>CAJVGC010000001.1:68175610-68310294 GCA_910822075.1 Senecio squalidus | reverse complement strand
CGTCAAGGTTGTTCCTTATATCTCGCTCATTTGGTGAAGAAAGATTCTACGATAAAGCTTGATGGTGTACCGGTTGTTCGCGAGTATTCTGACGTTTTTCCGGAAGACTTACCTTGAGTCCCTCCGCAGAGACAAATCGACTTTCGTATTGATCTTATTCCTGGAGCAGCACCTGTTGCTAAGGCTCCGTATCGTTTGGCTCCTTCCGAGATGCTCGAGTTGTCGAAACAAATTCAGGAACTGGTCGATAAGGGTTTTATCCGTCCTAGTTTCTCCCCGTGGGGTGCTCCTGTTCTCTTTGTTAAGAAGAAGGATGGCTCCATGCGTTTATGTATTGATTATCGGGAGTTAAACAAGCTGACTGTGAAGAACCGTTATCCCCTTCCTCGTATTGACGATTTATTCGATCAACTTCAGGGTTCTTGCTATTTCTCTAAGATCGATCTTCGCTCTGGTTATCATCAGTTGAGAGTTCAAGAAGATGATATACCTAAGACCGCTTTTCGTACTCGGTATGGTCATTATGAGTTCATGGTGATGCCGTTTGGTTTGACAAACGCCCCTGCAGCATTCATGGAACTAATGAACCGTATTTGTCGTCCGTATCTTGACAAATTCGTTATCGTATTCATCGACGACATCCTTATCTATTCCCGAAGTCGCAAGGAACATGAAGAGCATTTGCGTCTTGTTCTAGAAGTGCTTCGAAAGGAAAAGTTGTATGCGAAATTCTCTAAGTGCGAGTTCTGGTTATCCGAAGTTCAATTTCTTGGCCACGTGGTTAGCGCGAAGGGCATTCACGTTGATCCTGCTAAGATTGAAGCTGTTAAAAGTTGGGTTGCACCAAAGTCACCGACCGAAATCCGTTCGTTTTTGGGTCTTGCTGGGTATTATCGCCGATTCATCGAGAACTTCTCCAAGATCGCTTCACCTATGACAAAGTTGACACAGAAGTGTGAACCATTCGTTTGGGGTCCCGATCAGGAGAGAGCCTTTCAGGTATTGAAGCAGCGGTTGTGTGACGCTCCTATTCTTAGTCTGCCAGTTGGTTCTGAAAATTTTGTTGTTTATTGCGATGCTTCGCACAAGGGTCTGGGTTGGGTGCTTATGCAGAATGGTAAAGTTATAGCTTACGCTTCGCGTCAGTTGAAAGTCCATGAGCAGAATTACACGACACATGATCTAGAATTGGGAGCCGTCGTATTTGCATTGAAGATTTGGAGACATTATCTGTATGGGACCAAGTGTACTGTATTTACCGACCACAAGAGTCTTCAGCACATATTCAATCAGAAGATGCTGAACATGAGACAACGACGCTGGGTTGAGTTATTGAACGACTATGATTGCGACATTCGCTACCACCCTGGTAAGGCGAACGTTGTTGCTGATGCACTAAGTCGTAAGGAAACAGTCAAACCAGTCCGTATCCGTTCTATGATGGTATCTATTCAGACGAGCTTGAAGGCTCGGATTATTCAAGCACAAGAGGGTATTATGACAGAGGGCCGTGTTAAAGATGAAAGATTGTATAAGTTGGCGTTGGAACTAGAACTGAAGGAGGATGGAGTTCTGTATTTCCTCGAGCGTATCTGGGTTCCGATTAGTATCCGTCAGTTGATTCTAGACGAAGCCCATAAGTCTAACTATTCCATTCATCCGGGTTCCGACAAAATGTATCGTGACTTAAAAGGGTTTTATTGGTGGCCGGGTATGAAGCGTGAGATCGCCGAGTATGTTAGTCGATGTTTGACCTGTTCCAAAGTGAAGATTGAGTATCAGAAACCGTCTGGGCTACTCCAACAACCGAAGATCCCCGAGTGGAAGTGGGAGCGTATTACTATGGATTTTGTTACAAAGCTTCCGAGATCTTCGAGTGGTTATGACAGTATCTGGGTTATTGTTGATCGATTGACGAAGTCTGCTCATTTCCTACCGATTCGTGAGAATTATCCGATGGAGAGATTCGTACGTTTGTATATTTCCGAGATTGTATCGAAACACGGAGTTCCTGTATCGATTATTTCCGATCGTGATGCTCGTTTCACCTCACGATTTTGGAAGTCATTCCAGACCGCTATGGGTACAAGGTTAGATATGAGTACCGCCTATCATCCTCAGACCGATGGTCAGAGTGAGAGAACTATTCAGACCTTGGAAGATATGCTACGAGCTTGCGCGATTGATTTTGGTGGTAGTTGGGACGTTCATTTGCCGTTGATTGAGTTCTCGTACAACAACAGCTATCACACGAGTATCAAGTGTGCACCTTTTGAAGCCTTGTATGGCCGCAAGTGTCGATCGCCTGTATGTTGGGCAGAAATTGGAGATAGTCAGATTTCTGGTCCAGAGATTATACAAGAGACCACTGACAAGATCTTCAAGATCAAGGAGCGATCGATTACTGCAAGAGATCGACAGAAAAAGTATGCTGATAAGCGCAGGAAGCCTCTTGAGTTCAGTGTTGGAGATATGGTATTACTGAAGGTATCTCCATGGAAAGGGGTTGTCCGATTCGTGAAGCGCAGCAAGCTGAGTCCGAGATACACGGGTCCGTTCAAGATTTTAGCCCGAGTCGGCCCAGCTGCGTATCGACTAGATTTGCCGGCAGAACTGAGCAGCGTACATAATGTATTTCATGTATCTCAGTTGAAGAAATGCCTGGCTGACGAGACATTATTAGTTCCGCTTGAGAAACTCCAGATTGATGATAAGCTTCATTTCGTTGAGGAACCGATCGAGATCGTTGCTAGTGATGTTAAGCGTCTGCGACGAAGTAAGATCCCGATTGTCAAGGTTCGTTGGAATTCCCGTTTTGGAGCTGAGTTCACGTGGGAACGCGAAGATGAAATTCTGCGGAAGTATCCTCACCTTTCCCCCGGAAGTAGTACCAAGTGATAATTTCGAGGACGAAATTTCTTTTTACTTGGGGAGACTGTGACATTCGCGAATTTCTAGGTATATTTCTATCGACCCGTATTCGTTTTATTTATTTATGTTTGTGTTTTGACCCTATTGTATTCTTTTATGTTTTATCGTATTCGTATTTTATGAGTATTGTATTCGTATTTCTCGTATTTATTGAGTATCGTATTTGTATGTTATGTGATTCGAATCTTTATGTCGGGAACGTATAGTCTTAAGTGCCTTTAGTATAAGTCTAGTATGCTCTAATTTACGTAAAAAAAATCGGGATAACTTTAGAAAGTACCGAAGACCTCAACAATAATCAACCGAATGCCGAAAAGTCACGTAACACACGGGTACTCCGAGCTCACACAATTCCGAGAAGAGATGAAGGTGTGTAAAGCTCTTAAAATAAAACCCGGATAATATGCTCCAAAGGTGGTGACGGTGAGGATCCAACTCCAAACACACAAAACACACAGTATCAATATAAGGAGCTTTTATCATAAGAAATAGAGTAAATTAGAGAGATTTTACTTACCAACTCAAGATGAAGAAATCTCCATGGTGGTAAGCTCAAATCCGAAAATACAAAAGTGACGGTGAAAGGTGAAAACCTTGTAAACCACACAAAGATTATATGTTAGAAATCTCCAACATAATCATAGGAAAAGAAGGAATTAGATGTTCAATATGGAAATCTTACCAAATGAAGGTGAATGATGGAGATGATGATGAAGGTTATGAAGAAAATTCTTTAACTTAAAACCCACTTATATGTTTAATATTTATCTTTCATTTTCTGGAAATTTGATGGAGAGAAAGAGAGAAATGGATGATAGAAAAGGGTGAAATGAAAGAATAGAATGTAAAGTATTAGTTTTGGTGAGAGAAGGTTTAGGAAGATGTTCTTATATCTAAAAATGAGTTTTAGTTACCATCTTAGGCAAGAAACAGACAAATTCACGTAAAAGGTGAATGTGGATCTCAAGGAGGATGGTCAACATGAAAAATTCACTTTATATCCGGAGCCTTAACAGGAAAAATTCACTCTATGTTGATAAACGAGTTACTAGCAATATTGTTGCCCTTTGGCTTGTCACTTTCTTGTAACATGAGGATTCCTCAATAGGCAAATGACTACAAGTCAATAAAAGTTATCTCCTTATTTTTACGTTTCAAATTATGTTTAAATTCTTTTGAGGATGATGAAGCTCATTTTATTGTTTCATGACCCGTCTAGAACTGAACATCTTATGGTTAAAATTACTCATAAGAAATTTCTTACTAGATGCATCTTCAAACATATATTTTGTCTCATGATGATTCATGGTTTTGATAGACCATAAGTAGTCTTCATACTCCTATTTGCTCCTTCTACGCATTTATTCGATGTTCGTATCATCAAAGTCCTCTTTTTCAAGAAGTGCTCACATACACCACACTCATACCGGTAAGGAAGAATTGCATTTTCTTTTAACATCTCGTCGTGAAATTGATTCCCTCCAACTTGTTAAGTTTTGGAGAAATTATTTGTCATATACTTCATTGTAGCCATAATCTGATTTCACAAAATAATCTCTTTTCATTGTTGGTAATTTTCTGGGAATAAGGTAAAGAAATAAGTGGACTGAATATCTCAATGAATCGTGTTATCACTTTCTAAAAAAGATTATCCGAATCTAATGTCGAGATATCAAATAAATCACTTTGAATTAAGACTTTAGTTTGCAACCCATTTGCACTATGATAGGTCTTGATCAATCTCAAACGGATAACTAGGTGATTAGAATCACTAACATGTTGCTGAATAACGAATTAGTGATAACGAACTGAACAATGAATCAAAGTATATTTGAGTACAAGGAATACTTAATGCAAGCGCTCCTTATCTGTCACGCTTCTCTCACTATTTATAGGCTAATACTAACATCTAACTATTACATTAAACAACCCTTATGTTCATTTAAGAAAACTTCGGATGAACAAAATACATTAAGTCAACATTGAACTATAACTCTGGTGAACTTCAGTTAAGTCGGATAGACTAACTTGTTCACCCTAGTTAAAGTCCTCAATGTATGACTATCTAAGTTTTAGTTCGGGTGATGAACATTGTTCATCCGAACTAATTTCTTAGATACAAAATCACTCTAATAAACTTTTGAAAGCTTCAACCATCATTTTATTTATGCCCCAACACACTATATGCGCTCATGTACAAGTGGAAAATTTGTTTTTCTTTCGGAGAGCTGCCCCGAACCCATGATAGGGGCTCAATCCTTAGGACCCCACAATAGCACGGCCCCATTGAACCCCAATATTTTAGAAATAAGATGTAATGAACTTAATAGACAAATAGTTCGAGTACTCGTAACTTATATCAAAGACAGTAATCTTATATCAAAGACACTAAATACACAACTATTTATGCGATACAAATTAAAAGCCATGCAAACTGCAACGATTGATTTTAACTAGGTGTTCAATTCATACCCTACTTACTAATGGGTTCAGAAAATATTGTTATTTCAGAATTGGTACCACAATAAGCACCAAGAGCATCATCCTTTGCACCAATCTTTCCCGTGTATATTTGGTTCAGGAATTCATCGTAGTCGAAAGGTTGAAACAACAACGGATGTTCTTCATCCACCAACTCGTCGGGAACTTTCGTTATGTAGCCGGCCTTAGGAACTGAAAAGAGTCCAAGCGTATACCGAGCTTCATTTCCAGTCATCAAAACACGATGATATGGGGGATATAAGCGTCCATTCGACCATGCCTAAAAGTAAAAATTTTAATTAAAACTTAAAATATTGGTTTGTATAAATTTCGAAAGTTGAAATAATCTGTTGTCAAAAAAACTTACATGAAAAACCTCTCCTATGATAACCGTAAAAGAATGTGCCGATTTATCAATTTGGATCCATTCTCCACTTCTCGTTTTGAGCTCTAACCGGCGACTTCGTTGTGGTACAAAATAGCTAAAGATGTCTTGTCAATATGTGTACTTAGTCCGTTCATGGATTCCTTAGTTTCCGGCTCTTTATATTTAGCTATCCGAAGAAGGTGCTTTGTGTTATCCATATGATCATCGGAGTATTTCTCGAGCCCCAAACTCTCCAAAATCATTTTTCTTACTATCTGATCCATCCAATACATTTTATCGGATAGTATGAAAAATGATTTTGGGGAGTTTGGGGCTCGAGAAATACTCCGATGACCATATGGATAACACAAAGCACCTTCTTCGGATAGCTAAATATAAAGAGCCGGAAACTAACCCTTTTATACTATGGTAGGTTGCTTTCTTAAATGATATTTTTAATTTATTTTAATTTCTTATTTTCTTAGTCCTATGATAATGTATAACTAGCAAGAATCAGTAAAAAAAATTCTTAGACAATGATACATGATGCACAAAAAAATAAAATCACCTTTTTTACAATTATATATCTTCACCTAAGTGTTTAAAACAATATTGTGAAGGATCATATACGTCTAAAATTACATTTGTTTTTTAAATTGTTCATTAATGTATAGTCATGAACGATGCACAAAAGTTTTTTCTTTTTAATTCGACTCCTTTAATGCAACATAATTGTATTAAACGTCGTACCTATATATATTTTATATATATATATATATATATATATATATATATATATATATATATATATATATATATATATATATATATATATAAAAATTGGCATTCGAGAATATTCACGGGTTTTCTATTTTTCGTTTTGAATATTTTAAGAGAGTTCTTAAGATTTTCACTAATATTTAAGCTCTTATTTAATCATATTTCAACCAACGTAGTAGTAAATGGTTTGAATTATATTACTTGCATTAATCAAAATTTAATTAGTATTCTGGTAATCGTCTTATAAGCTATAAAGATTATTGCAACTTTCAGATTAACAGACCCATACTAGTACTTGTGTAATGTATCAGAAGCCACAGAACAAGAATTTTAAAAATAAAAATTTCATATTATTGACATTCTTTTGTTCCATCACTAGTATAGGATGTCCCTCCACCCTCTAAGTCCGCTCCCTCGCAACTCTTTTCAAGTCTCCAAGTACATACAAATATACGATATCGACTTACAAACAAGATCTTCAACACCGTATTAATATTGCAACCGATATTCTGATCTATGATTTCTAACAATAATCACTTTTAACAAGTTCAAAAGAAATCATTTTCTACTTACACATTCAAAAACCTCTTGTTGAGAGGCAAAACTTATACATACAAAAGGATGACAACATGTATACTTCCAAATTAAGTATATGTGTTATAACTAATAATTAAGTAAATAATATATTGGCTTTTAGCTGGGGAAAAAAAGGATAATCTGATCCCTTTAGGTAAGTATTAAACAAAAATGCTTCTGTCTTTACGTAAGTTTGTAGATCCCTCGGCATATTCGATAGTTTCTAACAAATTTGCTTTATTGTATAATATACTAGTTTATTTTTCGTGTATGCACGGAGAACTTTACAAACAAAAAGTCTAATATAATATATATTAAGAAAAATAACCAATGTGTATCAATATTGTACTACAACATTAGTGGTGATGTAAAATATCTATTGTTTCGTTTATATGTACGTCTTAACAGCTTCATCTTTAAATTCGTATACGTAGAGAAATCTATACAAAAATCATATAATTATAAATTAACATATTAAAATATTGAAGGCGAATGGTGTCTAAAAGGACAATGAGAGTGTTTCATGCTACTAGGTTTGGAAGGTGGATAATTTGAGTGCTTTTGATGATTTTACTCTATTAAATTTTAGATTCTATATCATGTCTTAGTTACGTTATGTCGGTAACGGTCGTTCTTGGATGAATATTATATTAAATTTTGGTTTATTAAATGGTAAGAGTTTTAGAGGTCAATTAAAGCGTTTCACAATATAGTTTTCTAGTCTTTTGCTAGTCTCGAATGGTTGTATGTATCGATACAAAAAGTGTCTCCTTTTGTAACTCAACATTTAACTGTTGTTTCCATGTACGTTCAACACATAATCCTTTTACCGTTCAAAAAAACAAATACAAAAAATGAAAACAACATTATGTACATAGGAATTTATTAAAATAAAATTAGATGTATTGTCAAATATTACTTAGTTTTATTTTAAATATATCTTTTTGTTTAACTATATATGATTTTATTTTATTAGAAGGAGGTTTTTCTTTTTATTATTATTTTTACAAATCTAGTCCAATATTAAAACAAATATAAAAAACCAACTTTAATTATTATAGTAATATTTACGAAATTTTAATCTAAAATCTATATATACATTATAAAGCATTTGAGTATATTGAAAATTTAAGCATGGTAAAATTACTAAACTACCCTTTTAATTAATTAATTATTAAGATATTTCAAATAACTCTATAACACACTTGCCATATATATACTTAAAATTTTGAAATAATTAAATTTTCTTTTTATATAAATTTAAAAAAATTAGTTTTAGTGTATAAAATTTTTAATAAGTGGAGTTAATGTTTAGAATTTCTAACTAATTAAATGTTTACAAACGAAAACTCTTGATCATATCGTTCGTAGATTTATTTGTAACAACATATATACCACCAAAAAAAATTATTTCACCAAAATTTTAAACAATTTACTATCGCTATCGCATCGCGCGGGTATTTTACTATTTTAAAGAAATTAAATGTTATACTTACATGTTGAAAAATTAAGTAACTCAAAATATCAAAGTATCTTTATTTCAAACTATTTTTCTTTCAAACATCACTAAAGCTATATAATATATATTTTTTGAATGTAAAAAGTGAAACATAGTTTTTAAATGAAAAAGCCATACGAGAAAACAAATTGGACTATCTTAAGTTAAGATATATTTTAAATGCAAATTTCTATAATCAATTCTTATAGGTATTAACATTTCATGTAACATCATAACTTCGTCAAAGTTTTATTCACTTATTAAAACATTTTTAACAAACCTTAACCGATAATCTCAAATTTAAGATGTATGCCATGAATCAATAACCTAATAACATAGGACCCGTTAACTTATTACTTGAGAAACATGAATTAAGAAAACCTAAAATTATGATTTGTGAACAAAAAAATTGAGATAGATATATCCAAAAAAAAAAAAAAAAAAACTTATATTTATAATGAAGGTATAAATAATCGAAAAGCTTAAGTAATAAAAATGTAAATAGTTATATGATTTACTGAAAATGATATATTTTTTAAAGAAAATTTAAAGTATTACTATCTCAATGACTAATTTAACAAAAGAATTTAAATGTTTTATATTAAAAAATAAGTAATAAATAAGCATTAATATTTTTTATAACGTTAAAATAATGAGTCATTTTTTTCGATAAAATATGTTTTTTCTACGAGAATTATGGCATTCAAGAAAACAAACGAGTTTTTAGTTCGAAATATATTTAATATATATATTTTTCAATTTAAGCTCGAGTCTTCTAAGAGACACATTCATTTTTCGTAATATAACCCACTTCAACGATATATGTACACGTTTTAAACGTATTCTACGGTTTCCTACGACACACAAGTTTTTTGTAATATAATCCGAAACATGTTTAATAAATCAATTAGACACCACATATTTAAAAAAATAAAAAAAATAAACTTATAGATGACCCGAAGGGTCAAACCAAAACCCGTGATCGCTTACTTCCTTTTATGGCTCGAATGGTTTAACCGAAAACTATTACAATATCACGTGACAAATAACAAGAAATCTCTACCACAATGTAATTTTTTCTCCACTACTACATCGTGCATTGACTATATTACATAATTTTCTATTGGCCGAATGGCCAAAGTTGAAATTATTACTGCATAATTCTTTTGAGGGTCGAAAAAACGAAAATAGAAACCAAAACTACGAAAAACGGTGTTGAACATGAACTATTATCGCATTATGTTTTTTATATATCGAAAGAACGCATGAGAAATAACAAGAAACCGTTACCACATACAATGATTATTATTATGGGCCGAAATGTCAAACCAGATATCGTAACCGCATAATTCGAATCCAAACCAAAAATTGTAACTACTTGAAGGGCGAAACCATATAGCTTTACCACATAATTCTTTGTATGGAGCCAAAGAGCCAAACCATAAACATAAGCGCATAATTCTTTTTAATAACTTAAAGAGTCGAACTGAAAATCAATATAATCAACATATATATTACGATATGAATAAGAAACAATCATAAACCATTATCGCAATGGAATTTAGTTGAAAACAAATTTTTAATCACCGCTGCATCGCGCGAGTTTCATACTAGTACATATAAAACATTTGAGGTGTTGAAAATTAAGAAGGAAAAGACTAAAATGCCCTTTCATATTATTGTTATTATTAATTTGCCAACTTGACTTTTCCAAAATACATATTAATTAATATTCATTTCCTAAATATTTAAATTCAATTTAAACATAATTTTGAGTGATTTTCTATATATTAATCTCATACCCGAAGCAACATGACATACTTTAGTATAAGTTTTTCTAAAATACATATAAAACATTTGAGGTGTTGAAAATTAAGAAAGAAAAGACTAAAATGCCCTTTCATGTTATTGTTATTATTAATTTGCCAACCTGACTTTCCCAAAATACATATTAATTAATATTCATTTTCTAAATATTTAAATTCAATTTAAACATAATTTAGAGTGATTTTCTATATATTAAATCTCATACCCGAAGCAACATAACATACGTTTATAATTTTATCGCTCATAATTTTTCTTGTCCCGCATTGGTTTTCTACTGGTATATATAAAAGATATTATAGGGTTGAAGGATTAAAAGGTTATATATATATATATATATATATATATATATATATATATATATATATATATATATATATATATTAAAATTGAGCTTTAATATAATATTTAAAATAGAAATGTTTAAATGAAAATAGTTAATAATGATGCAATATATATGACATCACAATTTTGATATGATGTTTAAAATTTAATTTTATAACCCATTTAGATATCCACATTTTGTCACATGATTTTCAATACATATCTTTTAATACAAATTACTCAATTGACACGTCCGTCTCGTGAATTTCTAAGACCATGTACCAGTTTGTAAGTAGGCCTTACAATAATATATAGTCATAAAAAAACTCTAACCACTCTGAACTCTTAACCGTTTTCATGTATCAACATCTCCCCGTTTAAGTTTAAAATTTACACTCAATAGACCATATGGTTATTGGAAATCAGTCAAGATCAACATACAATCTATGGTAACTTAATAAAAACATGTTGATGACATAATTTCTGTTTTGCAATTGTATTATATAGTGTACGCGTGCGCATTGTAATTTGGTTATTTGTTTACTAAATAACTGATGATCACGACATGTTCTCCATGAATATCTATCATTGTGGAAAGCTCGTTAATTACTAAACAGAATTGTATTGGGGTTTAGGTTAAGTACATGGATTTGATATTGTAGGAATTTATGGGTCAACAAACCTGAGGGAAGCCGTGGAATACAAGAATCTTCTACTATGGTGGTGATTATCGAACAAGAAATAAGAAGAAACCGAAAGTATGAGAATATTAGACGACTCTCATTAAGAAAAAGGAAATTCGGTATAGGTAAGGGGGTAAATCTTAGTTAGAATTAGATTAGTAAACAACCTCCTAATACTCATCTAATCTAGTCTTTCCTTGCAAGGCAAGCAACCTTATTTGTAGACAACTACAATTAAAAGAAAAGATAAACCTAAACTAATACAAATACTTCTAGAATATTATATCCTAATAAATTAATACATGGATAAAAATTTCCACCTTATTTTAAGTATTAGATAACCCGATACTAAGCATCTCCACGTAATACACACAATCCTTGAACTTCGGTCTTGGAACCACCTTCTTCATGAGGTCTTCTCCCAACTTGATTAGGAAACCATTAGACCACACCTTTTCTTATAATCCTCCTGTAAGCATCACATACTAGCCCGTTGTAGTAAGCATGTGCCTTTACCCTTAACATATACCCGGTCTTCAACCTATAGTATTCCCGTGTTCACCTTGATCTCCTCCATGCACTAGACCCACCTCTTGAGAGCCTTTTACACTCACCGCGATCACAATATATAGTCTAGCGAATACCATCAAGTTCCCTACAACATCCGCATGTGGAACCTTACACATCTTTTCCACATCCTAGTCATTCTCCCGTGAAACCTTCAATAAAACCTTGAAGCGTGCTCCCAATGGCATAAATACCGAACCACCATTCCTTATTCTGTAATAACCCATAATACCTTGCACATACCTCGACTGAGACACCCGCTTGGTTCGATACCCTTCTTCCTGACAATCACCATACCCTAAACCTTGTTTGAGAGACCCTCCATGTTGAAAATCTTCTCGAGCAAACCCTTGGTATCCTTGATTTCAGTAGGTTGAACCATATTTTATCGGTACTCCCATTGCCAAAGAGTTAGTCATATACAATGACTTTAATCACCGCACCTACATATGTATCCTTTCGTTAATCCTCCTTGCAAATCGTATCCCTTTAGAAAACCCTAAAGACGATTACCCAAACACCCCAATCTCCTAAGTTACACATACCATAACATACCACAAAAGAAAACCCGATTGAACTTTGAACACAAGAACCTTATAAATTCCGGTACCATTGTTTATCCTTCTTGAAATCAATAAAATGCTTCCCAAGAACCACACTGTATCTTGATACGCAAGTAACCTCGATGACCCAAGAACCCTAGCAACACCTTTCTTTCCTTCCTCTTTTGCAATCCTCGAATAGTAACCAAACACCTCCACAAACCTTGTGGAATACGTAAGCAATCTGGAACCCTAACTTGATACCCAAGTTAGTCTTGCAAAACCCTTGTTTTGTGATACACGTTATACCCCGCAAACCTTAGTAACCTTCTTCTTGTTTGCGGCTCAAGTAACAACCCCCACAAACTAAACCCTAGTTTATGGTTTAAGAAACAACCCCACAAACACCTTCTTTGTTCCATTAACCAACCCGCAAGAAATTGAGTCTACAACCCAAAAGTTCAAAACCAAACTTGTCTTAAACTCAATTACACCCTTGCGTATTACCCACAGCACCTCAAACACGGACTTGGATCTTCAAAACGACCCACGAACTAAAAACCGACCCGTGCAAAGAATCCAAGAACTTGCTGAATTTTCAGCCATTTTCCTATTTTAGCAGCCAACTTCGACACCTTATATCTTTTGTTACACACTTCCGTTCGTAAATTCCTTCAATTAGATTGTAGATATATGTGTTGGGAACCTACAAACTAAATTTCGTAATGACCCAACGGTTAACGAACTCGGGATCGGGTTTTTCCTACAGCTGCCTAAGTGTGGCCGAGAATTACGAAAATTCGTGTAATTGTTCACCTCAGAAGAACCACGAACCGTGGTTGTGACACCATTTGTTGGAATTTCTACCTCAACAAACCTGAGGGAACCTGCGGAATACAAGAATCTTCTACTATGGTGGTGATTATCGAACAAGAAATAAGAATAAACCAAAAGTATGAGAATATTAGACGACTCTCATTAAGGAAAAGAAAATTTGGTACAACTATTACCCATCATATCTACAATTAAACCTGATTTGTAGACAATTATAATTAAAGATAATATAAACCTAACCTAATACAAATACTTAATACTTATAAAATATTCTATCTTATCTATATTTACTTATAATAGAGAGTCGTCGGATAGCTAATGTTTGAGATATTCCAAATAGTGGAATCGTATGCATTTGAAACTCCTGACTCTTTGTTTACCCTATGTTTTAATTACCATAATGTGATTAATGGCATACTTATGCATTTGAAACTCCTGACTCTTTGGTTGCCCTATGTTTTAATTACCATAATACATTTGAAACTCCTACTCTTTGGTTGCCCTATGTTTTAATTACCATAATATGATTAATGGCATACTTATGCATTTGAAACTCCAGACTCTTTGGTTGCCCTATGTTTTAATTACCATAATATGATTAATGGCATACTAATTATTGAGATATGTATTTGAAACTCCTGACTCTTTGGTTGCCCTATGTTTTAATTACTATAATGTGATTAATGGCATACTAATTATTGAGGTATTCCAAAGGTTGGTGGTTTTTTGTTTTTCTATATAAGTTAGTTCGAAAAGTTACATTTGCATCAACAAGCCCCATAACTACGTACAATCATGTCTCTTTCGAAAAACATGTCTCACTCCAAGATTGGCGCCCTTGACCCAACTAGAGAAGATTGGGTTGTTCATGTACGACTTTGTAGAATGTGGGAGGCAATAAATACGAAACTTGGTGATGTCTTACTTGGGTTGGAGATGGTTATGGCTGATGATGAGGTAATTTCTAATTTGTTTGATACAATAATTTCTACCATGTTAAATTAGTTTCTTACATGTTTTTTTTTTTTTTTTTTTACCAAAAAGGGCGGTTCGATACAAGGTTTCATCACTAGAAATCATATACGAAAGTTTAAGGCTCTTCTCGAAGAGGGCCAGGTATATCAAATCTCGAGATTCAGAGTGATTGAAGGTCAAATGGGATATAAAGCTGTCCCGAATCAATACCGCATCCGTTTCAACATTGCAACATCGGTTCGTAAACTTGAAGGTGGTCATGAGGAGTTTCCATTGAATGTGTTTAGTTTCACACCAACGGAAGTTCACCTACAGAGAATCAACAACAATTCCGTCCTCACTGGTGCCGTCTTTTCTCTAAATGTTTATGTTTTCTTTCCTATATCCAGTTTTTTGTTTTTTGTGGAACATAAATGAAACACGTGAAATGAATCCGATTCTTCAATTGGATCAAAGGTGTTGTAGAAATTATTCGAAACCATTCGATTTAATTGAACATTTCTATTGTAATTTGTAAAGAATCTATATATTGTATTTAATTTGGTGTTTTGGGATTTTTGAAAGCTTAGTTTTATACATTCGAGGGAAACAGAAAGTAGCAGGAAATAGGCACAAACCATGTGTTTTAATTTTAGAAAGTAGAAAGTCGGTGGCGGTTAAAGACACAAAACTCCCGATTCTGATCATTGTTCGTAACAAATCTCTTTACAAAATTGTCACCGTGCAACGCGCGGGAATACGCCTAGTTAATTAATAATAGGATAACAGATATTTATGAAACAGTTTTAATTAATATAAATCATATCATATAAAACGCAGTGAAAATGTTATACGTGTAATCCTAACCAAATATTCCTTCCTATAATTAAAGTACCAACTTGTCTGTGAATGCGTGCCGAAAAATATTTTTTTATTCAATTGGGTTGGGCTGTGTGTTGGGCTGTGTTTTTGGTTTCTGGGTTCTGTTGGGTTTCTTATCTGCTGCTTTTGTTTCTTTTATCTTTCCGTTATTATTAAGATAGCTTAAAACTTGGTGAATATCAAATGCTCTGCCACGTATCCGGCTCATCAACACACGTGTCTACCGCCAAACTGCCTTGTCACTCTCACACAAGTCCATATCTGCGATCATGCAACATCAGCTTTCGGTTCCTAACTGCAAACCCTAACTGTTAATACGAAGCTCCATTGCCGGAGATAACCGGAGATATTCTCAATTCGCCGGAGATTCCAATTCTCCTTACGTTCCAGTTCGCCGTCGATTCCTCGAATTTTATCAGGTATTCCTAACTGTTAATTACTGCGATTTCTCTATGAGACCGTGATTGAGAGTTTTACTTTCACTTCGCCGACGATTCCTAACGGATTTACAGCAAGTTAACTTAATCGCCAACGATTCCTAACGGATTAATTACTTCGATTTCTCCACGATTGAAAGTTTTACTTGTAATTAAACCTAATTTTCAATGACTAACTCAGGAGCTAACGGATTTCCGATCGAAGCTCAGGAGCTATACGAACGTCGAATGTTTTCTATGCATCACTCGGTACATTTAATTTATCTATTTATTTATTATTATTTCGTTAAGATTGTGATGTTTTAGTGTAGTTTTTTTTATTGAATTAATGGAGTTAGGGTTTATGTGTAATGGTTAAGTATTATTGATGACAAAATGATGAAAAAAGTGTGTTTATGTTTGATTATTTGTTAATGTGATGAAATTATGTTGTACAGGTGTAACTGTTGATTGAATCGATCAAGTTAAGTTTGTGTTAATTTGATTTGAAGAAATTGTGCTAATCATTTTTTCCTGTCCAATTATCTGTTTTGAATTATGGCTCTCTCTCTCATATTTACTTTTGCAGGACTTTATGAGTGGGAAGACTATGTTTAGAAATACATGGGTATTCTTTTGCCTGGAATGAACTTTTTTGCTTTAGATGTAACGATTTCAAGCAATTGTTTTGTTACTGATAATGGTAAAAGAAGATGAGGAAGCTGCAGCTGCAGTTCAAGTTTGGGGCATTTCTTCTTCTATTGGTCTCAATCTTGAATCTTTCTTTTTCTGAAATTATCTTTGAGAAGAGGTTTGGAGGTTAACTTTTATTTCTTTACTTTTTTGTTTACTTATTTTATTTAGTGATTTTATTCTAGAGTAACAACCTTATGATTGTTTTGTTAGTGTAACATGTTAATTTTGCTTGATCTACATCATTTATGTATATTTTTATACTGGTTTTTGTATTCTTAATTTTAAATGATTTGGTAGTGAAGTTAAATTTATCATTTTGGTTCACATTTGAATTTTGTATACTGAGGTATAAACTAGGAAGAAATTTGCTAAAAAGCGTTTTTAATAATTGTGACATGTAGATGGGTGGCATTACCATACACAAACTTGATATTCTATTAGATATAAAAGGGATGTTTTTTTGTGTAGGTCGGTCAAGAACAATTCTCTCCAAGCTTGCGTGGATGGTCGTCTTTCATGAGAGTTAATCCAATCTTGGACTGGTCACACAAGTATATTGTTCGGGATTTATCACTTATAAGCCTGTCAAGTAAGGAAGCATAAAACAGCTTATGAGAATGAAGTTTAACTAATAAATGTCTAGCTTTTACAGAAAATAAAAATGTGATTACTTTTATTTGAATAACTAATTGATAAAAAAAACTAGATAGTAAAAGTTACCGTTAATTTACAACGAGTCCTAAAGATGCAAGGTGGCCACTGACAAGTTCGACACATTTACTTATAAACGGGTCAGTTTGAGTTTTGTTTTAACTCAAATGGGTTAGCAAAAGTTAGTGTTCGAACGTGCCAAACATGCTGCTGAAAATTCCTATTTTTTTCTTTTGAAAAATACAAAAAGTGTTTGTGGGTCAACCCAACCCGACCTGTTATGCCCCGTTACGTAAACTGTCTGCTCTGTAACATCTTGCCACCTCAACTAAAAATGATTCGGCCTTACATGAATGCATCGAGTAGTATTATCCGGTGATATAGAAGTTTTTGATACCGCTCGGTTTTTTCCTTTGCCAGAGACGTTTGGGCTTTTCTTTTGACTTGCAAGGTTCAATACTACAGTCTCTACGATCAAGGGTAATTTAATAATTCACATACTTCGACATATATTTTTACTTTTTAACTTTTTTCTTCCATATTTGCAGATATACATCAGTAGGGAGTGTTTATGACACAACTCCAAACGCATTGTTACGATTCAATGATTCCACGGGTGGCAAGGACAAATTCAAACCAGCATCCTGCACAACATAGTAAGCTCGATCAATATGACATCAGTCTTTTTTATAAAATTTAATTACACTGATATATTTACATATTCATATGTATTATGTTGCATCAGTCTCTGTATTCTGTCAAATGAAACTGTTAATAATTAAAGAACGTAAACTTAACATGAAAAATCATAAAATATGTGGAGCAGCTTTCGGAAGTATAGGTGGAGTTGGAGGTGGTGGTATATTTGTCCCAATGCTTACTCTCATTATCGGTTTTGATCCTAAATCCGCTACTGCTATTTCAAAATGTAAAGGCAAAACCATATTTTTTTATTTTCTGAATTTATTTAGATATAAATTTATGAATTCAAATCTGTTTATATTCCAGGTATGATTATGGGTGTAGCGGCATCAATTGTTTACTACAATTTAAAGCTAAGGCATCCAACACTCGATATGCCAATCATCGACTATAATTTGGCATTGCTTATTCAACCAATGTTGATGTTGGGAATTAGTCTTGGAGTTGCGTTTAATGTTATTTTTGCCGATTGGATGGTTACAGTTCTGTTAATTGTTCTCTTCGTAGGCATTCTTTCACTTCTACACGAAATTATATTTGTATTTCTACCTTTAGGTATTTGTAAAATGTCCATTTGTTTATATAACAGTTAATATGCAGGAACATCAACTAAGGCCTTTTGCAGAGGTGTTGAAACATGGAAAAAAGAAACAATCATGAAAAAGGTAATAAATAGTTTAATTTGAACGGTTTCACGTTATTAAGTTGATTTGTTTTATTCCGAGCATGATTTTTTTCCCATTTCAGGAGGCTGCTAAACGCTTGGAGAACAATCGTACGTTCATTTTGATTTCGCTCTACATCTGTTCACGTTATCCCACAAATATATATATATTACCATCCTTAATATATATATTTTAAATTCCACTATTTTTATACAATCCATGTCAGCAGATGGAGCTGAGGCAGAATACAAGATTCTTCCTGGCGGTCACAGCAATGGAAGCAACACCAAACCTGAACGAGCATTGAAAGAAGAGGTTTATGTTTGAATATGGTATCTAATACTAAATCGTTATTTTCCATCTATAGTTTTTAATATGTATAATGTATGAACATCTCAGGTTAGTATCATCGAGAACGTTTGTTGGAAAGAACTCGGGCTTCTTGTCTTTGTTTGGATTTCATTCCTTGCTCTACAGATTGGAAAGGTAACTTAAGCACACCTTATTACTTTATAAGTTATATTAGTTTCTCGAGAAAATTCTCAATTTCTCTTACCTTTTTAAGTCGACGTATTTACAATTTTTATATGTTGGTGGCAGAATTATGCATCTACGTGTTCAGTATGGTATTGGGTGTTGAACTTGTCACAGGTATGTCTACAAACCTAATACATACTTATATTTTCGTAGATATATATATATATATATATATATATATATATATATATATATATATATATATATATATATATATATATATATATATATATATAGGAACTGGATCGGGTAAGAACGGCCCAAAGTATAGGAACGGTAAGAACAGTTACTGACCGTCCGATTAAGTGATGATCATCAGCAGTAACCTTACTAGTGATCAGTAGTAACCTTACTACTGATCAGTAGTACCCTTCTACTGATCAGTTTTACCCTTCTACTGATCAGTTTTACCCTTCTACAGATCAGTAGTAAGGGTACTAGTAGTAAGGGTACTGCTGATGATCATCACTTAATCGGACGGTCAGTAACTGTTCTTACCGTTCCTATACTTTGGGCTGTTCTTACCCGAACCTCACCCTATATATATATATATATATATATGTATATATATATATATATATATGTATATATATATATATATATATATATATATATATATATATATATATATATATATATATATATATATATATATATATATATATATATATATATATATATATATATATATATATATATATATATATATATATATATATATATATATATATATATATATATATATATCTATATATATAATATATATATATATATATATATATATATATATATATATATATATATATATATATATAATATATATATATATATATATATATATATATATATATATATATATATATATATATATATATATATATATATATATATATATATATATATATAATATATATATATATATATATATATATTTCGTTATTTCAAATGTGCACAGAGTTGGTAACGAGAATAATCTCACAACTATCGGTAGAAGCATATATTGGTAAAGGATGTGTTAAATGATTATGTGAATGGTTTTTGTTTATTTATTTACTGTTTCCGATTGTGTATTCTATGTTTTAAATATAGCACTTAGCCGAACACTTTCTTTTTTGTTAATTTCTAAATTTATATGCTCGATCTTTACAGGTCTGTATCTACAATGTCTGCTCCAAAATCTTCTGTAGAGATGAGTAAGGGTGGGTTGTCGCGGTTTAACAGGTTATATTAGGTTCCAGTAGACAATTAAAGAAAGGACATGACATCTGATAGAGACCGGTCCATTAAAGAAAGGAGCTCCAAATCAAAGACCTCCGTCACCGAAGCGAAGAAAGAAGACGATGGTGAAAACAATTTAAATTCTACTTTACAAAAGATGAAATCAGCAAACAAGAAGGAAGAACACGATGGTGAAAACAACTTTCTGCTTTACAGAAAATGAAATCAGCAAACCAAAATATCTAACTCGTGTTTGTACTACAGATTTATATCGTTATCGTTGCCAGCCTGAACATACATATAAGAACGAACCCGTGCAACGCACGGGAAATCCTCTAGTTGTATTATCACTTTAGGATATCTAAGAAAAGCTTAGAGCAGGGACTTCAGGCTAACTTGTCAAAATATTCTGAAATCAGAAGGTTATATAAATTTTCATTCGCTTCTCCAAATTTGCTTTTCCATATATGGAGAAACACTCATTACATCTTTAAAATATTATTTCATCATTTTAACTTGTTTTTTACTTATTCTAACCCATTATGCTATTAATTTGATTAGATAAATAATTTTATTTTATAGTAGTAGTATATAAAAATAGGGACAATTGCATATATACCCATTTAAACTTTGATAATTACATATTTACCCACTTAAACTTTAAAATAACGAATATATCCATTTTAATATTGAAAATCACATATTTGTCAACTTTTTTAATATTAATTTAAAACAATTTATTATATGGCCAATATACCCTTAAAAAAAAAACCCACATGCAACTAATAATATATATTTGTAATTTTAAAATACTAAATAAAATATAATCATCCAAAACAATAAAAAAAGATACATTAAGTATCAAAAAATGATAACATACGAGTTTTATGTGCTACTATTAGAAGTCAAAAATGCAATCAAGATCCAAAAGTTGGATATGCATATAGATGTGATAACCTTCATCATATTAACACAAACATGTACATCTAATAATTTTTGAAATTGGGGATATTTGTTATTTTAAATTTTGAATAGATAAATATGTAATTATCAAAGTTTAAGTGGGGATATATGTAATTCTCCCTTAAAAAAATGGACAAATATGTGATTTCCAATATTAAAATGGATATATTCGTTATTTTAAAGTTTAAGTGGCTAAATATGTAATTATTAAAGTTTAAATGGGTATATATGCAATTGTCCCTAAATAAATAAGCCAAATTAGTGTAAATTTATTTGAAGTTTGTCTTTTTGGAGTAGATATTGGAGTAAATTTTTTTTTTTAAAATATATATTTAAAATATATCATTTTTTCTCTAAACATGAAGATGGATAAATAGAGATAGTTGGAAAGGCTCTTATAATATGCAATTTTTCACCAAAAAACTTAAAATTAGGGAAAATGTACTTATGTTCCTTATCAAGTGTCCAATTCAATTACACCAATATAAGTAAATTGCCAATGCCCATAAAGAACAAATATCTTGTCAATCACATGACAACAAAGCACCACAACATAAATAATAACTATTATTCACTAAACACGACAAAGAATGAAACAAAACCAATTGATCGAAAGGCATTTGATTTAATGGTCAATTATGATGTGCTACTTGTCAAATACACCTAAAAAAACAAAAACAAAAAAACAAACTAGGGAAAAACCCAACTACAAATCAACCATATGTGTAACCTTCAATTGGTAGAGGGTTACTCTCTCTTCGAAAATTCGGATACCCGCTCTTCATTTATTTTATTTTATTTTAGGTTAAAAGGAATGGTTATTCCGGTAAAATATATGAACACCCAAAAAACCAATCAGTACAATGAAATGTCGTGAAATACCACATTAACCTCAAACAAAGCTTGAACAACCAAAGACAAGATGACATGTCATCCGTCTACTGACTAAAGACATACATAACCAATAACACCAATAGGAAAAAACCACCTAAACAAACATAGACAAATAAAACCACACATGGAAATCAAACAAGCAAAGAATTTGGGATCTTCCAACGCTTCAACACCTCCAAACCAGATTTAGAAGACTTGAACCAGCATGACATAAGCTTAAACCGAATGGCCGACTCAATGCAATCAATGAGCTGAGAAGCCGACCGTTTAGTACCCTTGAACAAACACTCATTCCTTTCTTGCCAAATAAAATACGTCGATGCAGCAAGAGCAAGCTTGGCAATAACAATATTAGACGTCCGTCTATTAGCCATAAGACTGATGAAATCAACAATAACCTCCAAAGATGGAAGAATATCATTCAAACCATCCATAATGCTCAAATGAGACGAAATACGCCCTGAGAATGGGCAATAAAAAAAAAATGCGAATAGGAGTCCAGTTGACCATCACAAAAAGAGCACATTCGAGGAAGCGTGTACTAGAAACATCCCAATACCGCAACTTATCATGTGTCTTCAACTTGCCCTTAATAACCAGCCAAAGATTAAACGCATGACGAGGAATACAATTCGTGAACCAAACAACTTTAGCCCTTCCCAATTTCATTTTTTATTTTATTTTAGAAGTTAAATATTAAAATTTATACTCCACTCCAATTTAATAAACACCCCCTCCCCCCTTCCCAAAAACAAAAGAAATATATATATATATATATATATATATATATATATATATATATATATATATATATATATATATATATATATATATATATATATATATATTCGAAAATGTAATGCTCGGCTTGTGGCTAAACCATATTGATGATTTATGCAATTAACGATAAGCTTATATTAAGTTATATTTAAAAAGATTAAGGTGGTGTTTGATTTAAACTTAATTGACTTAATATAAATATGACTTAATGTGGTAAGTCATGACTAGTATGTTTGTTTATTACTTGATCTAGAAAGCACGAATTAACTGACAAAGTTACGGAGATGGTGCTTTCTCCATTAAGTCACAATTTTCTATATATTTTTATAAATTTTATTTATTTATTATTATTATTTACTCTTTATTCACCATATAAAACAAACATTTATATTTATTTTCCTTATACATTATTTACAAAACACACAGTATATCTAAACATGACTTAATAAATAAAATTAACAAACAAGCCCTAACTAATATATAACCTTAAAACCCTATTCACATATTGAATGAATGTATTATATGTTTAATATATAACCGTTTGTGTGTGTGTTTGTGTGTTTGTTTTTTTGAATTGGCTTTTAGTTTGGAGAAGAAATGCAGAACCAAGACAAACAGCATTTGTCTTGGGGAAAGTTTGTAGATCCCTTGGGTAGTCGGGTTGTTTTTTTGTGTGTAATTATTGCAACTAATATAATTCTGCATATAAGATTCACAATAAAGTAACGAATTTTAATTTTACGAAAAGAACAATTAGGAATCGTTTGTTTGTAGTTATAGCAACTTGTTATAATGTATATGAGAATGAGAATATTCCCAATAAACATATGAATATTTATATCTATCATTGAAAGTTTTACGAAAATAACAATTGCTAGGACATTAGTTTTTCGAATTGATTGATTGTGAGTTGTTTATATATATTGTCACTAATTTTACATTGTTTATAGAGGTAGGAATTTATTAAATATGGTGAAATGACTTGGATCTAGCAAATTCACGAGTCACGTTGCACAAAAGTCTTTTAATTGCAAGTAGATCTGGATTTTGAAAAGAAGGATTTGGTCCGTTAATGATTTTCAATTGCATCTTGAAAACCTTTCTTTCAATAAAGTTTAACATTCGTCCGATTCACTAATACAAAATCCCCCCTGCATTATTAAGGTGATATTCTCGAGCGTGGTTGTTCTTCAAATGATGTGTAAGGTATTAGATTTGTGTCAATTTGCTGCAAGAGCCAATGGTTCATGGATTTCCTTTGATATACTATCAACTCTCCGCGAGCAATTAGGGTTAAAATTTTACGTTTTGTATGTTTACTTATTTTGCACGTTTGGTATTTTAGTATATATTGTAATCCGTGGATTTTTATTCTATGAAAACATACCTCAATTTTGAGGAGTGATTCCTATTATAAATAAAATTAATAGACTTTGGTCTTTGGTTAAAAAAAAGAAATAAAAAAAACCTAGGAAAATGACTTGTTTGAATTACAAGTTCATTATACGGGTCGTGTTGACTTGTAGACATGTAAATTTGTTAAAAACATTGCCAAGTTATTGATGAAAGCTATATTTCTTTTTGTTAAGATAACAATCCAACTTTCGAATTAAATAACCTAAAAGGTAGGTTATTTAATAACAAGACCAAATACATTTTTGGTTATATACTAATATATTTACCGAATAACATCATCCTAACCACGTTGAAAATTACCCATATATTTCCGAAAAACATATACAACATAGTATACGATATAATTCGTAATATCGTTATTTACGTAACTTACACTCACAACCTACAGATTAGTTGGCCCAACACATATACCGGTGGGCTAGAAATGCGTTAGTAGAAATTACACATTTTGTTTACGGGTTTTCGAGACTTGAGTCTAAGAGGTACTTGTTAGAATCTACTTAGTGTGTGGCGCTACCGACAATAGTGTATATATAGGGAAGAGACGTTTGTGGACAAACTCGATAGTCAGTAACGAGGGATGGGCAGTGAGTAACGGGTGTTTAATTTAGCAACTATTTTCATCAAACTACTTCCATGCACAAGTTTTTCATACATGAAATAGAAAAATTCGTTGCACCCAACAACTCATAATAATTGCAAGTCGCAACTAAAAAATTTGGTGCACACATAAATTAGACTAGTTTTTGACCAGATTTTTTGGTGCTCCCGAACTAAAAGTTCGATGCATTAAAGTTTTTTTTTTTTTTTTTTACCATATATAAGACGATGCACATGTTTCTTTTTTTCTTTAATCCTAAATATTTATCTTATGTCATCGTCCTTCTTTTTAATTAATAGCGTACAAATTATTATGCACAAGTCAAGAGCTTGGTATGATAGTCATAAAGGATATTCATTAAATTAAGAAAGACCTACAATCTAGGAAAATTTGTTTCACTAAATAAAAGAAGAGTAAATGTTAATTTACATATAATTGTTTAATGTAAGTTGAGGAAAAAAATTGTTATGTTTGCCAAAATTGCAACTATAGTTCTCACTCATTTAACATAGACTTCATTTAAATTGGACTATTCATATGTATTAATTTGACCATTATCCGAAGTCCGACCATACTATGCCAAGTTTTATTAATATGATTATTTAAGATATTTGGGAACGCTTTGATCATAACAAAAACACTTGAAAGACTAATCTAGTCTTATCTTTATCTTTGTCGACATATATAAGAGTTATATATATATATATATATATATATATATATATATATATATATATATATATATATATATATATATATATATATATAGAGGTGGGTTCAAATAGGAACCACCAAATATTTGAGAACCATTAGGAACCAATATTCACCAGTGTATATACATATATATATATATATATATATTTCCAGAAAATGTGAAAGCGACACTATAAATAGTGAACTAGAGAGACAACCTGTTCCGACCTGGTTGACTGGCTGGTTAAATAATAATTTTCTTTTGTTTTTATATTACTAGTCTGTCCCGACCTGCCTGTCTGCCTACTTAAATAATAATTTTTTTTTTAATTATTAAGCTATTAAATCTATACACAGAAATATATATAATAGATAGATACATATAGATGATGTTCAACATGTATAAAATATGTATTTACTATCAATTTTTAAATAAAATTATGCAAATATTAAGACAAGCAGCAACCCACCCGTGAGCACCTCACTCGTTGTGCACAATTCTCGTTAAAAAAGTTTACTTTTATTCAGAAACTTGAAGCATTAAAAAATAAAATAAAATTCAGGATTACTAAAATAAGGTATAATATTATGACTTTCCTTTATTCCGGTTCATTTTAGTTGTTAATATAGATGTCTAAAACTCATGAGAGACCGATCTACCAACTTGAAGGATTAATTGAAATAAATGTTGAATTTGCAATGAATAATATTATCCACATATATTGCACTACAAGTAAAGCTAAAGACAATGTTACATTAGACGTTTATAAAAATTTATTTAGAAAATGACGAATCTTTTAAGTTTTGAATAACTTTGTTTTAAGAACATACAAACACTTCTCTTGTATTAACCATATGGCCTTGTATACTTTAATCAAAATTTTATATTATTTTAAACTAATATTGATAATATCAATCAAGCAAAAAATGACTTAGAAATTAATCCTTTCGATCGATTTTCATAAATTCCACTTTTCTAACGTACGCATATTATTGTAACTTTTAGCTTTTTCAAGTTTTCAAAAGCATAGGTGTGAAAAGTGCAAAGTTTTTTTTATCATCATTGTATTAATATATAATTAAATAGATACATTAAAAGTTATATGATAAAGCTTTTACCATTAAACTAGATTATTATCCCGCGATAGCGCAGATATATATAAAAATTGAATTGTAAACATTATATTTATGTAGATTTTAAGTTATTATGAAAAGACAATGTTATACGTATAATAACATATATACCTTTACGTTTATACACATGTTGTTTATAATTATAATAACATATACACTTTTACGTTTATATACATGTTTTGATATTTTTTATTAGGAGATTTTAGATTAAAAATAAGGTAAATTATAGTCCAAATTAAGTGATTTTATAAGTAAAATTATAATTTTGTTTTTATTTTAGTTGAGATGGGAATTAAAGAGAGAATGTTATTATGTATTGTAACAGGGTGTAAAATGAAAGTAGTATTTGATAACATCATCAATTTGATCTAACGGTTGAAATCAAAAAAGTTAAACCATCCAAAGGCCCTTACTTCGTCATGTGGCATTTAAAAACTCTCTTTTATTATATATTAAAGATTAAAGATACCTCTACGTTTATACACATATTGTTTATAGCTATAATAACATATACATTTTTATCTTTATACACATGTTTTGATATTTTGTATTAGGAGATTTTAGAATAATAATAAGGTAAATTATAGTCAAAATTGAACGATTCTATAAATAAATTATATTTATGTTTTTTATTTTAGTTGAGATTCAATCAAAAAGAGAATGTACTTATGTATTGTAAGAGGGCGTAAAATGAAAATAATCTTTGATAACATCATCAATCTGATCTAACGGCTGACATCAAAGAAGTTAACCCATCCAACGGACTTTACTTTGTCATGTGGCATTTAAGGCCCCTCTTTTATTATATATTAAAGATTAAAGATGTGTTTAATGATTATAAACCATTAAATTAAAATGATGTTGACATATGAAATCTTTATTTACTATTTTCATTTTAATCCTTCAATTTTAGTTACAATTTTAATCCATCAACTTTAATATATATTTAAATAAAATGACATTGACTTAATTATTTAAAATCTAAAATATTTTTTATATGTTATTTATTTATTTTTGTAAAAATTATTCACTAAACGTGATTTTTAACATAAAACTTCTTCTATTCGGTTTTTACTTTCTAATAAATGAAACACTATAACCATACAAAAAAAACATATTTAAATATCAAAATGTATTACAAAAAATCCCACTATATAATATGTTTTTTTAAGTTCTTATTGAATGTCATAGCATATATACATTATTAACTATGTTTATATTTTTATATATTTAGTTAAACAATATCAACTAAAAAAAATTATTTGTTTACTCATATCAATACAATTAAAGATAAAACTAAAGTCAACCTCATACGT
Source organism: Senecio squalidus (assembly GCA_910822075.1). Lineage (NCBI taxonomy): Eukaryota > Viridiplantae > Streptophyta > Magnoliopsida > Asterales > Asteraceae > Senecio > Senecio squalidus. The sequence goes on along the minus strand of CAJVGC010000001.1, from coordinate 68,282,369 downwards.
ATAGTTCACATTACGTTTCACATTCTTTAACCTGTACCAATACGAACTTAAATGTTGGGTTAAAGTCAACCACATTTGATAAACAAAACTACATAATATTTAATAACACACTTTAATACATATTTAAACAGAATTATATAATTTAATTGTATTATATATATTCGATAGAGTTCTCTATATATATAAATTTAAAAATGAAGTTGAAAACACGTACATATATGAATGAAACGATGAATATTTGGAATTACAACTCGTATTATCATACCTTATTAATGACATACAATGTTCTTTTAGTTTACATTTATTATATTTATATTTTTCTCAATGTTGTTCCTCGCTTAGTCGCGGGAAATAAACTAGTTTCTTTGTACATTTAATTAAAAGAAAATCTAACTAGTTACACGTCGATAGTAGAACTCAATAATGAGGAAGTGTTCAAAATTCTAAAACTATTGTTGTTTGTTTATAAAATTTCATTAGGACATTTTTATTCCTTTTCTTGTTTAGAATATTGAAAAACTGTAACGACCCAAAATCGTAAAAGGACTAGAATTGTAATAAGTTTTAGTCTAGGACCATTTTTGTAAGAAAATTGACCCTTTGGGTTAATTATGTCATTATGGCCTACATAGAGGGTTAAAGTGTAAATTGGGAATTAAATCCCTTTCCTATAAGTGAAGAAAGGAAAGGATCGGATATATGTATGTGTGTGTTGTTGTCGAATGAAGAAAGAAAAGAAAGAAAATCAACGTAAGTCGGCTAAACCATTTTCAATCGACTCGAACGTGAAATTCTTACCGGATAGCTAAGCGGATTATACCACTGAACTCGTGGGAATGTAATGATCATGTTGGCGTAAGTGAAAGTGAGTTTAGTTAATGTTAAGTTCGAGCCGTACCAAAACCTGATTCTTAAATTGAAGGTACAAAGTGTTATTTATGTTTACATGTTGGTTATAAGTCGCGAGATATCATTTGGTATAATTTTTAGTAAGTTTGGTGAAAGTTTGTGAGCTTGCAATCATGGAAGTTGCAACTCGTTGGAGAAGATGAAACAGGGGTTCCAACCGGTGGTTGGATGTGTTCAACCGGCGGTTGGTTTGGTCCAACCAACGGCTAGCTTTGTCCAACCGGCGGCTGGCTCCTCTGTGTCTCGATATTTTGTTTCTGTTATGTCTAGTATGCGGAAATTTGAATGTATTATTAGTTGGTTAACGGGTAATGATTTAATTAGGTTAATCATGACTAACGTTGCGAGGGCGTTTGCTTATGGACGTCGGCTTAGAGCCGAGTACAATATCGTTTTATAAAATTGAGCATTTAGACAAAATAACGTTTTAAAAGATACTTAAAAGTATTAAAAGCTGTTTTGAAACATGTAAAGGTGTTTTCAAAAGAAATGTTGTTAGTAAACGAGGTCGTTTACGTATAAAGATGTTTTGATCAGCTTAAGGTGAACCAGAACAGAATAACGGAATTATGTGGTATGAGTAACACATGGTTGCCCATACATGATGATTACGGGTGGTTGTAGCTTCCCGTATATTTGGTTGACAAATGGTAGGAAGCCACTTGTATCCTTATTGTAAGTGTGATTTGTTTTAATTATATATGAGTATATAATTGTTGTTGTTGTTGTTGTTGTTGTTATTTATGCATTATAAGGAGTATGCCTTAGTTTTGCATAAGAAGCCTTGACTAAATTACGGGTAGTGTAAATGCTCGTAAATAGACAATTAAACCTAGTGTGACCAACTAGGTAAAGTGCTAACCAACTTGAGATGTTTGATTATGTAGGCATGGGGTGTAGACTCATGCTGAAAATTGTATGAGGTGTAGACTCATACTGAAGTTTAGTTGCGGGGAATTCTAGACCTCTTTTGCAACACGTGGTATAGACTTATACTAGAGTCATATTGATGGTATGAGGTGTAGACTCATATCGATGGTATGAGGTGTATACTTGTATCGATAGTACGGGGTGTAGACTCATACTGACAGTATGGGGTGTAGACTCATACTGGAATGATACTGACTCACAATGGACTCCAAAAGTATCATGTCATAGTGGGAAAATGTATTGCAGTAATACGTTATTGATCCCTCCTTAGCAATATTGCATTGATATGCTATGTCGGAGTAGTGAAAGCCTACATTGCGGGTTATTTTAGAGATTGGGAGTCATGCCCCAATGCTTATAATAACATGCATGAATGTGCGAGTAGCGAACGGGGTAGTAACCCCTAGGGCAACAGTAAGACCCTTCTGGAAGGATTATGTAAGACATCGATGGACCAAATAAGTAGTATACTTAGGACATCGATGGGCCAGATAAAATGAATACTTAGGGCACGATGAACCCTAGTATAATGAAAGTTATATGCATTGAATTGCAATTGATTATGTGATAAGGAATCATTTCTTGTGCATTTATATGTATATTGTGATGTTGATTATTGTGATTCATATCTGCGTACGAGGTGGCGGGTATGGTTTGGGATAGTAAAGACAAAATATTTATATGAAATGTTTTCATAGTCTTTACTATTAAATTATTGTCTAATCAGCTTTAGCTGCTACTCTTTTCCCAAAATGTGTCTTTTGCTCGTAGGTGCTTTAAACGTGCTTAGTGAGGCGGGATTACTTGGGGTAGCTTAATGTCCCCACTGTCTGTCAGTGCCAAATGATTAAACTTCAACATTTTTATAATGTGGGTATTAACGTAACGAATGGTTTGATTAATGAAATAATTTTATGCAGTGGCGGCCCTGGGGGTGTGCTGGTCGTGCGGTCGCACGGGGCCTCCGATTTCTAAGGGCCTCCGATTTAAATTAAAAATTGTTTTTTTTTGTACAAGCTTACAAATTATCTTTGTCCCATATTTGAGTCACAAGAGAAAGAATAGTTTAGTTTTTACTTTTGTCCCACATCGGTGAAAGACGAAAATGATTAATTGATTAGATACCTATAAATTAACCTACCTATATCTTTGAAAAATCACACCACATACTTTTAATTTTAGGTACGTATTTGATTATTATTAGAGGCCTCCGATTTTTAGGGGCCTCCGATTTAAAAAAAAAATGTTTTCTTTTTTTGGTACAAGCTTACTTATCTTATGTCCTACATTTGTGTCAGAAGAGAAAAGAGTTTAGTTTTCACTTTTGTCCCACATCGGTGGAAGAAGAAAATGATTAATTGATTAGATAGCTATAAATCAACCTATCTATGCCTTTGAAAAAATCACACCACATACTTTCAATTTCAGGTACGTATAATAGATGAATTTGCTTCAAAAAATGCTACAAGATCGATGTTTAGAAATAATAATGTAACTCGTGTTTATTATAAGAAAAAGTATTTATTATAAATTTTATAGGGCTTTTTTTTTCTTTGCACCGGGCCTCCAAAATGTCAGGGCCGGGCCTGATTTTATGTACCGCTAATCACGTTTTAATACTGTTTTCCGTTGTATAACTCTGACAATTAAAAAAGTTTTTGTTCAACGTGATTTTTAAAAACAAGGTCGTTACAAAAACTCAAGACCAACACTGATATCATAAGAACACACCCCAATTTCCAATATTAATATGGTTTTTCGAAACACTTCTAGATGTCATTTTTATGTTTTGTGAAACATAAACTTTGTTATATCCATGGTTTTTATAATTGCATATTCAAAAGTGTTTTATCATTCAAACATTTGGATTTTCATAAATTTATAATTTGATAATTTTACCAGTTAAATCATCAATTTTAAATTCTTTTGATATCTTTACCCTTTTATTTACATCATTTATTAAAGGGTTTTGATATTATTATTCTCTTAGTTTAAATTCCATCTTTGTATATGGAATTGTGTCCATTTATCATTATTATAATGAATATTATTATTATTATTATTATTATTATTATTATTATTATTATTATTATTAAATTTGGGTTGGTGTTGGGTTTGGGTTGATGTTGGAATTACGTGTTGGGCTTATGTGTTTGGGTTGGTGTTGGACTTATGTGTGGAATTTGGGCTCTTATTTTTTTTTTTTTTTTTTAGATTAGTAAAATTTAACCACCACACACATCTACCCTCTATCGCTAAATAATCCTACCAAGACGATGCCGTTTTGCGACGTCGGAGTGCAGGCTGGAACTAAGAATAAGTTTCTTAGAGGTGCTTATAAAAAGTATCAAATTTTAGATGCGACTACAAATAGAATCAAATAAAAAATATACTTTGCATATTTTCTTATAAATTCCATTTCCAAGAATAAGTTTCTTAGAGGTGCTTATAAAAAGTATCAAATTTTAGAAGCGACTACAAATAGAATCAAATAAAAAATATACTTTGCATATTTTCTTATAAATTCCATTTCCAAAAATTAAATATACTTTGCGTGCCGGGCCCGGGTTATTTTTGCTTTTTGGGCCGGTTTGTTGGGCTCCCTCTCTGGCCTGCTTCTTAGTCGAGGTTTTACTGTCGACACGTGTCCTCCCAGGTGTCGTGATTGTGTATTTCTTCCCTCCGTTTTCCCTGCTGTTCTTAGTATGTTATTATTTCCGCTTCCGATATCTACGTTTTATTTTCTTCTTAATCCAGGTTCGTTATTTGGTCCGTCGTCGTAAAGTAGTCCCCGCGAACACAAACCCGTAATCAGGTACAATTTCTTAGTCAATCGATCCAATTTGTTAACTTTCTGATTCCGATTACAATTTGTAAAATTAATCTATTTAGGGTTTCGATTACTGATTTGATTTCGATTTCTGTTACTGATTACAGACAGATTTGAATTTGAATTGAAAAAAGATGAAGGTGACTCACTTTGAAATCCAAGTTAAACCTGAAGACACGGTTTGTTTTCTTTTTTTTAAATTGATTGGAGAATTTAGGGTTTTTTTTTATGTTGAATTTGATCTGAATTTACTTGATTTTGATTGAGGTTTGGATTTTTGTTTTGGAATTGGGGATTGTGTTTTTTTAGGGTTTAATATACATTTTTTTTGTTTTGTATAAGATGAGTTATTCTACTGAAATTAGTTGATTAATATGAGAAATTGGGATTTTGTGTAATGTTTAGGGAGTAGTATTAAGTCCAATTCCGTATCAGTTAGATGATTCGGCATCCGCGAGTCCAGAGAGAGGGGTGGAAGTGCTGCCGGTTAATCGCTTATCGAAGTTACTTGAAGCGGTTTCGTTTGGTCCAGTTAAAAGGTTCCTTGCTACTAACGATGTAAGTATCCAATAAAAGTTTTACTTTTTACAGTTAGATGAAAACAGTAAATATGAGTTTTCCATTATAAAACTGTTTATCATATTTTGGAGTTAGTGGCTTAATTTGTTCCGGTGATGTTCAATTTTGTAGGTGAAATTATTACCGAATGTTGATCTCACAAGTCTTAGTTGGCACCCGAAAAAGGATCTGTTGGCATTTGCTTCCGCACGTAATCAAGTAACCATTCATGATCAAATGCAGCTTATGTCGAACGAGCCCACGCCCCACGCTATACCAAAATGACACGGTCCACCCCCTAAATCAGGAGAGATGGTGAGCCCTCTGCATTTCAAATACTGTATTGACGGCTCGTATTTACTTCATTTATTTTACAGGTTATAAACATGGAGTGGGGTAACTTTAAATCATCACATCTTCCCTTAACGGAGTTCGATCATCAGCTAAGTTTGAATCCGAGTGAACAGGTGACTGTTTTTGCATAATTTTTCTGCTTGACAAAAATATATATTTATTTGTTATGAATGCATAATATAATCGACAGATATTTGAAAAAATGATTTCGGGCATGTATTTGGGTGAAATTCTTCGTAGAGTTTTGTATAAAATGGCCGATGAGGCTGCACTTTTTGGTGAGACTTTTCCCCCGAAACTAAAAATTCCATTCGTGCTAAGGTATTCTTTTAATTTTACTACAAAAAACCGTATTTTAATCATATGAAGCAGAACGTTACATTCTTTATAATGAAATTCACAGGACACCCGAGATGTCGGCAATGCATCACGACACATCTTCGGATCTCAAAGTAGTTGGGAAAAAATTGAACGACATTTTAGAGGTACATCTTTCAAACTATCCAAAAATCGTGTTCATGTAGTTTACTCGGTTCATTACTGAAGCGAGCACTTTGGTTGCAGATATCTAACACATCCTTCAAGACGGGAAAGATTGTAGTCGAACTCTGCAATATAATAGCCACACGGGGAGCCCGTCTTGCTGCTGCTGCTGGGGTTTTGGGCATTTTAAAGAAAACTGGGAGGGATATAGCTAAAGACGAGACATCAAAAACTGTCGTAGCAATGGACGGTGGGTTGTATGAGCACTACACTGAATACAGTAAATGTATGGAAAAAAACTTTACATGAACTTGTGGGAGACGAATTATCAGAACATATTAAACTTGTACACTCAAACGACGGTTCGGGAATTGGGGTTGCTCTTCTGGCTGCCTCTCACTCTCAGTATTTGGAGGCGGTAAACGGGTCATGCTCAAAATCTCCATAAAATAACGAAATTGAAGTCCGTGAGAAGTTTGGATTAGAGTGGTCTGAACCTTTGGTCACGTTTGCACTATGCAGTGGCAGCTGGTCTTCCCCTGCAGTAAGTTAACTCATTAATTTTAATTAAGTGTTTACGAGCTAATGTGGTGGCACATGTATTGTGATATTTTTGCTGATTTCGAGCTAATGTGGTCGCACATGTATTGTGATATTTTTGCTGATATGAGTTCAAACATGTATTGTGATATTTTTGCTGATATAAGAAATGATCACTAACATATTTGTTTTGCTTTATACTGATAACTACTACTACAAATAAGGGCTTATTGCAAGAATATATGAACAAGGGCTTATATCAGCAAAAATATCACAATACTGATAGTGATCACTAACATATTTGTTTTGCTATGTAAGAATATATGAATAAGGGCTTACTGCAAGTTCATCCATCTTTTTTTTTTAGCGTATTACTGAAGAATGCATATTTGTGTTTTGAAGTGGATAGCAATATGGATAAAGATGATAGAGCATTAGGTTTACTTATAAATACATTCTAATGTTGAGATATCTATTGGTCTAAAAGCTGCATCATAACGTCATTTCATACTTATTGGAAATTGGATTTTTGAACTATATGATGTTTCCTTTTGATTACAGCAACTTGAACAATTCCATTGACTTTGAAAAATTGAGTAATATGTCGAGTAAAATGTAATTTCCCTTAGTATTAAAAATTGTTCCTAATGATCTATGTTTTAACCAGGGTAGGTCGCCGATGGATGTTGAGGACACTTTCACTCATCCTGTACGCAGTTCTATTATCACCCGGTTTTCTCAAAGGTTTGTTTGGTAGTTGGTTACATATAGCGACTCAATCTTGAAAGTTTCATTCTCCTTATCATGTTTTGCAAAGCTCATTTTCTTGGTTATTTGTTTTCTAGTTGTATATATGTTCTGTGTCTCAAGGCATGTCCGTAGAAGTATAGTTTACGGAGATCATCCTAGAAATAGGTAATAGTGGGTTTTTTTTTTCTTTTTTTTCATACCACCTTTCTTTGTGCATTAGTCTTAATCGTATCAGTGAACGAAAAATTCCTTTTCCAGGTTGGATCTATTTTTACCGAAAAAGATAGATACCCCGAAGCCAGTAGTTGTCTTTGTAACCGGCGGAGCTTGGATCATAGGGTATAAAGGATGGGGTGGTCTTTTAGGGTTTCAATTAGCAGAACGAGATAAACGCGAGCGGTTTCCAGAATAAACAACGGAAGACAGCAAACCCACTTTTGTAATAGGCTAATACTTTCATGACGAAAAACAACAATTTATGTATGTATTTTCAATAGCTTTTGTAAACACTATATATTACGTATGAGTAGCATGTCCACATCTGTCATCAACCCAATTCGAACTTTTTGTAAAAAATGTCAGACGACTTCGAAGTCGTGCAACGCAAATTATTACTATCATTACCGCACTAAATTCGACGTGCACTCGAACTCGTGCGAAGCACGAGAACACCCCTTGTTAGAATTAAAAAGAGAAACCCCTAATGAATAGTAACTATATTATTGTAATATTTAAAGATTAATTATTTGAAATATGATGGTTTTGGATATGACTTTACCTTCTTATTGATTTTCTTGTATTTGAATTTAGATTTTAATGGCTTAAAATATATGTTTGTATCTCAATGGACAAAAAGAAAAGTGTATATATATATATATATATATATATATATATATATATATATATATATATATATATATATATATATATATATATATATATATATATATATATATATATATATATATATATATATATATATATATAGGAGTAGGATCAATAAAAAGTGTTGAATTTGAAAAAAGTGTGAGAAGCATTGTGGGAGTGACATGTGGCAAGCTTGGAAAAAAAAAAGTTTAATAAAAAGATATTTAAAAAAATCGTAAAAAAAGAAAAATTTTGGAAAAAAAAAAATTGAAATTCTTTTTGATAACGTCATCTGCCACGTCATATGATGCACACACAAAATATGATGCACATTAATGATGCACAAAAAATATGATTCATATAAATGATGCACACAAAAAACCTATGATATTCAACTATGATGGACACATAAAATGTTTATCATAGATGTGAATCATAAATGTGTATTATAAATGTGTATCATATTTTTTTCCGTACATAACTTTTTTCGAGCAAAAAGAAAAAAAAAATTCTCGAAAAAAAATAATTTCGATTTTTTTTAAAAATATTTTTTTTATTAAAAATATTATTTTTTTATTAAAAAAAAAATAAAAATAAATAAAAAAAATTCAAGCTTTCCACATGTTACTCTCACAATGATTTTCACACTTTTTATAAATTTAACACTTTTTACATGAACCTTTCCCTATATATATATATATATATATATATATATATATATATATATATATATATATATATATATGGTGAGGTTCAATAGGGATCCCTTTTTTTCTAGAGATCCAGGGATCACCTTTAGAGCCACACAATTTCATTAATAGATCAAACCCACGGAGGGGTATTTTAGTCATATTGAAAAAATATTAATTTCTCCTAATCCCAAATTTCTTCATTCGCAATACGTCATTTTTCTACTTCTTCTTCAGATTAATCAATCTTTCTCTCTGCAATTCCGCCGTCAAATCCATCAATGGCGGCAATCACCCGCCTTCTCAAAAAACCTTCCTCAATCTCATCCATATTCCACAGATCCCTTTCTTCCACCTCAAACGCCGTCGTTTCCGATTTCCCTAATTTATCAGATCCCAAAGATTCCAGAAACTTTCAGTGGGTGTTTCTCGGCGTTCCCGGCGAAAACATTATCCGATGAGTATTCGCCTAACGATAAGTAACAAAAAAACAGTCGCATACAGCCTGCAGAAAAGAGGTTGCTAAAGGTAGTGCCAAACCTCCTTTACCCGATGAGTTGTTTCTACTTGCCTTTTGTCTTGAGATTTGTTCACCTTTTATTTGCTTTTGTTGTTCCCAACGTTAAACCCCACCTTTCAATTATCAAGCCCAAACAATTTTTCACAAATTGTTATTTCTGTTTAGGTAATTTTTAGCCACTACATGCATGATAATAACTCGATCGTAATAATTAGTACTATCATTTTAGACCTCTTAAGTCACCTGTGATTTTATTAATTTAGTGCCTTAGTATGTTGATGTAAAATGTCGCCAAAATGTTTAGTAATCACCTGTGATTCTATAGTTTTTACATTAAGAAATGTTTTATAATTTAGTGCCTTAGTACCTTGATGTAAATTGTCACAAAATCTATAGTAATCACCTGTGATTGTATTAATTTAGTGCCTTAAATGTCATAAAAAATGTTTAGTAATCACTTGTGATTCTAAAGTTTTTACATTAAGAACTGTTTATAATTTAGTGGCTTAGTACCTTGATGTAAAATGTCACCAAAATGTTTAGTAATCACCTAGTAATCACTTGTGATTTTATTTATAATGTGCCTTAATATGTTGATGTAAAATGTCACAAAAATGTTTAGTAATCACCTGTGATTTTATTAATAATGTGCCTTAGTATGTTGATGTAAAATGTCACAAAAATGTTTAGTAATCACCTGTGATTTTATTAATAATATTCCTTAGTATGTTGATGTAAAATGTCACAAAATGTTTAGTAATCACTTGTGATTTTATTAATAATGTGCCTTAGATTGTAATATTAACAATCAATTGAAGGTTTGACACAAATATTAACAATCGATTGAAGGATATTTTAGCAATCGATTCTTAGATCCGATTTTTTTTTAATTGCAGATGATGACGCTAATTTCAAAAGAAGCTATTGAAGAAAAAGGGATTCAACAACCAACAATAATTTAATATGTTACTTTACTAGTTGAATTTTATTTGAAATGAGTAGACAAATATTTTGTTTGGGAATACTTTCGGTTTGGTGTATTTTCTTTGAACAATAACTATGTCACATGTGATTTTATTAAATTAAGTCACTAAATATCTTAAATGTAATTTTGTAGTCAACAAATTGTAAAGGAAAATCACCTGTGATTTAGTGCCTTAATACCTTAATACATTTAAGGTTCTTAATTTAGGGCCTTAGTACCTTGATGTAAATGTCTATTAATCACATGTGATTGTATTAATTTAGTGCCTTATATGTTGATGTAAAATATCATCAAAATGTTTAGTAATCACCTGTGATTTTATTAATAATTTTCTTTAGTATGTTGATGTAATATGTCTGCAAATGCTTATTTAATCACCTGTGATTATATAGTTTTTACATTAAGAAACTGTTTATTATTTAATGTCTTAGTATGTTGATGTAAAATGTCACCAAATGTTTAGTAATCACCTGTGATTTTATTAATAATGTGCCTTAGTATGTTGATGTAAAATGTCACAAAAATGTTTAGTAATCACCTGTGATTTTATTAATAATGTTCCTTAGTATGTTGATGTAAAATGTGACTTATATGTTGATGTAAAATGTCACCAAATATTTAGTAATCACCAGTGATTCCATAGTTTTAACATTAAGTTAGTTATATTATTGTTTTCATGGGGACCAAAAAGATATAATAACTACCTTTTTTATTTTTTTTATCTTTTAGCATAAAGATTGTGTGGATCATTTGAATGTGTGTTTAAAAAAGTTATTGAATATGAAATAAATATTAAAAAATAATGGGTTAATTAAGGATTAAGAAACAAAGTGACAGATAACCCCACAAAATGGTGACAAAATTGACCATTGAAGGAAGAGATTGCGTATTGGACCCTGAAGGCCCGCCCCGGATGTCTCCTCCTATTAAGAAAAAAAGTAAAAAGACTAAACTGCCCCTCCTTGTCTTTTCCTTATAATTCATTTAAATCCAACTTTTAATCTCAACCACAAAATTTAGGTGATATTGTGGTTCAAAAGTGGATCCCTAGATCTCTAGCAAATTAGGGATCCCTTTTGAACCTCAATCTATATATATATATATATATATATATATATATATATATATATATATATATATATATATATATATATATATATATATATATATATATATATATATATAATCCTTATAAGGTTTTTAACTATATAAATATGAAGTCATATAGACGATAAAATGATGGGATTAGTCAAGGGATGTGCTTGTGTTTGTGACCTTTTAATGGTTTGGTTTAAATTATGCAATCAAATTCAATAAATGTAATTTTAATTTTATTCTAGCGTCTCGCCTCTTTACACACAAATTTGATACATAAAAGTTTAGTTTGCTTATGAACATAAATATATAAGACTAAATTCCAACACAACGCCTCGGGCATCACAAACATTGTTCATATAATCTAACGAAAAAATGCAATCTTGTGTGTGTTTGACAAGGACTCTTGTTTTAGTAAGGAAAAATAACGTGTGCATGTCTTCAACTTGATACGAAATATTTTTGTGTACCCCTTGAGTACGTAATAGAAAAAATTAGTCGATTTATGGTATTTAATAGAACTTTTGAAAATACGGGATACACAAAGATTTCGTGTCAAGTTGAATACATATACAAACTATTTTCCTTTTTAGTAAAGAAGTAAAGTAGAACTGAAAGAATGAACAACATAACAAAACAAACAGAGAATAGTTGTAAATTCAAAGATAATACACTTTCATAATCATAACGAAACGTTCACAAATCGAATTATTAATACGATTCGAATTAAAATACATGAAAATTGCAACGACTGATTTGAATTTGTTTTGTGAAACATAGTCTATTTACTTTCGGATTCAGAATATGCAGTAAGTTGGGATTCCTTCATACCACAATAAGCATCAAGAGCATCATCGTTTGCGCCAATCTTTCCTGTTAGTAAATGATTAAGGAACTCGTCATAGTCGAAAGGATTGAATAACAAAGGGTGTTCTTTGTCCACCAATTCGCCAGGGACTTTCGTTATGTAGCCTGGCTTAGGGACTGAAAATAATGCAAGTGTCCATCGAGGTTCATTTCCCGTCATCATCACACGATGATAAGGGGCATATAAGTGACCATTTGACCATGCCTAAAATTTAGAATGTATTAGAATTAATAAAAAGGAGAAACAAATGGGACAAAGTGAGTAATAAAACTTACATGAAAAACCTCTCCTACGAAGACCATGAAAGATTCTGGCGGTGATTTGTCAACTTTGATCCATTCCCCAGTTCTCGTCTCGAACTCCAACCCTGGGACTTGGTTATGGTATAAAATCGACAGGGTTGTTTTGTCTATATGAGAAGTAAGTCCGTTGATAGGTTCATTAGAGCCCGACTCTGTATATTTTGCTAACCGAAGAAGGTGCTTTGTGTTATCAATATTGTCATTAAAGTACTTCTCTAGGCCCATACTCTCCATAATAGCTTTTCTGATAATCTGATCCAACCAATACATCTTATCGGAGATATTTCGAATGCTTTCACTGCCAAAGAACAAATAAAACTATATGAAATGGTAATTACAAAACATTTTTTTGAGCACTGAAAATGCATCACCAAAAGCAGAACGAACATAACAAATTCGAACCGAGTGCATTATGAATTCATACAATCTTCTAAATCGTTATTTCATATACACTTTTATTATTATCATAGAAATTATACTTTTAATCATAATTACCAATTTAGTTATGTGGAAAAAATATTAATGGGCAAAACCCTTTTCCAGGGTCAACCCAAACCGTTACGGTCTATCTTAACCCGTTCAAGAAAATGTTACGTTTCAACCCAACTCGTTCAGACCCGAGCCAAGCGAAACAACTAGTAATAAAAGTAAAATATACAATTCCAAAAGTATTATTTCAACTCTTTTTCCCCCTTTTAGGTCAATATGTAAAAAAAAAACCTGGCTATACCTGAAAACAGGATTGCCATGGGGCCAAAAGAAGTTAGTAAATGCTTCCACTTCTCCTGCAACAGGAGCATCGGGTATGGCCATGCTTTCGTAGAGTGGATTACTTGGAGAACGTCCAATGTAACCATGGAAAGGTTTATCCGAAAAGTTTTTGAGTTTAGTTTCTAGTGGGAGATCGAAAAGTTGGACCATTGAACCAAACACAGAACTACAAAACTCTGGTGTCATTTCGGGCATGGATGCTCGAAAGAAACCATATTCGGATAAAGCCTGATGGACTTGGGTTTTGATTGAATTCCAATCATCTTGGTTCGATTCTTTTAGATAAATCTTTGAGAAATCAATGTAAGAAAGCTTAATTGGTGGTTCTGATCCCATAATTTTTCTTTTTGATGAATTTGCATGGAAGAATACAGCCATTTTATAGCAATCAGCTAATTTTTAAAAGACAACTTTATGTTCTTTCGTCATCTTTTATTTAAAATCTCCAAACTCGAATCTATAATATTTATCAAACTTTAAATTAGTCTATCATATGTATCAAATTTTCAAAAATTGTTATTTGTATATAACCGACCAATCAAAATCTTCCAAATAGATGACATGGTACCTCACGTGACAGCTTCTATGGATGTCACATAAACTCGAATACATAACGTTTTTTGAAAGTAAGAAATACATTCAATAGACTCGTTTAAAGTTAAATACATACAATAAATTTAATTATCCCTAATTAGTTTGATATAACAAAGCCAACAAAACTGAACTTACCTCACATTATTTTACCTTCTTAAATAATTAAACTTTGATAAATATGAAACTAATTAACATATCCAAACAAAATCTTCAAAATCACATAGTAATGGGAAAGTATCTTGAATCCAATAAGTTTTACTTTAAATTTTGTTTGTACATATTCAATTCTATATCGGTTAATTGTATGTATCTAGTTTTCAGATATTTTTATTTTATATATCCAAACCGATTAAAACGTTACAAATATCTCAATTTTATCAATGGCATTGCTAATAATAATTTGATTTTAGACTAAGTTCCCACTTGCCTGCCAAATCGAATACAACTGGACAAAAAAAACATAATAAGTATTATGTTTTTTAATTTCAAAAAACCTTGGCTTTTAGTTCGGAGAAGAAAAGGAGAATCTGATCCCTTTATGAGATTAAGGAATCAAACAAATCGCATTTGATTGTTTGTTTGTAATTATTGCAAAAATATACATTGCTTATTGTAACTTCATTGAAAGTAACAGCCTAGGTCATAAAGTTTTTGAAAATATAACTTGTCTAAATTATTCAAAAAGTGAAAAAAGCCGGAAATTAAAACATACACATAATATTATCAAAAATAGAAAGCCGCTTCATCGGCATAAACCTCAGGATGTCACTGAAACACGTAAACAACTTGGCTTACCGACCCCTAGCTAACATTAAAGCATGCTTGGCTGCAAACCCCTGAACTTTATACTAGATGGGATGATTTCTCAGTTGTCATACATTGTTAAAAAGATTTCTTTCAATTTAAATGGTGGCCACGCGTTAATCAACAGCCCAAATTGAGCACTTTTCGACAATTAAACTCTAGTTGATATGTTTGAGTGTATCTTGAAGAAAATATATAGTGATTGATCGCGATCAAAATTCAGTAACGACCTTGCATTTGGAGAGAAAAACATGTAGAATAGTCAATCTGCCAATGAGTCTAATTGGATTAGGATTGGTATTCTACAATATTAGTATTAGGTTAGGAATTTTATTTGCTTTTTATTGTTTCCTACAAATAAGGAACGGTTATTTCTTCAAAAGTAATAGGTTTAGGGGATTTTCTGGTAGAATATAATGAGATTTTTAAGGTGAAGGGTGAGGCAAAATATGTACTTCTTTTCTTTCCCAATCTAGCATAAGCATTCGAAAAATTTCTCATTTCTTATATTTGTTCCTTTTTCCTACTTTCACATCAATCGAGCAAGCCTCCATTCATGTTTCTTTCTTGTTTCGCAGGCATCTTACGTTAAGTGAAGGTCTGGATTACAACAAGAGGTATTAGACTCACAGGTTTCTTTGTGGTTCTAAGAGGGGAGTCAAGGACACAGATTATTTGAGCCGCTAGGTTTTATGTACCATTGATGCTCTAAAAGCAACTAAGTTGGTTAATGAGCCTCACCTGAAGGCACAAAATGTTGTACTACTATGCCTTGGCAATTGGGTTATACTGTAGGTTTCCAAGGAGGCGTGTGCGGGAGCGGTGCGGCTAAATCTTGAGTCATTGTATATGACTAGTGTAACACTCCGCCTTTCATAACCACGTTATTGTCCACTTTACCTACTCGTGGACGCGCAATTTGTTTTTGCAACTGAGCTTACACCGGTCCAAAATACGTCATGCTATGAAAGGCCAAAATTTACCTTTATAAACCATGCATCACTCTTTTCTACGACCAATGTAAGGTTTTCCTAAGGTGTTACAAACATCCCCCTTCCCCCGAGACTCAATGTCCCCGTCGAGGTTTGGCCCACCATACCGGATAACACAAGAGTGACTCTGATAACACTTGTAACACCCCACCTTTCATAACCACGATATTGTCTACTTTCCCTACCGACAGTCGCAATTTTTTTTCCGAGGGTTGACCGATTTAAATACTAATATGAAGTTCATGCTTGTCTCTAAATTCAATTTCATTAAATGATCGAATTATTTTAAACACAAAATTGAGTTGTGTTTTTATATTTTTGCTAAAATCAATCAAGGTAGAGAAAATTTACAAGAAGACGAATCCATGTAGTTTTAGAGAATTCATCTTTAATAGTACGAAAGTATTTGAAACAATTATAAGGGGATTGAGAATATGGCGCAATAACGACATGTAACATTTCAAAAATAGTAGAATTTATTGGAAGAATAAGGAAATTTCATTCTATGCATCTTTGTTTTCCGACAAGCAACAAATGACACTAGAAGACACATTATTTTGTTAAACGGTAAATGACCTAAACGACAATGTCACCATTATACTGGAGATGTAGTGTTGTGAGTAATAGAAACAAATGATGAACTTGACTATTGTGGATTGTGAAGAATGTAATCCATCTTGAGCATTACCATGCTTAGAAGATGCCTCTTTGAAGGCACTTAAAGAAAACAAGAAGTTTCCATATAAATAACTTATGTTTTGTATTGCGAAACTAATTTAAGTATAGACAAAATATTGATTTGGAAAGCAAGGACACGAAGCACATTGTAGAGAGTGATATGTGGATTTAAGTTTACGATTACCCGAGCTTTAAAACATTGAGCATATTCCTTTTTTGTATCTGACCAAACTTCAAATGCCGTTTAATAATAGAGTATGGTCCTCCTAATAACTCGTTTAACATAATGTAAGATCATAGTAATCATCAAATAATTACATTTCTCCCGATTATTGATTAGAGAATAACCTATTTCAGGCCCGACAAGAGTACCTAGTTTCAAACCTCAATTCGTTCTTAGCGCTAAAAAGGATCTTAGGAGCTTTTTCCCATTCACCATAAATAACAAATGAGATTGTTTTAAGTATCTCTGTAATGATAATGCATATCATCATTGAAATTAATTGTAACATAAATACGAAAAGGATTGATATCAACTTTTTCAGTTAACATTATGCTCAACAGATTGAAGCAAAATTACGAGCAAAGTGAAACTAGAATCAACACGAATTTCAAAGAAACTGGAAGAGATTGAACAAAGATACCGAATAAATGAACAATTACATATAAACTCATAATCTCATAATCCATGAAAATGAGTTTAAAAACTTTTTCATAATCTAAATAAACTCAATATAAAGACATAAAAATATATATATAAAAAGAGGTTTATTGGAAGTTGTCTCGAACCGAGAACTCTCACAGATAGACAACATGCTATAACTAGACAATCCCTAGTAGTCTAAATATATATATATATATATATATATATATATATATATATATATTAAAAAATAAAAAGAATTATATATTCACCCACACCCAAAAAATAACAAAACAAAAGAGAAAATTAAAAATAATTATCGTTCTTCTACCTAATTTGAAAGACTTTTCTTCTTACACAAGACAAATCTATTTTCTTTTTTTCACAACATATATTATCTAATATTTTATATTTATTAAATAATAAAATAAAATAAAAAGTATAAACCCTTAAACCCCTTTCCCCTTCTCCAAGCAAATATAAAAATAAAACCCTCCCCTGTTTTAAATTAGGTTTAAACTTATTATAATTATTTACAGTTATTCATCCATTTTTCTTCATTACTCAAAGCATTCGATTTTGTAAGTAATTTCCCATTTTTTTCTATAATCATAATTCCAGCATTTTATGATCATTATTATTCATTTATAACGTAGAAAAGGTTTACAAAAAATTATTATTATTATTATTATTATTATTATTATTTTTATTATTATTGTTATTATTATTAGCAGCAAAATTACTTGTTACAAATCACCTTTTTTTTTTTTTAATTTTGATTTGTATGTTGAAATGGCTAGAATCTGTTATTAATAATAGTAACAATTTTGGTTGTTTTAAATTACTTTTTATAATGTTTTCGAAACCCGAGAATTAGTAATGATTGTAATATTAGATTTGAATGATATATAGGAGAGATGAGTGCAAGCAGAGTTTTGCTAGGAGCTGCTGGCTGTTTAGGATTGTATGCAGCTAGTAACAGTTTTTATAACGTCGAGGGTGGTCATCGTGCTATTGTCTTCAATCGTATCGTTGGTGTCAAGGATAAGGTTGTTATGTTTACTTCTTCTCGTTTAATTTACATGTTATTATTATGTTTTTATATTATCGTCTTGAATGCTTACATGTTGTTTTTACTAATAGGTTTATCCTGAGGGAACGCATTTTGTAATCCCGTTTATTGAAAGGCCAATTATCTATGATGTGCGTGCGAGACCTCATCCAGTGGAAAGCGTTTCTGGTAGCCGTGATCTGCAAATGGTATATTTGTTTATATAAAAAGTTTTTTTGTTATGTGTGTATGTGCGTTTATTGGTTTTATTGTGACTTTGAATTTGGTGGTTTAGGTGAAAATTGGTATGAGAGTCCTTACTCGTCCTGTTGCTGATGAACTACCTTCTATTTATCGAACTCTCGGTGAAGACTACAATGGCAAAGTCCTCCCTTCGATTGTTCATGAAACATTGAAAGCGGTTGTTGCACAGTATAATGCTAGTCAGCTTCTTACCCAGAGAGAGGTATTTAACGACTTTTTAAAGTCAAATACTCAATATGTTTGTTTTTCTGTAAACTAACGATTGTAAACAATTGAAACGATTTGTAAACGAGAATGTGGTTATAAATGTTTTGTTTGAATGGAATTGGCTCTTATGTTAACTATTATTCAATAGGCTGTTAGTAGGGAAATTCGACAACTATTGACAGAGAGGGCGTCCCAATTTAACCTTGCGCTGGATGATGTGTCAATTACTAGTCTGACTTTTGGACGAGAATTTACTGCTGCTATTGAAGCGAAGCAAGTGGCTGCACAAGAAGCCGAGAGGGCGAAGTTTGTTGTGGAAAAGGCTGAACAAGATAAGAGAAGTGCTGTAATCAGAGCTCAGGTAACACTATTCCGCCTTACATATCAGGAATCTTGATTTTATTTACATGTATTTTACCTAAAATGTTGATAGAGGTTAATATTACCTAGATTCTTGTTGTTCAAAGCAATATCATCAACAATTTTCTATGTTGGTGACAATGGGTAAATACTAATTAGTACTAGGGGTGGGAATTTCGACCTATTTGGTTATGAATGGGTTGATTTTGATTAAATTCTATAGTTTTCCAATGAGTCAATAAAACGAAATTGTCCAAAGTTGCATAAAGTGTTTATGGGTCAACCCAACAAAACGTAGACCGTTTTGATCCAAACCGAATGATAACTTGTTTCTACCTGAATTTGTTTAGGCCCATTAACCAGACCCGCCCATCTTGCCACCTCTAGTAAATACTCCTGCCTAAAAAATGTAATGTTTGACTTGGCACACGGTATAACTGAAATGTATGACTATTGGTCGTTTGACTTACTTTATTGAAACAGGGAGAGGCGAAAAGTGCTCAGCTGATAGGTCAAGCTATTGCAAACAATCCGGCATTTATCACTCTGAGAAAGATTGAAGCAGCTAGAGAAATTGCACAAACAGTTGCTGCTTCAGCCAACAAAGTCATGTTGAATGCCGATAATCTCTTGCTCAACCTTCAGGAAATGAGTCTGGAAAATAAATAGAAGCGGAATGTTTATTGGAAGGAACAGCTTTACCCTAAATATTTAGCATTTCCTGAACCTTGTTACCGTTTTGTGTGAAAATGACTTTTATTGAGGTTGATTCACATGAGAAACTAGTAGGTTCGTTTATAACAACTTGATGTTTTTGATATTTGAATTTAAATAGCTGATAACTGAGAAGCTACATTTTAACTCATAACATGTGTGCACCTTGGAATCTATGATTTTGATTAATGTTCGATTGATGATTGTCTACTCGCTAATCTGGTTTTTTTTTTAACTATACATCATTCTTAAAGGATAGATTACTCTTGTTGGAGTGATAATGGTGCCGCCGTTGATGGGTGGCCGGCGTGATGGTGTCAGTGTGATGCGAATTTTTTTTTCTTTTTCATACGCATTCGTACATATATCTATATTAATTTGTATATATAAAAACTAAAAATAAAAATGATGGGTCTCAGATTTTAGTGTGATGGTTGGGGTGTTGTTGATGTGGCAGTGAGATGTTTTTCGGTGTCATTATTAGAAGATCTCTATTGTAACTTTGACAGTTTGACAATTACAAAGTAGCTTGAAATTCGTGTTAGTTTTGTAATCTATGAAGCTAACATGAGATTATTTGAAGTCTCCATGATGAATACATTTCATGATTGAAATCAATTGTAGCAGGAATAAGAGCGGGATTAATATTAGCTATCTCGGTTAACATTTTGCTAAATAGCTTTGAATCAAAATTAAGAATAAAACTGAACTAGAATCACACGAACATCAAAGAAAACGGAAGAAAGGAACAAAGAAGTTGAAGAAATGAACGATTACCCATGACAATGGGTAAATACTAATAGTACTAGAGGTGAGAATTTTGACCCGTTTACTTTCGAATGGGTTGATTGTAATCTTTAATATATAATAAAAGAGGGGCCTTTAATGCCACATGGCGAAATAGGGTCCCTTGGATGAGTTATCTTCTTTGATTTCAGCCGTTAGATAAGATTGATGATGTCATCAAAGAGTATTATTTATTTTACACCCTCTTACAATACATAATTACATTTTCTCTTTCAATTACATCTCCACTAAAATAAATAAAAAAAACATAACTTTAATTACTTATAAATCGCTCAATTTAGACTATAAATTACCATATTGTTATTCTAAAATCTCCTCATAAAAATATCAAAACATGTATATAAACGTAAAAGTGTATATATTATTATTTTAACTATAAGAGTTTCGCTAGGGTACCGTTCCCTTTTAGGGAAAAAAAAAATTAACTATAAGGAACATAGGTATAAACGTAAACGTATATATGTTATTATACGTATGACATTGTCTTCTTATAATAACTTAAAATCTATATAAACAAAAATTTACGAGTCAAAGTTTATCTTTGTCCGCGCTATCGCGGGACAATAATCTAGTTGCATTCTATAATTTATAAATGGTTTAGTTAACAAAAATAGCTAAAAGAGGAACACGTCAAACGTGTTCAAAGTTGTACAAGTTTTTTCACTTTTATTTTAATGAAAAACGGGACAAAAAAGTGTTTATGGGTCAACCCAATTCAACCCAAATCTCTTTAGACCCACCCATATTGCTACCTCCAGTAAAGACTCCCAAATGTGATGTTTGACTTGGCACATAGTATAACTATTTTTTTTTTTTTACTATTGGTCTTTTAACTTACTTTAATAAAACAGGGTGAGGCAAAAAGCGCTTAGCTGAAGCTGCTACGGAAATCGCACAAACAGTTGCTGCTTCAGCCAACAAAGTCCTGCTGAATGCTGATGATCTCTTGCTCAACCTTCAAGAAATGCGTCTGGAGAAGAAATAGAAGCGGAATGTCTTATGGAAGGAACAACATTACACTAAATATTAGTATTTTCTGAACCTTGTTACTGTTTTTTTAACCTGACGATAACTCTCATGGAGGTCCGTTTCACATGAACAACTAGTAGGTTCCTAAAAGGAATGTTTGCGTTTATTAAATGTTCAATTATTAGTTACGGTAGTCTCAACTGTTTCCCTAAAGGCTACGATTAACGAAACTTTTATGAATTCATTTAGGAGCGGAAAGATATCAAATTAATTCAAATAAATAGCATCTAAATAAAAATCTCACATCGACAACAATACTCGTTAGCAAACATATTTTGGTTCACCAGTTACAAATATATCTGCTAACATTATTCTAGAGGTAAAACATCATATTAACATTTCCAAGTCAAACAAAAATGAAAAACTTCTTCTTTATTTACGTTCACTCATACCAAACATGTCCGTTGACATGATTATTAGACAATGAAATGAATTTACAAAAAACATTTGTGTTTATACTCTATTATAATATACAGAGTAAATGATATTTTTAGTTGAAAATAGGCTCGATACACATATCATATAAACCCGGAATAACATAACACAAAGGAAAGTTGCATGATCTTAGTCCCTAATGAGTTCCAGATCCAGCTACGGGCTCTCCGCTCACAGATCCAGCCGCGCCAGATCTAGATACACACTCTCTGGCCCAAATCCATCTGCGGGCCTCTCCGGCTCCCAGATCCAGCGCGGCTCTCCGGCTCCCAGATCGAGTGACGGGCTCTCCGGATCCAGATGCAGTTGCAGGCTCTCCGGCTACCAAGATCCAACCAGGCCAAAGTGCTCGGCTACCAAAGGCACGAGGTACCCGGCAACACGAGTCGAGCCAGGTTATCAAGCAAGCTCCCGACTACCAAGTCACGATGCCCGACTGCTAATGGTACTCGTACCCGACAACACGAGTTGTGCCCGACTATCAAGCAACAATGCCCGACTGCCAAGGGTACTCGTACCTGGCAACACGAGTTGCGAGCTCGGCTACCAAGGGTTTAGTACCCGGTTGCCAAGGGCTCTCGTGCCTGGCTTCCCAGGGCTTTGTGCCCGGCTTCCAAAGGCTCATTTCCGTAGTCTGGCTATGTGATCCGAACCAAACGTTATTTACTTAACTCACTCATTTCATCATCATTATGATATATACATGTTGAGATGTTATACCAGACTTTAAGAACATAAATGTTAGATCATTATAACCATCATCAATTGGAGCGTATTGTTATTTAATAAGGAGACGTTGAAGTTCCCTAGAGACGTTGGTTATAAACACCCACTAGGTATCATCTTCTTCAACTCTAGACTCTAAACACACATTATTAACATACTCTTAATTCTTACACACACAGGAATACATACATACATATTCTCCGATCATATTGCGACCATATCAAAAACAACATATCATCTTAGGCTCGTAAAAACTTCGTTAAATTTGTACTCTTTATACAAAAGATCAAAGGTTAAAATCACTCGAACCCATTTCTATTTTTAAAAATCTTTTAATCAAATAGTAGACTTTTTCTTCTTTCATAAGTATTTTCCTTCACTTGGTTTGTTTCTTTTGTAACCACATTTTGTGCGTGTTAATATTTAGTCTTCTTTTAATAAAAACCACTCATCACTAAAGTGGTGACGTGGTAGTGAATCAGTGAATAAGTTCTGCAGTGGCTGACAAGTTAACCCCACCTGGCTAATTGTTTCATCTATCGTTTTGTTAGAATAGAATCCAATGACGAATAAATAAAACTATAACTTTATTTATATAACTCGATAAATTTAATAATGTTAAGTATTGGCTAAATTTAATAATATTAATATCATTGTAGTTAATAAATTATTAATCTATAAGTAAATTTTTTTTAAAGGTTATGTTAGTGATTCGGGGCCAAAGTGACATTTAATTAAGCAGTATGCAACCCACAAATCTTACACTAAAGTTAGTTATTTCCTAATATTCACCAAATGAGGAACCCCAGAAGAAAACTCGAACCTGAGACCTCCCTGACAATCCTCCATTATTATGGGAGCAGTAAGTAAATATATTGTCTATAAATAAGAACAAGAGTTAATTACATAATTGGTCCCTGTGTTTGTTCCAATTTAACCGGTTCAGTCCCTGTGTCACAAATCGTTCGGGTCCAGTCCCTGGGGCATATGTTCGGTTACACGTTTGGTCCCTGCGTCTAACAATCGTTAATTTTTAACGTTAAATGTGACATGTGATGGGTAAAAAGGTAATTTCGCCTCAAATATACACCTCACTCAATATATAAGGATAGTTAAATCTTTTTCATTTCTTTTTATTTTTTAATCTATATTTTATAATTACTTTATCCACACCTACAACCTTCTTCTCCAAATCTCTTCCTAAAACCTTATCTAATCTAAATAAATCAAAATCTAATAACCCATTTTCATAGATCTATATACCCATCAACACACAATTTCTCATAAATACATATCCTTAAAAGAAATGAAAGAAATGTAAATAAATCTAATCATATACCCATTGCCACACACTGTTAATTAACCCCGCTCGATTTAAAACACCACCACCGCCTTACCACTTCACGGTAATAATTCATATATATTTTTTTAATTTCTTGAATCTAGATCTAATTTCTTGAATCTAGGTCTAATTTTTTTAAAAAGATTGAAAAATGGTTAAAGTTTGAAACTTTAAAACACCCTTTTGATTTTCATGAATTTTTGTTAAAAGAAACAAGAATTTGCCCTACCCCGCCGTGGGTTTCCGTCGTTGGCCACCTAGAACCGCCGGAGTGAGATTATTTGGGGTTGGGGAGGTTTGGAAGTAAGGAAACAGAGAAAAGTGGGAAATTAAATGAGATTTTTGTCTTTGTGGTGAAAGGGCAATAAAGGGTAATTTGAGTGCCACGTGTATATTTTTTGCAAAATTACTTTTTTGCCCATCACATGCCTGGCACATGTGACATTTAACGTTAAAAATTAACGATTGTTAGACGCAGGGACCAAACGTGTAACCAAACATATGCCCAGGGTATGGACCCGAACGATTTGTAACCCAGGGACTGAACCCGTTAAATTGGAACAAACACAGGGACCAATTATGTAATTAACTCTAAAAACAATTAAAATTAAAATTGCAATTAAGCTGTTATTACATTAACTAATCTGGTATTACATTTAATTTATCATTCTTTTAAAACTTTGATTATTGAAGATAAAATAGAAAGTTATCAAAATTATATATTTTTTGAAAACCGTAAATATTTGGAAGAAAAACAAAAATTCAAAATGTGGAATTTTTTTTTATACATGTATTAACAAAAATTACAAATAAAGGGAAGCTTGTATATATTATAAATAAACTTCACCATTTGAAATAAAATTAAATCCCAGTAGTCTTGTGGTGTTTAATTTTATTCGCACGCATTATGATTTTTTTTTTTTACTTTTACAATAAATACTACCAATAATATAGAGAAATGGTCTCGATTACATGTTTTAATTTCTTGTATATTTATAAAACCAAATCCTTTTATTTTCGAATAAATCATTGGATTATTAATGATCATTAAATTATACACGAAAACCTTTTTTATAAACTGTCCATAAAGTTGTCATTAGCATAACTTTTGATATAAAGGAGGCGTTTGTTTGGGTTTATATAAGGAGCTTATGGCTTATTGACATTTCTACTTATGTTTCATAAGTCTGAATTTTCCGGCTTATATAACCATTTATGGACTTATTAATGTTTATTATGTCATAATACACAGTAATAAGTCAATAAACAGTTATATAAGCCGAAAAATCCGCACTTATAAAACATTAGTCGAAATGTCAATAAACCATAAGCCGCTTATATAAGCCCAAACAAACACCCCAAAAAATGTAATTCCAATCGCCCTTAGTGTAAAATTATGTATATATATATACGTGCTTACTCCCATGCCTTCTCGTAAGTCCTCATTTCTCAAAAAACCAAGGTACGTACCTATTAGTTACTTTTACGTATTAATTCCAATGGTTAAAAATTGAATTACTTCTTTTGTTCACTTGTAGATCATTTACCATAATGGAAGAACCACAATATATCGGCTATGCGGTTCCAGTAAATATAGTACCAACCGTTAGAGTCCTTAACGATCCGGTTGAAACAACCGTAGACGTCAAAAGACATGGCCGAGGAGAAGCTAGTTACCAAAAAAAGTCACAGATAAGCCACCGAGACAAGAAGAGTGGATCCTACATGAAAGAAACGTTGGTAGATAAAGCATCGAGTGAAGAGTTTGTTTGGAAGAATGGAAAGAGTGGAGTGAGGGACGAAGTTAAGAGCAGCTCGACTGTGAGAGTCGGGAACCAGCATGGGTACACCGAAGTATATCGTGAAGAAAGGGTTCGCGATGTGACTTTTAATAGGACTCGTAAGAGCATCACTCTTGGCCCCTATGGCTATAGCCATGACTCTGACTCCGACTCCGACTCTCATGATGGACCTTTTTATGGAATTATGGTTATTGTGTTTGTGGTGATTCAGACTCTGACTAGTAGTGATCGCAAGGTTATCATGTATTTAAGCATTTGTGTTCTTAAGCAGTAAGTTGTAACTAGTAACTAGTGTAATAAGTTTTTTTTTTTTTTTTTTTCGTTTGTGATGTAGAATAAATAATACACTTTTATTTAATGTGTTTAGGATTGATGTGTGATAAGTTTTATTTTAAATATGATTTTATACAAATTATAAATTTAATTACTTAATTGGGAAAGTATACTTTATCGTGTATGTGTAATATAGCGGTAAATTCAAATTATCGAACATTAAGGAATGGTGACTAGAAAAAAGTTGTCAAATCGTATATTATTGTCATTTGAAGAACTCCGTTTATCAAAGAAGGAGCAGCAAGTTCAGAGAATCGTTAATTTCTTCTCCAATTATAAGCCCTTCTTGTAGTTTTCACGAACAAAATATCAATGTAGATCGATATGTTTATTCCGTTCATGATATCCAAGATTCTTTGCAATATACATAGCAGCTTGGCTATCACACTCGAGTGGTACAAGAAGAAATGCTAAAATCTATCAAATATGTAAGTGTTATATAGTGTCATTATATATATAGTTACTTGTTCTTAAATCCATGTGTATACACAGACAGTTTTATAATATTTATTTATAAATCTATATTACGTACATATTATATTTTTTTGGGTAATTTATTAAATAATGTGTCACATATTGAACAAAAAGTATGGCTGAAGAGAAAAGAAAAAGAAAAGGTTAAATGGAATATTATGTAATTAAAAAAAAAACAAAATAATAGTTTCATATAAGTAATTTATACTCGTGTAGATATACAAACAATTTATATTTAGTTTAATTTATAAATTTTGTTTTTTTGTTTTTTTGTTTATTCACATACCAAATAGTTTTTATTATAAATTTATTAGGCTTTATAAAGTTACATGTAATATTTTTAATTTGATTCAAAAGTTGCTATAGTAAGCAATTATTATGTATTTTTTTTTAAATATATAAAGTAAAATGTTTAAGAAGAAGAAATAGTTAAAAAAATTTCATATTTTGTTTTCACTATTGTTAAGATATAATAAAAAATCTCATTGACTTTGAGAGATATGATAATTTTGTTTGAAATTAAAAAATATGGGAGTCATGTATGTAAAAATTAAGATTATTAAGTAAGTTGTTAAAAGAAATGAATTAAAGATTAATTTTATAAAGATTTTTAGTTGAATTGTGAATTAAATGATTAAGTTTATTCAGTTATTAAAAAATAAAGAACTAAATTTACCTAACTTTTTATAATTTCTTTTTTAATACACTATATATTATACCTAAGTAGATATATGTCTAATTTAAAGTAATTTTTTTATAAGTTAAATATTCATATTTGTTATTCACATTTAATATTAGATATAAAAAATTACATGTAAATTAAACGTGATCACTATTTGAATAAAACCCAACTCAACAATTGGATTATTTGGATTTGACGACATATTTTGTTTATTTGGATTAGATTGGATAATAGTATTTTGGATTTTAAATTTGTTGTTGAGTCATAACGTATAACTAAATATAAATTAAAATGTTAAAAACGTGTTTATTGATCTGATTGTTTGTTTAGTTTTTTGAATGAGATTAAATCATAACCAAATAGTTTGTTTTATTTAAATTGTTTTTTTGTTTCATATAGTAGAAATAAACATAAATTAATAGGTTAATAACAAAACAAATATATATCGATAATAACGAAAGATCGAAAGTCATTACGTTGGGTTTGTATAAATGAATATAGCAAGACATATAATTACGTTTTGAAATTTTGAATAATAGGAGACAATTAAATTGTGCTTTAAAAGTTATAAAGTTAAAAACATATTTAGGTATCTTTGAAAAAAATGAAAGAGAAACGATTGTTATTTGAAAAGGGATTATTATTATCGTTATTGATTAATTCGGGGGTTTTTTGAATTATATGGAGATATTTTAGTTAAATGGTGGAATTTTTGTTTAGAAAATATAAACAACTAAATTGAATAAAATGTTAAAGTTAAAGGATTAAATTGATTTTATAAACTATTTGAAATGAAGGTTTTTCTATTGGTCACTAAAAGATAATTTCTCAAATTCCTTTTTCTTATATATATATATATATCTAGTCGTTATACCTGTGTATATACACACGGGCAGTTTAAATTCGTTTATTTGTAAGTAAAAGTAGAAAATTTGTCTAAACGTTGCGTTATTGCATAAATTTAATTTTCAATAAATTAAATTTAATAAAATTAAAAAAATTGTTTCCCGATTTTAATAAACAAAAATAAAAAAATTATATAAACTAAATAAAATGAAATAATAAAATTTATATACATCATAGTAAATAACGAAAAATAGCAAACGGTTTATTATTAAATATGTGAAACGGTTTATTATTAGTTTCTGGGAAATAAAAGTTATTGAAAGAAAATGGTTTATTCCTTATTTGTTTTGATAAATAAGGGGTTATTATGTCAATTTTATGAACTAATTTTTTGTTAAATGGTGTAGATTTTTTATTTTGAAAAAAATAAAGGTCTAAATTGATAAAATTATTGATTTTGTAGAGATTTTTTAGTTAAATGACACAAAAATAAGTTAATAACCTTAAAATTTCATATACCGGGCCAATACAGAAGTTGCGAATCCATTATCGATCATCATCTTTTGTGTGTGAACATTGAGACCAAATACCGGGCGTCTCTTGTTCATTTTCAAATATATATATATATATATATATATATATATATATATATATATATATATATATATATATATATATAATTTTGCTTACAATAATTTCTACTCAAGTGAACAATCTTTTCTTTTTTTTATTATTGTTGTTGTTGTTAAAACACTGTTTTTCTTTTACTAACATTAAATTTAGATGTTGTTTATAAAAGGTTTTGATAACCACCCGGGATGGAGCCCGAGCCAAAATATTTTTTTTTAGGGAGGAAACTACTATTAAAAAAATTCAATATAATTGATTGAACCTATCATAACATGGTTGAGAAAAATAGTTTTACTATTATATCAAATAACTATTTATATACAAAATTTCAAGTACTCTTTTTAAGAAGCTTTCCATTCAAGAAATTGAAGACGCTGTTGGTAGCGGTAATTCTCCCATATCGAATGGATTTACATTCAAATTTTTGAAAACACATTTGGATATTTTAGTTGAAGATATCTTATCTTATGTCTTAGAATTTCAAAATTCGTGTTTAATCCCAATCGGGTGTAATTCGTCTTCCATTTTTCTTATCCCAAAAACTGATGAACCTCTTGAATTTGATGATTATAAACCTATTAGTCTAATTGTATGTCAATATAAATTTATTGCCAAAATCCTAGCAAATAGACTTTTGCAAGTTATACCTTCAGTGGTTAGTATAGTTCAAACGACGTTTATAAAAGGTTGCCATATTCTTTACGGGCCTCTAATTGTTAATTGAATCTTGGCATGGGAAAGAAGAAAAGAAAAGAAATCTTATTTTATAAAGTTGATTTTCAAAAGACGTTTGACACTCTAATTTTTTTTTTTCTGGCTTCAACATTTGATGAGGTGATATTCTCTCTTCTTTTTTTTTTTTTTTTTCATTTTGGCTATGAAAGCATTACATGTAATTCTTTTAGAAGCTCATAATAAAAGTATTTTTTGTGATGTTGAGGTGAGTTATAATAAAGTGTCAATCTTCCATCTTCAATTTGCTGATGATACTTTTATAATCGGAGAATGGTCAACTCTAAATGCTAGAAACCTTTAGTTGCTTTTATATGGCCTTCGGTTTGAAAGTAAACTTGGCATAAGGTAAAATATATGGTATTGACATGCCACGGTCGAAAGTGTCTTTTTTAGCTTCAACAGTTGAGTGTCAAGCTTCTCAATTCCTAACTACTTATCTTGGCCTTCCTATCAAGTGCAATACGAAGAATCGTTGTGACACCCGTCACCAAACCCGATTAGTCAACGTTAAAAATTCCTTTAGTCAGCCTATCGTTACTAGCAAAACTTTTGAGTTAAACTTTTAGGGGGTGCTTGGTTAGGGGTAATGGGGTTAATCAATGGTAATGATAATCATTGATAGTGGTTGGTTTGTTATTAGGTAATCAATCATTATCCACTATATCCATTAATAGACAATAAACCATTAATCAACAAAACGAGGGTAATGAAAGTGGGTAATGATTAACCCCTCTTTCATTGCTTTTCCCATTCCCTTTCCCATTACTCACTTTGAACCAACTAATATGTGTTGGGAAATACTTTTTATTTTAGGCTTGGTGAATCTAGTTATACATTTACGACTTTTCATTGCCTAGTTTGCTCTATTTGAATGCTTATAGATATAATCATTCTTTCAACAAATGTTTCGAAGAGTTATTGCAATATTTCTATTTTTAGAAATCTTCTACAAACAAAGAAATGAATCAATATTTAGAAATGACAATTTTCTATAAAGATATCATATAAATAAGTATTTAATTAATATCGTAACACAACTTGTACTAATAATAAGTATTACCTAAAAATTTAGGTAAATTTTTTTTAACAACTTTGCATGTAAATATTGCTTTTACAAAACTAAATCAATTACATAAATAGGGTTCGATCACTAAAGATCATTAAAAAAATTTAAAACCAAAAGATTCAATTATAACTCTTCATTTTAAAAACTCACTTAAAATTCAATTTTGTTTAAAAATTAAATATCTCAAAAACCGTTAATGTAATAAACGAATAAATTACACCATTGTAACGAGCATTAAGTTATATTTCTACAGAGTACCCGCTCGATATACTTTTGACGAAATTTTTTTCCGGATTTCTTTGATGGGTTTTGAAATTTTATATTATAAAATCATGATTTTATCACATTTGATCTTAGTAATTTGACATATTTTGTTTTCGTTTTTCTTTTTGATTGTAGTTGAATGTATATAATCAAGGTTCTAAATAGCGTGAGGAGTGGCGTAGCGGCACTGCCACGCCTCAAGCCTTACAAGCTATAGCGAGGCTACGACTTTTGTTAAGGCGTGATATATAGCGGCAATATTTATAGCAT
This sequence comes from Senecio squalidus, assembly GCA_910822075.1. Classification (NCBI taxonomy): domain Eukaryota; kingdom Viridiplantae; phylum Streptophyta; class Magnoliopsida; order Asterales; family Asteraceae; genus Senecio; species Senecio squalidus. The sequence continues at coordinate 68,251,170 of CAJVGC010000001.1, read as the reverse complement.
ATTTCATATATATAGCGAGTTAGCGAGTTTACAAATATTTGTGTGTGAGTGTGACTGTGTGATACAGATTGGGTTTCACTTATTTATCTATTTTTTTTAGTTTATATGAGTGGTCCATTTGATATAAGTCCAAATAGGTGAATTGAAAAAGCCCAAATCTGAAATAACAATAAACGCTTCAAGAAAAGGCGCGACGTCACACGCAATAGCTCGCGATATGGCGCTATAGCGCGCCTTACATCACGCTACGCTTTAAGACAACGCTATGGACTGATTCGTGACGGCGTGGTCACGCCTCGCGCCTTAGCGCCGCTATAGCGCGCTATTTAGAACCATGTATATAATATAACAATATATGTTTTGAAATTCATATTTAGTGTTCAAATCACATGTGATTATACCTTACGGATATCAACATTTGTCCGAAACGGAAAAATAAAAAATCGTCAATTTTTGATTGTTTTCCGGATCTATATAGATTATACCTAATATAATATTTTTGTGTTTTAAAATTAACAATTAAAGTTGAAATCATGTGTTTTATTGACTTATAAGTTAAAGAAAATTTACATACATAATAAAATTACATATGATATACAATACTATCACATATGATATGCGTACTATCACATTTATGTCAAAAAACTAAAGGAAAGAAAAATCGTCAATATTCAATATTTTTTCTAAATTTTGGTAATTTATACGTTTTATAGTAATTCTCTTTTATAAAGTTTTACGAATTGGTGCTAATATCACATGTGATATTATCGTTATAATTTCAATACCCACCAAAGACAAGAAAAAAAAGAGTCTTCGAAAGTATATATAACACCACTGCTCTAATTAAAGATAAAAACGAGACGTTCGCATCGATGTAATTTGTTTCGTCTAATGATTAATGGTTTGTGAGATAAATTAATTTAAAAAAATAAAAGAAAAGTCGGTTTTGGTTTTAATCTTAGCCATTAAATTAAAATAGGATGAATAGTCAAGATTGTGTCTTTTAGTTATTAAAAAATTATGTGTTTTAATTGATAATTTATCAAATAAATAAAAATAATAAAAATAATATATGTATGTATATCAATTTTATAGATATATTTATTTTATCATAATTCAAGTTTGGATAACTATAAAACTTGTCATACAAATCATCAATTGATTAATTTACAAATTAAATAATAATAAAAAAATGAATGATCGGCTAGGAGTTTTCCTAGTTCCAATTTTATTTTTCTATTTACTTTTTATTTTATTTTATTAATTACATCATTTAAATCCTAATATAATTAAACAAGGATCATAAATTATAAATACAATTTACGTAAAACCCTAAAAATCAAAAATCATTCCCCAACCCCTTTAATCGATCGGCCAAACTCAAACGCAAGAAATCGATTTTCATCAAGGTTTTGTAATCCAAGATTGTTTAAGGTAGTCTTTCGTGTTTAATCTATTAATCACATATATATTGATATTTTGATTCGTTTAATTCTATAAATTATAAAACATACAAATTCATAAACTTTGGAATTTTATGTCTAAATAAGTTCTTATAAACTTTATAACAATTAATAATGATTTATAAGTCGTTTGTTTGAAAATTGTTAACCGAAAACGTTTATTCGAATTTGAACACATATTAAACCTTAACTTTACAAGATCATAACTTGATCAATATTTAATATTTTTCAATGATTCCAAAGCGAAAAATCAATCTCTTTGAGTCTATTTTCAGATGCAGTTTTTATCTTGTCGATTGGACATGTTTTGGTCAGACAAAACTTGAAAACAAAACAGAAGGTACTTGATGAGTTTTATTCAGCAGTTTTTAGGCCTTCTTCCACTATTTTTAATAAATTCATATTTACGAATTGCGCCATCTAATTTTTACTGGAGAAACTTAAATACCTTAAGTACTTAAATAAAGTTTTGTATAAGCTTTTGAATTCGTTTATTATGTTTAAAAAAATCGAGATTGAACAGCTGTCCAAACAGAATAACTCATTGGACATATCAAAATAAGGAATTTTGGTAAAATACTTAAACAAACTATAAATTACAATAAATTAAATTGAATCATAACATCCTAAATATTATGGAATTAATTTACAAGAAACTCATATCCTACGCAAGTTTTCGATTTAATTCAATTATCAAGGTGAGTTTTAATAGCCCCTATTTTCAATGTTTTCGATAATTTTGGGGAGAGTATAACTTCAGAATTTTACAAACCGACTCTTATTTTTAATACTTACTAAATGTGGAATTTGTTTTTTGGAAAGTTACTATTTTTAGAAAGTTATTAGTTATGGTATTGGTAACTCACTATTATTTGGCCGTGTTTGCTGCTGCAACACACATTAATTAGATTCTCGGGAAATTCCCTGTGAAAGATCCCTACCACTAGAATATCTTCTAACCTTCTTTTCATGCTCATGAGAGGTGTTGCTTTCTTTTCAACTCAATCTCCAAAGGCTTCTAGTAATGTCGCTCGGTGAAACGTTCAAATCCTCTTCTTGTGACAACAATTCCTGCTAGGTGTTTCGACAACCAATTTATTGCCACTAATAAATTTAACTTCTTAGTACCTCAGTAGCTAATTTATACGAAATGGGTAACACCTTAGATATGAATTACAGACCTAACGGTCCTCGCGAGTTTCAACTATCCAATGCTGAATAACTCTACCATGAAACATATATTAAACGAATTAGGTTAAAATCCTAGCAGTGGCATGTAGTTAAACGAAATGAAACTGAAATTGACTCTCGAATAAAACAGTATGATAGATAAGTGATTGTTTGGGGAAAACATACCCGCTACCATATCAGAACCTTGGCGGGTTTCTTTTGTTGCTAACGTAGATACTCCTCCTAGTACTTGTTTTCTCATGATTGCTTTGATTTCCTAATTCTTGTTTAATTTCACATTCCTATGCAAAGTGTCCTCCTTTTTAGCAGTTCGTACAAATGAGGCATGACATATTTAGGTCGTGGTTATAATTACAAGCTTCGTACTTCGGTGTTTCTCTTATATGTGTTCCTTTACCATTATCAGTTCTCGCTTTCCTCTCATCCCTTTTTAATTTCCCTTGCCTACTAGACTCAGCGATGCCCTTGCGTTTCTCTTGATTGCTCGACATAGTTCCAGTTCTCACCATCTCACTATTGATGGCACTAGCCTTTAGTATTGCGTTTTGAATCGTTGGTGGTTTAGTTGTTAAAACCATTCCACGGATTTGGGGTGTAAGACCATGGATGTATCTCTCAATCCTCTTGGACTCGGGCGTGATGAGATGTAGTACAAATTTTATGAGTTCGTGAAATTTATCGGCGTAAACAGAAAGGTTCATTCCTATCATCGAGTGATTCAAAAATCCAGACTCCTGCTTTTGCTGTTCGTCCCCGTGACTAAGTTCCCTTACTAACAAAGTCTCGAATTCATTACTGTTGTTGCCCTCGTTATTGTTGTTATGGCTGCTCACAGCACCAGTTACTTGTTCAACTATGCTGGGGAAAAGTCCCTCGAGTTGTTGAGAAACGGTTTATGCTATGCTCGGGTTGTTATTGATATCAGGTTGTCCCCTTTGACTAGTTCTAGAGCGAGTAGATCTCCTTGGTGACATTCTATAAAACAAATAGTCAGAGATTGAAATAAGAATACAGTAACAGGGGATGAAGAATAACTCACGATAAATATTATCACCTAACAGAGTTTGTAGCGGTGTTTACATCAACTAATACAAACATGTCATATAAGTGCACACATATAGCACTACAGTTATAATTACGTTGGCCACCCATAATTATAATTTGTCACACCCCCAAATCTCGTGTTCCCGAGACTCGAGGTGTTGACTTCATGGGTCCCAGATAGCAATGATATATAGGCGAACGACCTCTATATGAGTCGTTTTAAAAAAAACATACATTCATTAATATTGAAAATCAGAGTTTTACATGATTAAGGAAAAGTGTTACCAGAGTTCACAAAACAAAGATTTTCATTACATAACTTAAAAGAAAATAAGTAATGCAAAGGAAATCTCCCAAAAGCATGAGTTTGAAATATGCGACTCTGTCATATCCCAAAATCCCTCCGTCGAAAGTCCTTTCGACTAAGCACCCGAGACATACATACTAAAGTCAACATAAAGTTAGTGAATTCATAGGTTTAGTTTAGTAATAAAGGGGACCACAAGATTTCCGTTTAAGTAAAGTCTTACAGTTGCACCTAAGCTCATGACATCGAAGCGTAATAAAGTTCCTTACCCCATAAGTATTCCTATGTTATAGCCAAATAACATATATAGTTTCAAAAGTAAAGCACCCTACTCGAGTCCACGAGTTAGTTGTGGTAGACGTGGGTTACATCGTCTAGCCGTTAGGTGAGGGTTGTCAAACCCTAATAGATCTATCCAATACATCGCGCTTAAGTCCTTAACTAACGATTCATGATAGGGGAATTTCCTTTGGCTTAGTGGTAACTTAGGAAACTAGTAAAGGTGTTAAGTACTTGTGTCCATAAGTAAAAGAGCATGTAATCTCATCCCAAGTATGTTATAAAAACAAGTAAAAAGCGGGGCTATGAGCTCACCTTAAGTCCGTGAGGGTATATAAAGGTACGTTAGCTAACGTATGTGTAATGCCCGAGCCAATCGAGTATCCGAGTAGGTCTAACCTTGACCTAAATTGTTTTGAAATTAAGTTTCATAATTCTAGTCCAATGCATATGAAAAGGGAAAAGCAAATGTATGCATGATGTAGGTTTTGTTCGGTTTGAGACTTAATAGTAATATAGTAACACCGTTCGGGCCATTATATAACAAAGATCATTCTATAATCGCATGCGGAGCTAGGACACTTTAAATCGTAAATCCAACAACTCGGCACTACGAAATATCGAGATAAATTCATTGTATACAAAGATCCCTAGTAATGTGTTATCATTATAATATCAAGTTTATTCAAAAGTTAGTTTTTATGAAGAAACACTCAGCATGTTCTTTAAGGTTTATAGATACTTTAAGGAGTCATAACTTGTTCGTTCTTAACCGATTTCGATGAATCTTATATTGAAACGACCGTGTATGAGTTAACTTTCAAATATCGTTGGTCTCACATTTGTACTCAATTCCTAGTGTTCGTTATTTAGTTTCCCAAAGTCTATGCTAAATTTAAGTTAGCATACCTCACTCAATTTTTATCCTTTTTTAATGTATCTTATATCGAAACGACCGCGTTTGAGTTATCTTTAAGATGGAAGTGGTTTCACCTTCTGGTTCGAAATAGTTTAGTACAGTTTAATAAAAAAGTGGTCGGGTTTCCAGAATGTGTTTTGTTTTGAGTATGTTTTTGTATAACATACCTTTTAAATACTTAGGCGCTGTTCTTTTGAACCAAAGATTTTTCCTCTGAATCTGAATACCAGCTCTGAATAATCATAGGTGGTCCAAAACTCTGAATCTGAATCAATATACTATGTTCTTTTTTCCTTCGTAACATCTGTTTTACTATATTAGTACTAAACTGTTTCATTTATAAACCGTCTTAAATAAAAACATTCATAAAAATGTTCAAACATAGTGGCAACATTTTTCAAATAAAGATAATATTCAAACAACATTTTTGCATTAAGTGTGCCGCAAGTTGATCTCGACAATTGATCATATATTGTTGATTTGTTGTATTTCCATGTGGTTGAACCTCGTTCTCATCGTACTCGTCCCCATCTTATACATTCTCGTTAGCATGTACTTCACCTCGATCATATTCGGAGAAAAAAATCATCACTTAATCCTTCTTTTCGTATAAAAATATGAATAGCAAAGCATACGATAGTAATATCTCTTTGTTTCACCAAAGAATACGGAGCCATTCTCTTCAAGATGGGAAAACGTGCTTTCAAAACACCAAAAGAACGCTCAATCACGTTTCTAAGTTTAGCTTGAGCGTGATTGAACAAATTAATAAACTAATAGTCTAACATCAATTTCAAGATATAAAAATAATTAACAAAAGAAAAGTTCACATAAAAGTCAATGTAATAGTAGTAGTTTATATGCAATCGAAAACAAATACATATTAAAAAAAAAATTATATCACCTAAATCTAACAAACAATCATCAATATCAATTTATATAACGAAATCAAGTGACAAACCATTGAAAAAAAAATCAAAAATTACTTGAATTTAAGGATGGAAAACTTACTGGTGAAGAGAAAGAGGTAATCAGCGGTAAAAAGAGGTTTTTTATGTAGGGTTGTATCAGAGGTAAAAATAGGTTTTTTGTCTCTGGTTGGAAAAGAAAAAAGAACAACAAAATTTTTAAAACCTCTGACCGGATCAGAGGTCAGAGCCTATTCAGACTTTTTTTTCAAAAAAGAACAGCACCTTAGTTATATCCAAAGGTAACGATTTTATGTTGAAATATTCATAAAACACAGAGGTATTTTATGGTTAAAATGGTTTATCCAAAACATTTGAGTAAGGTGGTTAAAAAGTGTGAACATATTGATGAAATTTTCCGATTAACAAAATAACTTAACCTTTCTTTTATTCCACCATATTTTTGTATAATAAACATAAGTTTTATGAAATTAGACTATGAAAATAGATGCATGAGAATGGTTTTTAGAACATACCTAAGAGTATATAAATGCAAGGCTTGATGCTTCTTCTATATGATCAAAGTGAGCTAGGTTTTTTTTATGGGTGGAATTTTGGTGTGGTTTCTTTTCCTTCTTTCTTCTTGGCCGATTATATAGAGAGAAATAGGGAGGGGGTTTAGTTTTGGTGCAAGGAACAAATGAGTGGAATTGTCTTCCATATATAGAGGGTGAGTTAGGTTAGGTTTTAACCTTAGTTAGTGAATGTTTGAACCATGGTTTGATGTCATGGTTAGGTCTTGTAAGGGCATGGTGTTGTAAGTATGTAAGTGATTGGTATGGGAGGTGTAAGAAAGGGAAAGTCAAGCAAGTAAACTATTTTGACAAGAAATTCAAGAGAATCTTATGTGGGGATCCTCTAGAACCGGCCAAGGTATGGGGGAGGGGGTTTCTTTGTAGTTTTTGCAAAGTCTAGGGTGTTCAGGCATGTTTTGATGTCTAATGGGTGATTTATGAAAGTTTGGTAACTTATAATACATGCATGCAACAATTCATGCAAAAGTGGTGAATGCAAACTTAGAGTTTTATGCCTTTCATGTTGGACTAGAAATATGGATGTAAAAATGTATATTTTACGTAAAGTAAATCCCGTATACCTAATTCCGGTATCCGTATATGTTTTAGACGTAGTTATTAAGCGTTATATATGTATGGTGTGACCTACCGGTCGTACATAATTGAAACATATACTAGTTTTGTAGAAAGTTTAAAAAGTTGAGCTGGTGTGAACCTGGATTTTTGTGGGTTGTCACATAATTGTATTCCATGGAGTTAAGTTGTTAATAATCTCGTATTTTAAGATGATACTTAGACCAAAGTGTAGCCCTTGGAGTCTCGTTTCCAGAAATGTAACGCTCGTGGTCTAATTCATTTCCAAACTCTCTGAAACTGATTTTTAGTGCACATGGGTCTAAATTGAATTTTGCGTTAGTTTTCTACATCCGAATTTGTGTGCATTTGTCCTATGTCTTAAAGGTGTGAAATTGAGATTTTAAAACATGAAGTCTTTAATTATATATCAAATACATGATCTCCATTTTTTTGGTGAATTTACGTAATCATATGATATTTTTAAAAATATCATGTGTTATGAAAGTTTCGGGTAAATTATGAACAGTTTCACTTCACTTAATTTGATCATATCTTGGTCATAACAAAGTGTTTTTGATTGAATCTTTATGCTAAGTTGTAGTTCTCTGCGTCTAGTTTTAGGAAATATAAGGCTCGTCTCCTAATTCCTAGTTTTGGTCATTCGAACTGGTAAAATACAAACGTTGGTCTATTTTGAGTTTTGAAACGTATGATCTTGTGTCAACTTGTATAGTTTTTATCTCATTCATACAGAAGAGTTAGACTTTGGTTTTTGGATATGTTGTTTTATACGAGTTCACTGCTTATTATAATTTTGGTTTGAATTTTGGAGGTTTTTAAGTATTTTTACAAAAATCGTTTAGGACCTGCTATCCTAATAAATCACTATTTTGCGTATCGTGTTTTGTCAAACGTATATAAAATATTTACAAGTGTTTAAAGTTCTCGAATCAATTTTTTAGGTGTTGTTAATACAGTAAAGTATCCAAAAATAATTATTAGAATGTTTCTAATGTTTTTTAAGTATATCATTTTATCTAGGAAGCTCAACACTCTGTTTATTGCATTGCGTATATTCATTTCATAACTTAATCAAGTACAAAGGTGAGTTCGTCCCCTACATCTTATAAGTTTTATATAAATATTTTGGGGTGAAAATGAAAACACAAATCAAAGTTTATATAAATCATTTGGAATAAATATGATTTATTTTACAAACGAGTTTTACTAATAGTTGCAATACAAACCGGATTTCTAAAAGATAACAATTAAATGGCTTGTACAAAACAATACAAAAAGTTGGGAATACCTTACGATCAAAGTACGGAAGAGACTTTGACGTGGGATCAAGTGTCTGTGATGACCTTGACATACACTCAAACGTATAACTAGAATGGTTATATGCAATGTGATCAATGTACCGCTGGTACATTGACATACTTATACGCATATGTAGTTTGTTGGATTACATGATGCAATATGTACAGGATGTCATTGTTATCTGATTTTGAACGTATTGGTTACGGATTAAATAAATGCCCAATGAAATGCAAACACGAACTAACACAAAACATTAACGGTTAGACTTAGTTAACGAACTCTTGAATACAGAAACAACTCGAGATTAACAATACGAAATAAAATATGAAATGTGACTCGGGATTATTAAATCAACTTAAAATAGAAAGTTTATTTATCCGCTTTAATTATAACAATGTGTGACTACGCAAAACGTTTATATTTCTAAAATGGTCGTAGAAGCTCAAACCCATGCAAATGCTGTTCATTATCTAGCATACAAATTTTATTCTTTTTAAGCTGACACAATAAATATCCACCCGAAATAAACACTTTATAAATAGTAAGTTGCAATATAATAGTAAACAAAACACATAACCTCGTTTAGCAAGTACGAACTCGTATAATTTCAAACAATAGTAGCTATCAGGTAATGACATGCAGGCTAAGTAGACGTTGACTAACGGAAAAAATTTCGTTGACTTGGCGGATTTGGTGACGGTTGTCAGATTACACATGTGGGATTGAGTTCCACCGCTGAGGTAAAACGTAAACATATAATTATCTTACGTAGTAAGATAGACACTATGGTCAGACCCTTAGATTACCATAGTTGATAATTATTTCAATTATGGTGGTTTGTGCTAACAACGATGCAATCGTTACAATAAGAGTTGTCATGCGTTGACAGCTCTTGCTCACAATGTTATTTCTCGTATTACTTAGCTATATTCATATTCACACTGTCCATTCTCAATTAATCATGGTTTTTATTATATCAAGGTTTACGATTACTTTTCTTAAAACTCTACGAACTCTCCAACCAATTATTTGACACTTTTAAGCTATATTTCCAGGTAACGATAGGGCGTAAGATGACTAAGAGTACCTGGATTAAGGTGCATTTATGGATGTCTTTTTGTTTATTTATTTCATTCAAATACTATACTTTGTTATGGGATTTGTTTACATTTTATTACGTTGGATTTGACATTGTGGATCGACTCCACAAGACATAAGTTCTTACTTATGATTGTGCCACGTCATGACACGTCTTTATGATATTTAATACGTTTATTTAAATATTCTCTATTATATAATTTATAATTTATTATGACGATCGCCAATCAGTTATATCCTGCAATTCCGCCAAAGATGGGGTGTGACAATCGTTCAGCTTCCCATTATCAAAAATTCCAAAATAAACTTTCTTCATTAAAGTCAATGATGTTATCTTGGTGGAAGGCTCACAATAATTAAATATGTTCTTGGTAGCTTAGATATGTATTTTTTTTTCAATCTATGAAGCACCGATCTCTGTTATCCACAAGCTTGAAACCTTAAGAAGAATTTTTTTCAGATGGTTCTACGGAGGATAAAGAACCATCTTGAATTGCTTGAAAAAAAATTATAACTTCATTTAAAACGGAGGCTTGGATATTGGAAGCCTCCATGCAAGCAACCATGCCATCCTTGCAAAATGTTGATGGATTCTTTCATTTGAAACCCAATGCTTGATGGTGCAAATTAGTTAAATCCATTTATGGTGGTAATTGGTGTCTTAAAAATGATTTATCTTTATGTATATAATCGAATTCATGTGAGAATATTATTAACCTAAAAACAGAGTTTCTAATGCTTTGTTCTTGAGTCTAAAATTAAAGGAAAAAAAAATAATGTAAAGAAAAGTAAAGTGAAGTAAAGGAAAGTATTTATTTTACTTTTCGATCACCCCAATTATTTCCGGATTGTTTTATTGAATAAAATGTATAAACTTTACCTTCAAATCCTTTCCTTTTCTTTACTTTCCTTCTTGAAAAAAAACTTGAGAACACGATAATTTATTTATTTTGTTTTCTTTACTTTCCTTCCTTTACATTCCTTTACCCTAATAATAAAACTTGATAACACAGCGTTAAAAGCAAACATTAATTTATAAAAAAAAAGGTTGGTGATGGTCATTCTACTAGTTTTTGGCATTTTGTTTGGGTTGGTACTTGGTAATACTCCCTTAAAAATGTTATATCAAACGCTAACACTATTTTTTTGTTCTTTCTGAAAACACAATGCCAATATTTTGTAAATGAAATGGTGAACTCGAATGGGCCACTTAATACATTCTTATAGGCTTGGAGGAGACCGATCATTATCGGGCTTGAATTGGATTTATTAAATGAGATTGAAAGTTTATTAGACCATATTTCGTTATGTACACACCCGATACTTGGGAGTTCATGACGAAGCAAGGATCTTTTCGGTTAAAAATTTAAGAGAAATATTTATATCAACACTTTGGCAAATGATTCTCAAGAAGTTAGATGAAATAAACTCACTCCGAAAAAGTCAATATTTCTCTTTGGAGATCACGTAATGAAAGATTACTAACACGTGTTAATCTTGATAAATGAGGTATTGACCTTAATTCAACAAGATGCCCGATATGTGACGACGCTTAAGAAACAAAATTTCATCTTTTTTGGGAGAGGTCTATTGAGTAATTTATTTAGATGGTGGTGCTTATATGAAAACCAAATTTCTTTAACATTCATGGTATTATCAATTGTTCGGACCATACTACTCTTCGCAACTATTTGGGTTTTATGGCGTTTCCGAAACGAGCTGATTATATTCAATAAATTTTGTAGAATGTAAATTAATCCAAATTATTATGTTCTAACAATTTGTAATCTCTTATTTTTAGAATCTCGTTAATTTTTTATAAAATTTTGCCGTTTTAAAGAAAGAAAAAAAACATAGATTCTCATTAATAGAGTATTTTGAAGGGGAAAAACTAAAAAAAAATAATCAAATTTATTAAAGTATAAGAAAATAAAACATGTTTGTCCTAACACATAGTTATAAAAATTGTAGTTATTATTTTTTTAAATAGCAAACAACAATTTTAATATATAGTAATATCATACATTATTCATATTCATTTAATCATATAGTTGACGTGAATGTACTTTTTAAATCTAGAGTTGTTGTCACTTAGCTGCATGAATCATGCAATGATTTATTCCTTCGTGCGAAAACCATTTGATATCTTAATGCAAATTAAATAATGGTAAGAAAATTCTTTTTAAACAAGGTAATTTAAAGACTTGAAATCGACTGAAATGGAACTTAAATAAAACTTTTAAAAGAGAAATAGTATAAGTTTTATATATAATATTCTTTTCATTTTGAAGTTGTTAATTAATTATTTCGTTATAATACAAACTTATTTATCAATATATATATTCAAAAACAAAAATCTGTTATTTGGTAACATATATATGTAAAAGAAAGTGTCACTAGACAGAAGTGATCCAAAAGTTTGAAAAATAGCATAGGTTGCATTTAGTTATGAATTTGTTTTTTTTTTAATACTTTTTCATTTTCAATATTCAATAAAATGAAAAAGCTTTTTTATTTCACAAAAATTTTAAAATTTTTGAAAACACGTTTGGTTGTCATATTTGAATATGTTTTTTGTTTTCTATGATTTTCTTGAAATTTTTTCTAAAAAACACTCATAGTTATGTATATAAGTTTGACCAACTAATGCGGTAGACTGTGACCATTAGTACAAATAAAAATTAAATGTGAGACGAGTATTTTTGTATGGTTTCACTCATTAGGTGTGGCGGATATAAAATTTTCTAAAGGTATATTAGGTAAGGTGGTCATAAGGAAATCACCCTTTACAAATACGAAAATTACATTTAAAGAAATATCACCATTTGCAGAAGGACCATAATTAGTGTCACATTAGCAAAAAAATTGTTATTTCTTGAGTAAGATATTCCCTAATATTGTACCGACTTTTCCCCTTAAGGAAAATTCATAACGCGCACACGCAAAGTTTGTGATGGTCTTTTTATTAGACGACACTATTTGGTTCAGTCAAAGGAAACACTTACAAAAGGATCATAGTATATAAAATCCTTATTCGTTGAATAACGTATTGCACATGATTGTACCATAACAATGAATGTATGAGTTGTACAAATACCAACTATAGGTCACCTTGATTAACGTCTTATGATTTAGAAGAGTTTGTGTAAACTGTTCGAAAGAGGATTTGTTCTATTTGTTAAATCGATTCAAAGTTTGCTATATAAGTGTAGAAAACAAAAGAGCCTAAAAATCGATAAAAAAACACCATATAGTATTGAAACAAAATATAACAAAACTAGTATCAAATATATAAAGAGCTTGTTTTGTATGTGATTTTTAAATTTAAAACTTTTACTTTTTTGGATATATAAGTTTAAATATCATTTAGTGGAATATATAACTTGTACTTTTTATTTCAGATATATAACCCCTAATTTTTATTTTATTTTTTGTTTGGAAATCGATCATATCAGTCTTATATGCCTTGGGTTTAAAAGATTAGAAAATGTTTTATTTAATATTATCTTGATAAATTAACCGTCCCCGCATTTCCAAAATCATACGTATATTTATCGAGTAAGAGTTTTTTCCCCATGTGTTTGTGTTTTAACCACATCCAAGATCTCGTTTTTATTTATAAGTTTAACTATCATTTTGGATGAGTTTTTCATGGCGTTTTCTATTTTTTCGGTTAAGTGAGTTTTTGTTGCCTAATGTTTATTAGATTGTTAATGTACTTTCTAGTTTTTTTTGCTAGTGTTATTTTCGTTTTAATAATCTTGTTAGTAGTTCAAAAAGAATGTACAGAAATATAGTTGAAAAAATTAATAACAACCATTTGGTTAAAATGCCATTTAAACCAATGATAATAATTTTTAATTTTAAAATAATTATTTAACTAATAATAATAATAATCTTTGAAAAAAAGCTATCGTTGAAGGTGCTTTACCGTAAAACATAAAATAAATGAAGTCTGTAGAGACAAGACATAGATTTAAAAACAATTGAAAGAGACCATCTACCAATCTTAATTTTTTTTTTTTTTTTTAACAGCAATATTAGTGATTCGAGGCTACAGTGACATCCAATTGGACAGTATGCGACCTACGAACCTTACATCAAAGTTAGTTATCACCTAATATTCACCTAAGGAAACCCCTAGAGGGAGGCTCGGACCCAAAACCTCCCTAGAAAAGGACAATCTCCTACCAATAGGACAAACCCGTTGGCTACCAATCTTAATTTGCTGTCAAAAAAATGTCTTCTACTCCAACTACCTTTAATACCAAATAAACCCATCACGTCTCTCCCATTTAAACCCACTTTCTACAACAATTATTACACCTTTAAATACAAACTAAAAAGGGTTTATTATTTATTGTTTATTTGTTAATTCTAATTATTATTGGCATGGCTGCAACTGCAAGTGATTATGGGTTGGTGATTAGCATGATGATGGCCATCTTCTTGGCTACCTTTGTCTCTGCGGATCCTGAATTGCTTCAAGATGTTTGTGTTGCAGATCTTGCTTCAGGTACTTCATTCATGTTCTCGTATCGTGTTAAGGGTTGTTGTTTTTATCAACTTATGCATTATTAGAGTTTACAAACCCCTCAGATATATTTAAGCAACGAAACCAACATTTTTTAGATAGTATTAGGTTTAAGTTCCCCGTCCAGAAAACAATGTCCTATTCCTAACACATGAGAGGTAAATCAAGTTAGCTGAACGATAATAAAATATTGGGTACTTGTTGTTAATTTAGTGTAATTATGGATATGATTATTGTTTTCAAAATGGATTAAGAGTATACCGAGTGTATGCACATATAACCAATAACATATGGGTCCGAAAGAGCAGAATGTTATTGACTTAATAGACTACACTTCGTATACTCCTAACCCATGTCTAACAGAATAACCATATTCTCAATTACACTAAATTAACAACCGACTCTATGGATCGAACACAAACCTTTTATACATATTATCTTTAGATAAATTAGTTTTTTGAGTCATAATTCAACGAGTTTACGGTCAAGTTGTGTATGCCATGGGAAGTTGGGAGAATAGAGATGAAGATTGGAAAAGTAAAGTCAATGCATATTATCTTTGAATAGTAGTTGAGGGTGACTTAAAGAATAAGCCACCACTTCTTGTCTTTATATATTATTTGTTTTCTTTCAATATTGGCCAACTAAATTATTTGTTGATTGCAATTTCGTTTCTTCTTACTATTTTATGGGTTTTCCCATAATTGTTTGACAATTATTTTATTTATCTAAATTTATGGTTTTGGGATCTCAATTTTGATATTTTAATCCATGTTATAAGAAAAATACTTTTTCATGTACGTGGATGAGCTGGTGCATGTGCAAGATAAAGTAAATAAATTTATATATCAGAGTTTAAACTTTTTATTTGAAGTAAATAACAAAAATCGTCTTTGTAAAAACATAAATTAAAACATTGTAAAGTTGTTAGAACTGAAACTTATAACGCTATTAATCCTTATATTCGAATCTTGTAACACCCGTAGTCACTAAACTTGTAACACGATAATCGATCTTAGTGACTATGATGTTACAAGTTTCAATTATAAGGACAACCCGTGTAAATAACAAATTTCACCATTTTATGTAGTTTTCTCTTTTAGTTGGTTAAGGTAGTATCTTTTGGCCTTGGCCATTAGGGTTTAGTCGTTTCTCGAAGAAAAAGAACAAACGTGTTGTTTACTAAATAGAGCATTTGTCATCTTCTAAAAGAATGTTTGAATTGATTGAACATGATATTTTATGAGTAATTCATTGTTAGTAAATTTTTGTACTAAAAACAGGTATAAAAATGAACGGATTTGCTTGCAAAAGCAACATATCAGCAGATGATTTCTTCTTCGCGGGTTTAGCTAAGCCGGGTCTCACCAACAACACATTCGGTGCAACAGTTACAGCAGCCTCCGTCACACAAATCAATGGACTAAATACTTTAGGAGTATCCATGGCTCGCATTGATTACGCACCTGGTGGTTTGAACCCACCGCACACCCACCCAAGAGCCACTGAGATAGTGTTTGTGCTCGAAGGTGAATTGGATGTAGGATTTATAACCACAGAAAACAAATTATTCTCCAAGACTATCAAAATGGGCGAAATCTTTACGTTCCCTAGAGGCTTAATTCACTTTCAGATGAACAATGGGAAAGTTCCTGCTGCGGTCATTGCGGCCTTTAACAGCCAGTTACCGGGCACTCAAAGGGTGGCTAACGCTTTGTTTGCATCGTCTCCGACCGTGGAAGATGTTGTATTGACTAAAACATTCCAAGTTGGAACCAAACAGGTGGAGAAAATTAAGTCAAGACTTGCACCAAAGAAGTAATCTCACACAATAACACAAGTATACAAGTTCATTTAAGGGATTTTAAAATTTCTTTTTTGTTATGTATTTTTTTTTAATAATGGTTTGTGGAACAAATTCTTGTGTTGGATTCATCTCTCACTTAATTTTCTGATTGATGAATAAAAACTACCTTCTTTCTTTCTTTTTCTTTTTTTTTTTATCACGAACAACGAACTTACACACTATTATTTTACATATGATTCGTTATATGTGTTCTTATCCCCTTTTACATATGATTTTATAAAAACTACGTTTTTCTTTTACATATGATTTTATATACTCATGTACAAAGCAACTTATGTAGACACAATATTAGTAGGACCCAAGATCGAGCTTACATTATCATGCATATGTCAACATATTAATTTTTATAATTTTTATGTCATATTCAACATATATAATTTTTATAATTTATATTTGATTTTACGTGAAATTCTAATGTATTTTTCTAATATTATTATAAATTTGGAGTGTGACCAAGTTTTTGAGCAAAATGTTATTATCGGGAAAAACCTTTTTTTAATCCATCAACTACTATTACTTAGGTGTTGTTTCTTTTTTGAAAAAAAAAGTCTTAATAGGCTTTGATCTCTGACCCGGTAAGAGGTTTTAAAAAATTTTGTTGTTTTTTTTTTTTCAACCAGAGGCAAAAAAACCCTCTTTTTACCTCTGATACAACCCTACATAAAAAACCTCTTTTTACCTCTGATTATCTCTTTCTCTTCACCAGTAAGTTTTTCATCCTTAAATTCAAGTAATTTTTGATTTTTTTTCAATGGTTTGTCACTTGATTTCGTTATATAAATTGATATTGATGATTGTTTGTTAGATTTTGGTGATATAATTTTTTTTTTTAATATGTATTTGTTTTCGATTGCATATAAACTCCTACTATTACATTGACTTTTATGTGAACTTTTCTTTTTTTAATTATTTTTATATCTTCAAATTGATGTTAGACAATTAGTTTATTAATTTGTTCAAATAAGTAATATGAATATGTATGGATTGAGCGTGCTTTTGGTGTTTTGAAAACACGTTTTCCCATCTTGAAGAGAATGGCTCCGTATTCTTTGGTGAAACAAAGAGATATTACTATTTGCATGCTTTGCTATTCATAATTTTATACGAAAGGAAGGATTAAGTGATGATTTTTTCTCCGAATATGATCGAGGTGAAGTACATGCTAACGAGAATGTACAAGATGGGGACGAGTACGATGAGGACGAGGTTCAACCACGTGGAAATACAACAGATCAACAATATATGATCAATTGTCGAGATCAACTTGCGGGACAATTAATGCAAAATGTTGAAAATGTTGTTTGAATATTATCTTTATTTGAAAAATGTTGCCACTATGTTTGAACATTTTTATGAATGTTTTTATTTAAGACGGTTTATAAATGCAACAGTTTTGTACTAATATAGTAAAACAGATGTTACGAAGAAAAAAAGAACATAGTTTATTGATTCAGATTCAGTGTTTTGGACCACCTCTGATTATTCAGAGCTGGTATTCAGATTCAGAGGAAAAACATTTGGTTCAAAAGAACATCACCTTAGTTATTATCTCTCAAGTATGATTGGCCTCCATTCATTCATGTCTCGGCTGTTTGGATCATTTTGCTTCTTTGTCCTTCCTACTAAAATCTTCTTCTCCAGACTTGGGAATGAAAATATATATTTAACTTTATTCTAAAATCTAGAGCATGTATCTAACTTTCAATTAGTCAATTTTAAATTTATAAATATCAAATATCACTACCGTAAGTATCCGATCATATGTGCTATCCATATAATTAATTTGTTGCGTAAAATGCCGTGCCACCGGTTTGGACGTTTTTAATTGGTCGGATACTTATAATAACGGTTATTTAAAAGTTATATACACAAAATAGAATGGATGGTTATATACTATAGATTTACAGGTAGAGTTGCATGCATTTCAAAACACTTATTCTTTGAAAAACAGTAGGTAGTTAGTTTCTAGCTTTAATAGTTTGTTGTAATTAGTTTTTTTTTTATAATTAAGAAATGCAGACATAGTATATTTCTATTATATGCAAAAGAAAAACGTTTGTTCCATATGCAGACATAGATTAATGTTAAGCATCTTCACTTTCGGAAAGAAAATTTTGAGAGAAAACGATTATCATCATCAAATTTCCATAACACATGTGAAATCCTCACTAATTTAACCGTGATTATGTAATAAAACGTTTTCTATCATAACTTCTAGTGATATGACGTCAAGGATATTTAGAAAATATGAGAACAATTATTACTTTCGTATCAAATACAGTTGTCTTCCCAAACAAAACTATAAAATTTCTTTTTTTTGCTATGATTATGTATGGATCATTCATCTTATCTTAAGATGTTCAAGTAACGCATGTTTTTATTCTTTTTTACAAACAATATATCTAACATGTATGTCGTGTCGTGTGAATGGTTGTGCCATGCGAGGCTTGCATATAGAAAGACTTGTTATTAGCTTTGTAACACTATTTATCTCACATTGTGCGTCATCCCAAGTCGTCTTTGTACCCATATGGATCATGCGGCTAGCTTCGAGACACCACTATTACACCCGTTGTGACCCACCACCGGTCACTACAATTAAAATGCAATTTAGTTACAGGTAGCCCAAACCGTCCACGTCTCTATCTAAAGTACAAAAGGATTGAATACAGACACAACTGTTAACATCTTAGGGTGGTAGTGCATGAAAGTCTGTTGGCATAATGGTTCCACCCCGGTATGCATTCTCACTCAAACAAATCATACATATATAATGTGTGTCACTGCCGTTCATGAAAACGTTGTAACCGACTCATCTCAATACTTTGCATATAAATAGAAAAGGGTCCTTTATAGACATGCTGGTAAGCTCTTATACTTATTCAGCCATGTCATTCGTTAGGTGCTATTATTTATTTTATTATCTGAAAGCATTCAAGTGTTTTACCCGAGAGCGGGGTGGCCTTCCCTTAATCCTCTATCTATTTTTGTTAAATTATCTCATAAAACAAAAACAAGATGACAAATTAATTATTTCACTCTACAATCGTAATCCCTATGGTATTTTGTTTTTCTATCAACTTTGGCACAGACACTAAGGTGGTATTTGTTTTTTTTATAATAAGTGCTTCTTTGACACTTACGTCTGTACGCAGCAGACGTTTTAAAAAACGAGTGGTTGTTTCCAATAAGACATGATACAAAATTATCACTTCTTTCCATTTATTTTAGAAGATTTGGAAAATATCTTATTTTTAAGACATATCTAAACTTAATAAATTATTGAGTTAATTACATAATTAGTCCCTTAGCTTGTTTCAATTTAACGGGTTCAGTCCCTGGGTCAAAAATCTTTCGGGTTCAGTCCCTGGGTCATCAATTTGGCTACAAGAATAGTCCCTTTATCACTTAAAATGACTAAAATACCCTTAATAAATAAATATTAATTTATCTATCAATTTAAAAAAAAATAAAGAATAAAAAGCTAATTATCCCAATCCCAAATACAACAACTAAAAAAAAAACCTGCAAATCGTTATTAAAAAACCTGCAAATCGTTATTAAAACCTGCAAATCCTTACTCCGTGTTCAAATTACAAGCAGAGATTCCGATTGGATTCGCGTTGTTTCAAGAACACGCGTTTAATTTCAGAGAAGATACAATCATTGGCGTTCGATATCGAAATCTATTCGATCTAATGATACACGTTGTAATCGTAGCAATGGTTGTTGCAGGACACGAGAATATTCCGATTGTGATAGCGGAAACAGGCTGGCCGTGTTACGAGGTCTAACGAAGCGGCTGGACGTCAACTGCTCCCTCCTCCCTCAACTGCTCGACCCGAAACCGTTGATTTCTATTTGATTTGCAGGTTTTTTAATAACGATTTCATGGGAGATAGTGTGGGATTTCAATTTGGTTTACGAGGTCTAAAAAACCGCCGTCATCCTCCCTCCTCCCTCAACTACTCGACCCGAAACCGCTGATTTCTATTTGATTTCGATTTCGATTTCAATTTCGATTTGATTTGATTTCGATTTCTATTTAATTTCGATTTCGATTTCAATTTGCTGATTTCTATTTGATTTCGATTTCATGGGAGATAGTGTGGCGCAGCATCACAACTGATTTCGATCAAATCAAATCAAATAGAATAGATGAGTAATAAAAAAGAAAAATAAATAAATAAAAGAGAAGATAAGGGTATATCCGTCATTTTAGGTGATAGAGGGACCAACCCTGTAGCGAAACTAGCGTGAGAGGGACTGAACCCGAAGGATTTTCGACCCAGGGACTAAACCCGTTAAATTGGAACAAGCTTAGGGACCAATTATGTAATTAACTCTAAATTATTTTCTATTTTACAAACAAACATTGCTCTCTTTTCTCTCTCTCTTTTTCTCATCCGCATCGCCACCCACCCTAATCATCCCCTGCAATCACCATCGCCTCACTACACCAAATAAGGGCTTTCGGGACAAAAAGAATTTGGGACTACAAAAATCCGTCCCATTAAATCCACTAGAAGAAAAAAATTGAACTTTTTTTTCCCAAACGTTTGACCATAACCTATAGGGACAACACTATTATTTCTCGGGACAACGCGTCATCCCGAAATCTTCACTACGTGACAAAACATGAGTCTCATGTCTTTTTTGAGTTTGACTACTTTTATCGGGACTACATGTCGTCCCTAAAAAACCATGACGAAAACAACTTGGAGGGAAAAATTGGCGCCCAAACTTTACGGGACTACACGGTTGTCCCGATAAATGTGTTGGAGGAAAAAACCTTAGGGGACTACATATCTGTCCCGACAAACAACTATTACGGGACAACCATTAAAAATTTGTATTTCGAAAAAGCTTTAGGGACTACAGTAGTTGTCCCTAAAAATGTCAACAGAGTGAATAAATGGAGGGTATTTTGCCGCCTAAACTGAATTTTTAGGGGACTACATATATAGTCACGAAAAGGCTTTTGACAAAAAAAATGACATGTCTAAATACTTTAGGGGACAACATGTAGTCCCTAAAAACCCTAAAATGTAGTCCCTAAAAAATGACATGTCTAAATACATTAATAAATTTGTATATATTATATTATTAAAAGTAATTATTAAAATGTTATTTAAAATATATTTAAATTAAAATATATAATACATAAATATCAATTAATTGGTTTTATTTAAAATATTATTACTTGATATCAAAAAATTTATATATATTATATTATTAAAAGTAATTATACTAAAATGTTATTTAAAATATATTTAAATTAAAATTATATAATATAAATATCAATTAATTGATTTTATTTAAGATATTATTACTTGATATCAAAAAATTTGCATATATTTGATATTATTAAAAGTAATTATACTAAAATGTTATTTAAAATATATTTAAATTAAAAATATATAATATAAATATCAATTAATTGATTTTATTTAAAATATTATTACTTGATATCAAAAATTTTGTATATATTATATTTATAAAAGTAATTATACTAAAATGTTAATTAAAATATATTTAAATTAAAAATATACAATATAAATATCAATTAATTGATTTTATTTAAGATATTATTTGTATATATTATATCATATAATAATATTCAATATATAATAATTGTAAATTAATGTTATAGTTAGTCGTAGGAACCTAAATAAACGTGGAAAATACTTAAAACAAACCTATATCTGAAAGGTATCGAAAATGTTTAGGTGTCGTATTTCAACTAACAAATACCTTAAACCCTAAACCCCTAAAGTTAGACCTTAAACAACGATAAACCATAAACCCTAAACATGAAATCTGAAACAACGATAACCCTCATAAACCCTTAAACCCTAAACTATAATCCTAAACCCTAACCCCAAAGACAAACATGACATCCGAAGTTATTCATCTGCGTGCGTTTTATTGATAAATTAACAATGAATTGATTGGTCACCATTAATCATTGACTATACGAGCTAGTACGTGTCACGTGTGTAGCTAGCTATCGACCCTTTTCATACATATTGATCGACTCGTTTATAGATGTGCATTAAATAAACATTTTGTTATTTAAATGTAAATAATCATTAATTTGTAATTGATTAAATAAAAGTTATAAGTTTATTATGAAGTTTAATATTTAATAACGAAAAGACTTATTAATTTCTAAACTTAGACGATTTATTCACCTTTTTAACTTTTTAACCGTATTAATTATGCAACGTTTATTATGGAGTTCAATATTTTATAAATAATAATTACTTGAAGCAATTCACCGTCTCTTTCTGTTAACTCTTGCAAATACTCAATTGACTTATCCTTATTGATAACCCAACCAAGCACTCACATTGCTAATCATACGTGCAAGCCTGAGGTCAGCATCCTTTGCCATAAAGAAATACAAACTGAGAATATCAGACCAATTATGAGATTGAGCCGAATCTCTCAACTCAAGAATCTTTCTCAAGAAAAATTTGATGGAGTAATCGTGCATTTTAGTAGTCTAGAGAGGAAATACTAGTTTAGACAATTTTTTAGGTTATTGTAATTTCCTTTTGTATTATCTATCATCAATATTAACAAAAACACTCCATATGCTTTATATAAGTATAGTATAGATATGAATATAGATAATAATTTGTTCCATCATTTGTTAAATGTATAACATGTTTGAATATTAACTTCAAGCAACATAATTAATTTTATTATATACATACAACTTTTTTATATCATTAGTTTTGTATATTTTTTCGTGTTATCACGGGCAATAAACTAGTTTACTCTATAAATTAAGAGAGTAAATTAAACGAATAGTCCTTATAGTTATACTTCGAATTAAAATGATTAAAATACACTTTCATATATACTTTTAATTATTTAAGTTTTTATCTCAAATTATGGATTTTGTTGTTAAAATTCTAAAACATACGCCACTTGTGTCTATTTTTAATAGTTATAACATTGATGGTCCAAGTTTAGGTTAGAAAATCTGTTACAGAGGGCTAATTTACCTTTTTGTTAAATTATATAATTGTCCCTTACAAATAATATGTCACATGGATCTCCATTTGCTACCGTTAGATCATCACATTGATCTCCATTTGCTACCATTAGATCCCTTTTAAAGTATTCACCATCTCCATTTCTCATATCTAATTCCCCACTTATAACTTAACAAATCACAATTTTATCTCAATTTCTTCTCAATTCCCCTCCATTTCTCATATCTAATCCCCCCCCCCCCCCCCCTCTTATAACACCACCACCACATCTCTTTAGCTGCCACCACCGCCTGCTACCGCCTGATACCACCGTGACCCGTTGCCCCCTCAAGCCACCACCACTTGCTGCCACCACACGCCACCACCACCTGCTGCCTCCACACCCGTTGCCACCTCTAGCCACCACCTGCTGCCACCGTGACCCACCCGCTGCCCCCTCCAGCCACTAGGGGTGTCAAAAAAACCCGAACCCGATTGACCCGACCCGACCCGAACCCGAATAAGCTTATTAGGGTCGGGTTAATCGGGTCTAGAATCTAGAATCGGGTTATTCGGGTCAACCCGATTAACCCGAAACTTAATTAGGGTCGGGTTGCGGGTCTTTTTAAGCATCCTTATTCGGGTTCGGGTCAACCCGAATAACCCGAATAAGTTTTTTTCTTTTTTTTTACTCCGTTTACTAATTAGCTTAACAACATTTTACACAACTCATTAATGAAGTGATAAGTAAAACGTCGGTCCTTTATTGAAATAAAAACCTTACGTTTGTTTCTTCTTAATCCTACTCTTCGAAAGATACATTTTTTTTTACAAAACACAACTTCGCATTAAAGGTTATTTTATATATTAAATGGTTGTATCTTTTTTTATAAATGTTAGTAGTTAAATAAATATTTACAAAACTAATGTATACAAATTATTATTTTTTGGCCAAAATATGTTACAAATTATTATTTTTTTAGTTATCATTTTTAGCATGTTGTGTATATAATATCATTGCAACATTATATATTTTTCTATTTAATGTTCATTATAACTTTAGCAACATTATAAAATTTATTTTGTCGCTATTGTTGTGCCTCTTAAGAAATTGCTTATTAGAAACCGTTTTGCTTATCAATCTAAGAACCAATAGCTATCTACTAACTTAGACAAAGTTTATTATGCATTTTATTTTCATCCAACCCGAACCCGAATAGACCCGACCCGAATAAACCCGAACCCGAGTAGACCCGAACCCGAAAACCCGAACCTTATTAGGGTCGGGTTGCGGGTCATGTTTTAAGTTTTGAAAACCCGATTAGACCCGACCCGATTAAGCTTATTCGGGTCGGGTTAACCCGATTAACACCCCTACCAGCCACCACCGCCACCATGATTTTTATATTTATTTTATTTAGTTTCGATTTAAAAATTTGTAATATATGATAAATTGTTATTTACATTAAGTTTTATTATTGATTAAAGATTTATGGGTTTTTTTTTATCTATTTGTGATTATGTATATAAAATGGTTATATATATATATATATATATATATATATATACATATATATATATATATATATATATATATATATATATATATATATATATATATATATTGATTTTTATTTTTGTATTTAGATAGTTATAATTATGTATTGGTATATTGAAATCAAAAATAAATGTTTTTAGTTAAATAAGATAATTAAATATATTAATTAAAATGAAATTATATTTACTAAATATATTTTATGATGATTTATCAAATATATTATTTAAATAAAATAATTAATAATTAAATAAATAAAATACAGTAACTTAATTCTTTAAATAAATAATAAATAAATAATTAAATAAATGGGGTTGAAAAAGTCAAAATTGTTGGGACAAGGTGTAATCCCGAAAACCCTGTCCTTAGAGGTTTGGAAAAAAACTGTTGAGACAGATTGTAGTCCCGAAAGGCATGTCACTCGACGTTTTTGAACACTTTAAAGGGACAAGACGTAGTCCCGAAAGATCTCGTCCCAACACAAACCATCGACGTCCCGGTAATTCAAAATTGCTGTCCCGGTAATTCAAAATTGCTGTCCCGATAACTTAATGGGACGGAGCACTGGGGATTACACTTCTCGGGACAACATGTCGTCCCGATAGGTTTTTCGGGACTACAAACAGGGTTTTTCGGGACTACATCCGTAGTCCCAAAATCCATATTTTGGTGTAGTGGCCTCTATCACCGCCACTCCAACCACCGCGCTTCCATCATCACCTCTCCAAACGCTAGCACTGCTATAACTACCGTGCAAACCATCAACGAATACGTTTCAAATACTGAAATATGTGGATGAATTCAAGAGAACAATAGAGACACAAGAATCTGCTTTAATCTTTGCCACCTACAATTATTCTTTTTATGTATTATTTGATTATGTGTATGTTTTCAATTATGTTTTCAATTATGTTTTCAATTATGAATTTAGAAACTAAAATTTCTTCTTCTGTAACCAAATCTTGTTAATTATAATCTTATGAAAATAACTAATGTCGGATGGTAACGGCCACATAAACAATCGAATAAAAGAACAAATATAAACCGAAACCCTAAAAAGGATGATCGAATTTATTATTATTGATAAAATAAAACTTGCTGGAAAAAATAAACCCTAAAGCCTATTATATGTAAGAGAAAATAAGGTAACTTCCTGGAAAGAAAGAAACATATATTTTCCTTTTTGAGGCTATTATTCTTCACCTATTGTGTTATTATTCTTCAGGATGTTATTATTCTCCACGTTATTAGTCTTCATCCAGAATGTTATTATTCTTTACATTACTATTTCTTCAAGACTTGTATTCCCGACATCATCCTCCCCCTCTTGAGAAACACTCAACCTCGAGTCTGCTTCATCACCAAAATCACCAACATACGGAGACAAGTCGGAAACATTAAAAGTAGGCGAAACATGATAATAACCCGGAAGTTCGATCTTATAAGCATTATCATTAGTCTTCTTTAGAACTCGAAAAGGACCACCAGCTCGAGGCTCGAGTTTTCCAAAAAGGCGTGCCATAAACCGCTCTTTACGCAAATGGATCCAAACCAAATCACCTTCTTTAAACACAACCCGCTTGCGAAGCTTATTAGCACGATCCTTATATTTCTCATTATTCCGAACAATTAGAGCACACACATGTTTTCAATTATGTTTTCAATTATGAATTTAGAAACTAAAAATTCTTCTTCTGTAACCAAATCTTGTTAATTATAATCTTATGAAAATAATTAATTGCGAATAGATTGTTTCGCTCCTGTATCTTCCAAAAGGAAAAAAGATGGTAACGGCTAAACACAAACAATCGAATAAAAGAACAAAGATAAACCGAAACCCTAAAAAGGATTATCGAATTTATTATTATTGATAAAATAAAACTTGCTGGAAAAAATAAACCCTAAAGCCTATTATATGTAAGAGAAAATAGGATAACTTCCTAGAAAGAAAGAAACCTATATTTTCCTTTTTGAGGCTATTATTCTTCACCTATTGTGTTATTATTCTTCAGGATGTTATTATTCTTCACGTTATTATTCTTCATCCAGAATGTTATTATTCTTTACATTACTATTTCTTCAAGACTTGTATTCCCGACATCATCCTCCCCCTCTTGAGAAACACTCAACCTCGAGTCTGCTTCATCACCAGAATCACCAACATACGGAGACAAGTCGGAAACATTAAAAGTAGGCGAAACATGATAATAACCCGGAAGTTCGATCTTATAAGCATTATCATTAGTCTTCTTTAGAACTCGAAAAGGACCATCAGCTCGAGGCTCGAGTTTTCCAAAAAGGCGTGCCCGAGGCCGCTCTTTACGCAAATGGATCCAAACCAAATCACCTTATTTAAACACAACCCGTTTGCGAAGCTTATTAGCACGATCCTTATATTTCTCATTATTCCGAACAATTAGAGCACACACATGTTTTCAATTATGTTTTCAATTATGAATTTAGAAACTAAAAATTCTTCTTCTGTAACCAAATCTTGTTAATTATAATCTTATGAAAATATTTAATGCCGGATGGTAACGGCCAAACACAAACAATCGAATAAAAGAATAAAGATAAACCGAAACCCTAAAAAGGATGATCAAATTTATTATTATTGATAAAATAAAACTTGCTAGAAAAAATAAACCCTAAAGCCTATTATATGTAAGAGAAAATAGGTAACTTCCTCGAAAGAAATAAACCTATATTTTCCTTTTTGAGGCTATTCTTCACCTATTGTGTTATTATTCTTCATCCAGAATGTTATTATTCTTTACATTACTATTTCTTCAATACTTTTATTCCCGACCTCATCCTCCACCCCCTCCACCCCCTTGAGGAACACTCAACCTCGAGTCTGCTTCATCACCAGAATCACCAACATACGGAGACAAGTCAAAAACATTAAAAGTAGGGATACATGATAATAACCCGGAAGTTCGATCTTATCAGCATTATCATTAGTCTTCTAGAGAACTCGAAAAGGACCATCAGCTCGAGGCTCGAGTTTTCCAAAAAAGGCGTGCCAGAAACCGCTCTTTACGCAAATGGATCCAAACCAAATCACCTTCTTTAAACACAACCCGCTTGCAAAGCTTATTAGCATGATCCTTATATTTCTCATTATTCCGAACAATTAGAGCACACACATGTTCATGTAACTCTTTAATTTGTCTTGATTGTTCTTCAACGTCTTCACTCACAGTTTCTTTCACGAGAATCGGCACCAAATCAAGAGGTATAATGGGATTACGTCCATACACAATTTCATATGGAGTCTTACCTGTAGTACGATTAGGTGAGCTATTAAACGCAAACGCTGCTTGAGGAAGTGTATATTTTCAAATTGAAACGCTTACGAGGTAGAATCTAAAGTGTTTTACATGTGAGAAGACCATGCTCTTTTGCATTTTTGCATCACATTGTGAGTAACACACGTTTCTAATCCAGATTACAATTCATAAACATGTAAGTCATGAGTGGGATGATTTTACATGATTCTATCCCGAATGCTAATATATATAATTTGCAACTTATGTTTTGAGTTTTGTATAGTTTTGTTTTTTACAACACTCCTCAACTAATAAAGTAAACTAAATTAAATGTCTTCTTCAAGATCCAACAAGAAATTACATAATTATGAAATGCAAGATGACTTGAAGTGGTCTAAGCAAAAGAGAAACCAACGGGTGACGCGACCTGCACCTGTTGGATCAACGATGTCCCGCCAACATCATCCCAAGCAAGACAATGGCTCAAAATCCACACCTGCTAAGGAGAAAGCAATCCTTTCAGAAGGTAAGGAGCATAAACCGACCACTAAACAAATACCCAAGGCTTCCACTTCTCCTGTTCCGAAGCGTCAAGAAAAAGTCAAAGATAGAAACTGCAATCCAAAACTCTCGATATCCCTCAGTAGGGAAGAGATCGAAGAAGATTATTCTATCATGACTGGTAAAAGGATTCCAAGGAGCTTGACGAAGAGGGACAAGAATGTGCAAAAGAATCTTGATGTAAGCTTTCTATGAAAACATTTTTCCATGTTTTTGTAGCATTCAAAAATTCCGGGGTGTCTAATCTTGTTCTTGGTGGATTTTGTTTTGCAGGATCTTTTTCCTGCGCTTTCGTTGGATGGTTTGAATGCTGAGAATCTCTCGAAGATGTATTAGTACATATATATATGCTTGTTGGTTATGAACCAATTTTTTATATTTAATAAATTTTAGTATTTTACCAAATCTGTAAAAATCTTGTGTTGAAAAGTACTTTAAACAGACCATCGTCTGCATATGTTAAGCTTGCTTGGTTAACATAACGAAAAGCATTATTCGAATGGGAATGTAATTATGTTAAAATATTTATTATGTTGCTTCTAAAGTACTTCGCTAACTATATAGATTTTTGAGGCTGTAACGTACGCAAATAGTTTTGGTAGACTTTGTAGCAAGCCGTGTGATAATATAATGTCGTTGTTGACTTTAAGTTATATGAATATTTAACTGGCTTAATTAAGATTATTGTATGTCGCGGAACATGTTATGTTCATTTTGATCAGACTCAGTGCAGATAGTTTTTATGCTATAGATTGAAATAACTCGGAGGCAAAAGAAAACAACTTTTGGCGGTGCAAACATAAACGAAAAGTAGACTATCTTTTGATATGCCTTCAAACAGAGTATGATCAAATACTTACAGTGTTATCTTGATTTCACTACACTTAATCTTAAATGGAAATCTCATCCTTAAGAAGTTTAATAGTATGTCGCAACACGATTTAGTGCCTCCTATAATCTGACTCCATTCATGTCAGTTTTAACTGCTTTCTAATATCAACATTGCTCGCCAAGTTTCTGACTCCACTACAACAATCAACACCTTTAGCGAAGACAAAAATCGTCGCAAAAATCCAAAAATCGTTGCGAAAAGGCTTTGGCCACGACAAATCGTCCCTGAACGGTCGTCGCAAGAGTTCCATCGTGAAAAGTATTTGGCGATGACTCATTTACGGAACAGCGACGGCCCGCGGGTCCCGCTTTGACTTTTTCAAACCAATATTTTTAATTATTTAATTATTATCTATTTATTTATTTAATTATTATTTATTTAATTATTTAATTATTAAATATTTATTTATTTAATATTATTTATTTAATTATTTAATTATTATTTATTTAATTAAATAATTATTATTAAATAACACCTTTACCGGCTAAAACAAAACTGCGGCTTTTTTCTGCTTATTTCTATCCAAACAGCTTATTCCAAACAAAAAATTAAAAAGAAATGAGTAATCAAATAATCTAAAGTCTTATAACCATAAAACATTCAACAATGAAAAAAATCTAAATGTCGATAACATACATAATTAAAGATAAAACATTCGAAATAGTTCCAAATCATACCAAATTGTTCCAAATTATTCAAACACACACATTACTCATCATCTTCGTCGCTGTCCTCCGGCACCTCTTCCTCCTCGTTTTGATTATTTGTTGGAAATTCGGGGATAACAAGGCTCGGGTTTGCGGCCCGTAGTGCTTGTATGTATTTTTTGAAATAATTTATACTCACCGTATTTTCTTCTTTCATTTTCGCTTTCCCTTTTTCTCTTGAAGATAAAGACATAGAGGATCCCGTGATTGAACTTGGTAATTTTCTTCCCCGACCTCGATTGTGTTCATTACGAGTTCCCAAAACCTCCTGCAATATATCCCCTTCGTTTGTACCTGGGTGAGTTAGTCTTCAAATTCACCATTTTTTTCTTAAAAGAAACCAAATAAGAATAGTTATAAGTTACTAGTATTTGGTTAGTAATATATCACCCATTTCGCCCACCTTGACCCATTTGACTCAAATGACCCATTTTAACCATGTTTATTATCATTTTACCCATTTCGCCCACATTGACCCGTTATATACATTTAACCCATTTTACCCATCTCTATCATTTTTTTCATTTAACTCATTTCGCCCACTTTGACCCGTTTTATCCATTTAACCCATTTCGCCCACTTTGACCCGTTTAACCCATTTTGCCCACTTTGACCCATTTTACCCATCTTTTTTATCCCTAATTACTTACACCCTAATTCTTGACGAACGTCGTTCAATACATCTACCATTTGGGGAGGTGAGTCGTGTACTATATACGGATCTATTTGTTCACCGTGATGTGTCCACGTCTCATAAGACTCGTCAAACCCGAATCTTTCTATATGACAATCAACTAGTGTAGGGGTACCCCATCTTGTATTACCACACTTGTCACATGGGCAACGACATTCACCTTCATGATTCAAGTGGTTCTTACACCTTTCGATAAACGCGTCAAGACCGGTTCTAAATTCGGGGGAAATACGATTTCTAATATAAATCCAACTCTTATCAATAGTCATTTCTGCAGATGTAAGATTTGTTCAAATTTGTAGTAAGAACTATATACTATTTTTATATAATTTAATCAAGTTGTCAAAAACATCACTACGATTTCTACAAAGCCGGTAGTCCAACTATGGAAGGCAACCTAACCCACTCTTTGAATGTGTTTGGCCCATATATAGATGTGTATAATTGATATACTATATTAAGAAAAATTCGGCAGCATTTCTCCTTAACTCCCCAAACATGTGTATTGAACACATATTCGTAGGAGTAAAGGAAAAAAGTTAACCAAATTTTTCTCAAATAGTATATCAATTATACACATCATATCCTAAATGAGACAAAACATTCAAAAAACAGTCCCAAAATAGGGACTTTCTAAAATTAATTTCTAATAAATCTATTCCGATTTACGACTATTATATAATTTAATACTTTTATTATCTATAAAACTAGTTTTTAGACCCGCGAATACGCGGAGAACTATATCGAAACTAATAATATACAAAAAGTAAGTAACATATACACATTACCTGCTTTGATTATATAAATTATTTTTCTCATTCTTTGTTAATGAATACGAATGTCAACTTCAAGAAAAATGAGTATAAATGGTGTGTTTGGCGGGACTTAGGTTGTAAGTATTGAAGCAACACTTGAAACATATACATCTACAACATCTACCGGAAAAAAGAAGCACATAATATTGAAGAGTTGTGACTTGTGACCACTACACCCGAATGAATTCGATAGGGGCACCTTGAGTCTTTCTTTCATTTGCCCCACCATGTACTGTTTCATATATAATTGTTGTTAGATTTAATAAGCTAGCATTAATTATGGCTAGATTACGGTAGAAAAATCGTACCGCATATTTGTTTGGATCATCAAGAATATGATTTGGATGTACTCAACATACCAAAACAAAGATAAAAACCGATGGTTGAAGAAAAATAATAATACATATTACTTCATTTTTTTACTTGTATTGTTGCAACGGTTTCCACGGCACATGCTGCTGGCAAAAGGTGACCTATCATTGGTTTTGTAGAGTTTTCCCTCAATTGCAAGTTGCAACATCAAAAGTTCAATACTAAACCGGTTAAACGCAAGTAAATAGGTTTTATGAAAACAAATTAA
The DNA here is from genome assembly GCA_910822075.1 of Senecio squalidus. NCBI lineage: Eukaryota > Viridiplantae > Streptophyta > Magnoliopsida > Asterales > Asteraceae > Senecio > Senecio squalidus. The sequence continues at coordinate 68,219,027 of CAJVGC010000001.1, read as the reverse complement.
GTAGGTGTTAAAGATTGAGTAAGCACCTTCTCATCCCGGCTAAAACAATGAATAAGCTTCGAATTCTTTAATATCGCCTGATGGTGTTGATGTAGCATGTGCATTTATGTAGTTCAGATCTTCTCTAGCATGTGCGTTTATGTAGTTCGGCATAAATATTAGCATCTCTTGTTTGTCCACCAGCTAGATATTAAAATTGAATCAAGAAAATGAATGCTAATTAGCAAATAACCATCTATATTATCGTTATACTTTAGCATTCCCGAGCTCTTCCATCTACAGAACTCTGGAGTCTGGATTCTTCTCCCATAACATATCTGTCACGATCATAATGAAATACAATGAAACGGATTATAAAAGTAAAAAAAAAAAATAGGATGTAAAAAAAGATGAAATATATACCCGATTCCCATGAATGTGAAGCTTTGGTATGTTCCTCTCCCTTAAAGCTCTCCATGCCACATATACTCCCACTCCTGCACAAAACATAACTATTATTGTCATATAATTGGAAGAATTATATGTGACAAATAAGCATGATGTCTATTGGGATATAATGTCGGATAACATTTTCTCAACACTTTAAAAAAATCATTATTTCAATCACATATAAAATAGGCATAAAAATAAAATAAAACACTCACAACAGCTCCATCAATGATGTGTTTTCCGGCATTTAATATCTAGAAATTGCTCGTGGCACAAACATAGATATCGAATAAGTTGGAACCATCCAACACAGAAATAAAACCATGAAAATAAACGGTTATAATGTTGTTCAAAATGCATTATTTTATTCAATTAGTAAGATAGATTTATTTATCGTCTTACCTGATCAATAGCAAGCAATGACGATCCAATATTAGTTCAATTAGTAAGATAGATTTATTTATCGTCTTACCTGATCAATAGCAAGCAATGACGATCCAATATTAGTACTTTCCATCTGCACACAAAAAGGAGTCATCTTCTTGTATGACACCCTCAAAGCTTCTATAGAATCACTAACCACCTAAAATGCAAAACAAAACCAAACAATATCTACAATAAGAATTATGTTTCAATACCTTCATTCTACTCATACCAAAACCAATCAAAACACAGCATGTTGCTACATACATAATCTTTCTGACTTCAAAATTAATATTACCCTAATTAATTGAAGAATAAAGTAGAAACAAATGAGACAAAGTGAGTGGATAAAAAGTTACCTTTAAGACAGATACAAATACGTTAAAATTGATAAAATCGACGATGGAAGAATCAGATATTATGATGATAATTTTGAAATGGCGTTTTCTCTCAAGGATTTGACGGAACGGTTGAATGGGGTAGTACTGGATGAAATGAATAGGGAAGAAGGGAAAAGTTTAATAAGAAATTTTAGTTTCAAAACCTAAATAGAAGATGACGTAAGCAATATAATCCAACGGTGAAAATCAATCAAGCAAATTAATCGAACGGTCATTCTTTTGCCATTTGTTATTTCAGGCCCTTCTTTTATATATTATAAAGAATAAAGATTTAGAAAAAGAAAGAAAGAATGATTTTGGGTCAACTAGCCCGTCCCCCGTTTTCGACACATACTACAAAAAACTTGTCTAGACATGTTAATTACTAACTTATTTGTTTAGTTAATTCTGCAACATTTAAATATCTGCTTGCTTGAGCTCATTGGCACATTGTGGTGCTAAATTTCTAGACTTAGTCTAATTATCAAATGATAAGGAACACTTAGGGTCCATCATAGAGTATGTATAGGACAATGATGGTTCAGTCACTGGAATGTCGAATCGACACTTTCTAAAATATCAGTAACTCTTTTGACTTATTTGTGTCATTATAATAGGCTATTTTATATATATATATATATATATATATATATATATATATATATATATATATATATATATATATAGGAGGAGGTTCTTATAAACCAATATTTAAAGTAACTTAAGTAAAAAAATATGAAAAAATAATTTATAATATGTGTAATTTTGTATTATGTTTATTTACTCAATTATAACAAACTTTAAAAACGCAACTTTTGATATGCATCAAAATATATGTCGTTTATGTGCATCAAATTCATTTTTTTGTGCAGTAAATATTCAAATTTGATGCACAACGATAAAACTACCCATTTTTTGATGTACAACAAAACTTCGTTTTTTAAAGTTTGATATATGGTTAAAATGAACGATAATCCAAAATATCTAACGTTATATATTTTTTTTTATTTTTTTTTTTTACTTATTTTACCTTAAAGTTTGTTTTACAAGAACCAACCTATATATATATATATATATATATATATATATATATATATATATATATATGGGAAAAGTGAATATGGGGTTGTTACACATGTAAGCATACATGCAAAACTCATCAAAAAATATGTCGTTTTATAAAAAATTCTTCAAATCTCTATAATTTTAATCATATTTATTAAACTAACTTTACAAATTTTTATCTATTCACATCTTTTTCTTCATTAATCGTGTCTTTCAAAAATATAATTTTTTTTGTCATCACTGGGCATCTATCGAAGTCACTTTTTATAACTTCTTCATAATAAACAATGACCCCCTGCATTTTGGGGATCACCTCTCCCTTGATGAATATAAGACAAATCAAGCGTTGAAAAACATTTAAACCACAAAACGACATAGTTTTTAATGAGTTTCGCATGTAAGCTTACATGTGTAACAGCCCCATATTCACTTCCCCCATATATATATATATAAATATTATATCAGCGATTATTTACAACTATTTTCAGTCTTGTGTACTATATTCAGATAAGGATAGTAGACAACGTGAATGAGAGCACAAAAAAGAACTTACGTCCCCGAAAAGACAATAATTCCGGTAGTCAAAAGCTCTCCAAACTTCAATCCACAAGAACAAAACAAACAATGATCATAAAAACGGAAACAGAGGAGAAATGATATCTTTTGCATACTCGGTCAATACAAACTCTTAAGTCCTAACCAACACATAATAAAAACATAACTTGCCGCTAATGCAGATATACTTTTACATAAAATTATTTGCTTTCACGAGATGTTAAAATATTATATGCATCCTTCATCCCAAAATAATTGCAAAATTTTTAAGTTCATTTGTAAGAAGGTTCCATCCTAAATTTACAAAATTGTTCATTACGATGAGTACACAAAATTAATGACATCGGAGAGTTTACAACCTCAAGACTAAAAGTATACGCAAATGGATACCTAGCGAATAAATAAATAGAAAAACCGAGAAGTAGAGGAAAAAAGAAGTTACGATATCTACTAATTCATGATTAACCTAAATTATCTTTAATCAGATTCACAGAAAAATTAATTCATGAATCAAACTCAAATCACAACCAATTGATCCTATTTTAATCCAAAATTAAAATCTCGCCTAATTCTAGCCTAACTAACTAAAAACCTAATCGCAACAGAATAAATAAAATTCAATCAATCGTTAAAATCAAATAAAATAATCAAAAAATAGAGCAGATATAAACCTTGCAAGCGCGGTTTTTGATAACAATATGACCTCCTTTACGGATAGTTTCCGGCTTGCTGAGGATAGGTCTTTGAAGGCCACTATCCGGCTTGCTGAGGATAGGTCTTTGAAGGCTCCGGCGTCGGCCTCGATATTATTGTGTGTGTTCTGAGAGTTGAGAGTTTGAGATGGTGGTTGTGGTTGTTGTGGGGATAAGGCAAACATAAAAATCTGGACCAGTATCTTCCGCGACGACGTTTTCTTTTCGCGACGATTAGTCGTCGCTGTACCTCTAGCCCGGGAAAAGTAAAATGTTTGGCGGGCTAACCCAGATAGGTTGACTTTCGTTGACCCGACCTACCGCGACGATAAGTCGTCGCTAAAGGTAAACCGAATTTTTTTTCAAATTTTTTTTTTAAAATGTTTGGCGGGAAAAGTAAAATGTTTGGCGGGCTAACCCAAATAGGTTGACTTTTTCTTGAGGCTTCGGGACAGGAGAAGTGAAAGCCTTGGTATCTTCTGAAGCAGTTGGTTTCTCCTTGGCAGGTGTGGATTTGGAGCCATTGTGGTGCTTGGGCTGAGGTTGGCTGGACACCGGTGATGCAACATGTGCTGGTCGCGTTACCCCTTGGTGTCGCTTTTGTTTAGACCACTTTAAGTCATCGTGCATTTCATAATTCTGTAATTTCTTGTTGGAGATTGAAGAAGACGTTTAATTTAGTTTGCTTAATTAGTTGAGGGGTGTTGTAAAACACAAAAACAATAGAGAACTCTAAACATATGTTGCAACTTATATATATTAGCATTCCGGAAAGAATCATGTAAAATCATCACATTATTTGTCAATTGTGGAACCAAACGGAATATCTAGTCATCTCATACAGATCTTCACATGTAGAACGAAAAACAGTACTAGAACGAGAAGGAGATTATGGTAGAATATATGGTGCTTTTGATGTACTTTACTCGTTACTCGCGAGTATTTTAACTATAGTTGAACTTTGTAGCCGTGTAATTATATATACTTGTCGATGTTTACTTTAAGTTATATGAGCAAATATGATAACTAAGTATGATAATTCTCGTAAGTAATTCTAATTGATGATGGTTAGAACTAATTTGTTCTTGAAAATAAATGGAACTCTCTTTCTAAGTCGTTTAATTCTATATCGCAACACGATTCAGGGGTGCCTCCTTTAATATGACTCTGTGCATGTCAGTTTTCACTGTTTTCTAATATCAACATTGTTCGCTATGTTTTTGTCGGTGTATGATCACTTTTGGAAAGAAACTTTTTTATTAAAACGGATATCACATTCTCTTGTCTAGCTCATCATACTAACAACTATGTTTCCATGTTGGTATGTGGTAACGACTGCACAATCCTTGCTCGTTTTGATTGCTATCATGGTGTTTTCTTATGTGACCGGGAATCCATATGAAATTTTGTAAAGCGTTCACACATTTGATGCAACAGTTTCGTTTTCTTCTGACCAACTGAACTGGCTTTGTGTGAAATGGGGTATATCGTTGATGCTTTCATCCGAAGTGCAACACATGTTTTATGTACATTTTACCAGTCAGTGAGTTGTTGCGTGTGATCGAACTTAGACCAAGTCAATACCAACTATATCGTTAAACAATGAAAAATAATGCGACTATTTTACATGATTCTGTCGTAAAGGTTGATAAATATTTGAAAATGAGTCCAATTCAATCAAATTTTGTGCAAACAGTTTCTAACCTATAAAGAGAAATAGCTCGGCGCCAAAAAAAATAAGTGTTTCATATGCACATTATAAACAAAGACCAGGATAACTTTGGATATGCATCAAAACCGAGTATATACAAGTACTTACAGCGCTGTCATTCGCGCTACCCTTGATCTTAAATAATATGCCTTTTTACTCGGGACAAAAAACGATAACCATTTCACTAAACTGGTGTTAAAATCATTAGAGAATTAATGTGCGCCCATAAACAGATATTTGAGATCTTGTGCAGTTATACTAGCCGCTGAACTTCCACTTTTATCTTCACCGAAAGCTGAAGCAATGATTTTCCTCTTTTCTTCCTACAAAAATCACAAGCCAAGTCAAATATCAAGTTATTTCTTCGTTTCGATAAATATGTCTAGTCAGCGGGTAATAGCTACATAGCATGACTCGTAGACACCTACGAGCCATGACATCACTACCACATTATGTTTTAAAAAACAAATAATTAAAGCCTTTTTTAAAATAAAATTATTAATTTCTATATTATTTAAAAGAAAAAAAAAACATTGATCTTTTGAAAATGACATGGAAGCCATGTCACTGCCACGTCACCAAATACTGCCAACAAGGGTACCGCGTCATTAAAAACATTGGTACCATATTCGGACGTAAAAAGGAGCATCACTTTGATCACAATAGAAAGTCAAATAAAGTTAAATATAAAGTTGAGCTTTACGTGAAAATACCTGAAGTGCAAGAATCCTGTCCTCAACGGTGTCCTTAATGGTTAGCCTTGAGACTGTGACAGGGCGAGTTTGACCAATTCTATGAGCTCGGTCAACCGCTTGATCTTCGGTAGTTGGATTCCACCAAAGATCTAACATAATAACATGAGACGCAGCAACCATATTCAGACCAACATTCCCAGCTTTCAACGACATCAGCATAACACTTACCTGAAACATATTGCATTACTTTATTAACAAGCTTCGTATCAAGTAACTACATGAAGAACATCGGATAATAGTCTTGGCAATCATACTTATTGCACCAGTTGTTTGACCCGTTAACATTGCAAGATAAAGTCTATTTAAATAGAATTACTAAACGATTAATATATAACATGCCTACCTCGAGATCAGTGTTGAACTCGTTGACCGCCCTATCCCTTGAAACTAAAGACATAGATCCATCAAGCCTTCTGTAATCTATGCAATGTTGATTCAACAATGTTTCAACCAAATCCAACATTCTTGTCCATTGGGAAAATACAATCGCTTTTATCGAATTATTTGATTTGCAATGGGACTGAATGATGTCTAGAGTGGCTTTAATCTTGGAAGAACAATAATCGCTCTGAAAAACTAGAGATTCTTCATCAATTTTCGACGAATTTAGATCATCATCGGCAGAGATGGAATTTGTTAAATCTGATTTGCTAAAGACAGAGTCACCACCAATCTGACTTTTGCATTTAAATGACGGGCATGTGTTGTCATCCCCTGTTATATATACCGATATACACTGGTAGCAGAAAACATGTCCACAGAGAGTAATAACCGCATCCTCAGGTGGATCCTATTTAACCATTAACATATCAATCATAAGACATTAAGACCTAATATTGATGCTTTTCGGAAATCGGAAAAAAAAAAATGAAAATGAGGTGAAAAGATGATGAGTTGGGTAATGGGTCACAAAAGGAGTGGGCGGGCTGGACCAACCAGAGAAGCTGTTTTTACCAAAACTTTTATAAACAACTAGTATGTCAAATATGATTGTAAACAATATTTTATTAAGCTATTCTTTTTTTTACTTTACTTGATTGACCATTAAGGATAAAATCATAAAAATAACCCGAATCAACCCGTTCATAAGTAAATGGGTCGAAATTGCAACCTCAAAGCTGAAACAGAAGTATTATTAAGTTTAAGGCTCGAGAAACTCACACTGCATAAAAGACATATATTTAATGTATCCAAAAGATTCAACAAGTTGGCTCGAGTATCTTCTGGAAGATTCTTTGTCGTTCTTCTAGATACTCGACTGACCGATTCTGAACTGAACCCCTTAACCAGCAATGGGTGATCACAAGCTTGGCGAAGACGTAAAAGCATCAATAGAATATTTGCATAGTTCTGCCTCACAGTTCCTGCAGCAGCATATTCCTGAAAACAGCAGTTAAATATTATATTTTGACCATATTCACTTTGAATTCTAACATGGCACCTACACACCTTGAATCGCGAACGTGATTCTGCTTCTAGCTTCAGATAGAAAGCTCGTTCCACAGTTGAGAAATCCACAGATGTCAAATTTACTGTTTTTGGAGGCAAGTTAATAACTGGCTTACCATCAATCAAAGTGTCTGTGAAAGAAAAAACAATATTTATCAGCACCGTGCAATTTTGAAAAAAGTATATGAAAAAACAACTTACAGCAAAGTTTTAAAAGAGAAAATTTACCTTTTGTTCGGCGAAGCATTATTGTCTTTAGAACAGCTTGAAGTTTCATATAACCCTGTTTTGAGTTTTTAGAAATCGGGATTTTTATTTGATTACAAAAGGATGAGTAGTTTGCATACGGTTCACATTTCAAAAATCTGAAATAACTGAAAAGTTCATTAATTGAGTTTTGTATAGGTGTTCCAGATAAACACCACCTCTTTTTTGCCTTAAGTTCACAACACGATTTGGAAACTTGTGTGTTGTGATTTTTTATTGTTTGAGCTTCGTCTAATATCACCCTGTACCATTTCACTTTTGCAAGAGCGCCAGTTGCAGAAAAACCTTTTTTACCCTTCTTTCCTTTCTTACTAACACGAGACTTCTTCTTTTTCCTATTTTCTCTATCAACATCAGAATCATCATCATCATCGTCAATAAAATCATCGTCATAATCATAACTATCATCATCATCGTCGTCGTCATCACTATAATCACTTGAAGAAATACCTTTTCTACCCTTCTTTCCTTTCTTACTAACACGAGACTGCTTCCTTTTTTTACATTCTTCATCATCGTCATAATCGTCATCATCAATAAAATCATCTTCAGAAATACCTTTTTTACCCTTCTTTCCTTTATTACTAACACAAGACTGCTTCCTTTTCTTACTTTCTTGATCATCTTCAGAATCATCATCGTCTAAAAAAGATTTGGAAGGAACCTCTTTCGCCACAATGGCATATGTTGTGAGGACAACATCATAATTTGCCAGCTCATCGGGATCTTTGGTCCTACCGAGTCCATGATAGATTAAAACTTTAAGTTTAGCATCATCCGCTACTTTTTCATCCAATTCGTGAGCCCATTGTCGTAACACACTTGCTGGACACACGACCAATGAACCTGCTTTAGACTTCTGATTGTAAATTTCCACTTTTGACCCTGAAGTATTGGTAACTGATGTGCCTTTTTCATCGTCATCGCCTAAATCCAAGAATTCAGATTCTGAAACAAACATATGCTCTGATTTTGGTTTTAACGGAAAGTTCTGCATCTTTAAAAGCGCAATAATGGAAATGGTCTTGCCCAAGCCCTACATTCATCGAAATAAGAAAAAATAAATGATATGTCCGATGAATGATATACTAGATAAAGGTCGTCGTTTTCAACCCATTTACTCACGAACGGGTCCCTACCGGGTCATTTAGGTCAAAAGCCACCCAAATTGTATTTTTTAAAGCTAGAACCTCCAAAACTGCTTCATTCAAAAAGATTAATTATTACGGTATAACATAGTTTTGTAATCATCTTTCACACGCTAATATTACATTTTAAATTTGAAAACAATCAAATATTGTTAGGGTCAATCAAACCCGAACCCCGCATTACCAAACCAGCCCGACCCGCCCATTAGTGCTAGTAAATAAGAGTCAGACTGTATTACAAGGTATTAACCTGATCATCAGCCAAAATTCCACCTGAACAAGCGACACTGTTTTCCTTCTCGAGCATCCAGGCCAATGCAATTCTCTGTAGATAATATAGATTGTAACAAACAGAACCATGAAAAAAATGAAATATAACGATAAAAAAAACATTAGGCACATAGAAAACCTGATGTCTGAAAAGAGAGACGGACAAAAGACCATCAGGTAAAGTTGCTTCAACTGTTGGTTGAGTGAGATTCTGTACTGCTGCTTGATAAATCATTCTTTCATCACCAACTTCTTCTTGAACAACTTCAGGTCGATAACGATCAGATTGACCAACAAACTTTGTAGATGGAACCGACATTGATACATTCATTGATGGCGGTAATAACCTAGTTCCATGGTCATTTTTCATAGCAACATCACTATGGGACCCCCTTAAACTATAAGGTTTTCGAAAATTTTCATAAATTTGACTACTAGTCGCATCTTTTACTGGAACACTTGGTACGAAACTAGATGAAGATGACTGAAGGGATGCTGGAAGCATTCTTTTAACGTCTTTTGGCGGTACCTCATTTTTCGATTTTGTACCTAACATAGAGGTTATTTTTGTAACTAATGTGATGATAAAGAGATATATCACTAAATCGATGTAATAATATTATCACAGTTCATGTTACCTTGATTTACAGAAACTCTGGCAGGCTTCCCATCCTTGCCCGTGTACCACTTATTTGAATTTCTAAAGTTTTTACTAGGCCTAAACCTTTGAGTTGATCCACGCGAACCTACAATTTACACAAACTATATATATATATTGGTCGAAAAAGTTACACTACGGCCACCGACCACCCAAATTTCAATATATCATTTCACATCACCCAAGAATCAGTTTGGTTTCGTTTATACCAAAACGAGATCATACCTATAATTCAACAAATAAAAACTTCATTTTTCCTAATATTTTCTTAAAGATAAGGGCATTTCCGACAAGTTTTTTAGCCGAAATTAACATAAATAACACCAAATTATTACATTACAAAAAACACTAAAAATGTTTGTGTTACCTGTATTAGTTGAGACAGATGAAGAAGCCCAAGAAGGAAGAACCCTAGAATTACCGGGCTTTTTCGATATGTCATGATCGGAATCACTATAATCACCATCTGTTGTACTCATATCTAATCACAATAAACAAATCATCACCATCATCAAAATTTTAAATCCCAAAATATAAATAAATTACATAAACAAAGTCTTGATAACCACAAATGTGGTCGGTTATTTATTAATGTACAATTAAATAAAGCGTGTCGATTGTTACCATTTTGGAAACTAAACATAATTACATAAACAAAACATTTCAGTGATTTAGTTGGATTACCTGATGATGTTATTGAGATAAAAAAGGTGATACTAAAAACTTTAAACCCTAAAATATTTGAAAAACAAATGTTATTAATGTTATTACTTCCCCCCAAAATGAATAAAAAAAATTGGTACCAATTTGGACATTTTTAGGTTAGTTTTATTTTATACTCCTTTCTAGTTAACATTACAATTTTAGATAGATACATTTAATTTTTGTCAAATCAAAATCAGAACATACAAAATGACAAACCCGCCAACAAGTATCGTATCACTTTATATTTTTGGGTCCATACTTTAAACATGATACATATACAAAAATTGATTTTTTTTAACCACATAGTCTACCTTCCTCGTCACTTCCCTAATCAGTATATCGATATCCCCAACTAAGAGGGTTGTGCAAATGGCGTTAGCTCAACAAAAAGAGTTTGTCCACTAACAGGACCATTGGCTCTAATCTTAGTCGTATCAAAATAAATGTAAAGTTTTAACTTTTCATTTGAAAAATATTTTTGTGTAATGATTACGAATTTCTAAATGGCTAAAGTAAACAAATGAAAAAACCAAATATAAATAACCCAAAATTTTAAACGAAGTCATCTTTTTTTAACATCGGAAAAAAATAGTAAAAATAGTTTAAGTCAGTAAAAATAATTATGTAATAAATTTTTTCCAAAAGTGAAAGAAAAAGAATATTTCATTCCGACCTGTAGACCAACACTACCCGACCCAAGCTTGTGAAGAGAAAGTAGATGGCAATTGTTAGTATGTTAAAGCTTATAAGCATTAATTGGAGATTTCTAATTGACATAATGAGGAAAATGGGGTTTGGTGTTAGATGGTGCAAGTGGGTGGAGTCTTGTCTCAAGTCTTCCTCTATGTCCATTTTAGTTAATGGTCAGGGCCGTCCCGTCGATCTCGGGGGCCCTGTGCATTGTTATGAGGTAGGCCCTTAAATATATACATGCCTTCTTCATGTTTTAAGAAGATATTTACGTAATTATAATTTTTATAAGAATATTGACGTAATATCGAAATTTTATAATGGCGTGGGTGTAAATTTCCCAAAAATGTATATATATGTAATCTTCATAATTTTTATATCGTCAATATTAGATTATAGATGTAACCTGGTATGTATGAAAAAAGAGAACTAAACTTGAAAATTGATATAACCATTAATTAAATTTTGTTCGGAAAAGACTTGCATGAAATTTGAATACCCAGGGCCAGGAAAAAAAAACTTGGGCCCCTTCAATTATTTGGGCCCTGTGCTGTAGCACTCTTTGCACATGCGGATATCCGGGCCTGTTAATGGTTCTCCTTCTGAGGAATTCGGGGTGGCTAGAGGTGTTAGACAAGGTGACCCTCTGTCGCCTTTTTTATTCATTTTGGCGGCAGAGGGCCTAAACACGATGGTTAATGAAGCTGTGGAGAAAGGCATATTTAGAGGTGTGGCGGTTGGTGAGAATAATGTCACAGTTTCTCATCTCCAGTATGCAGATGATACCATTTTTTTCGGAGAATGGAATAAAGATAACGCTAAATCTCTCATGTGCATTCTTAAGTGTTTTGAAGAAGTGTCCGGGTTAAGGGTTAATTATAACAAAAGTAAATTATATGGTATTGGAGTTAACGAGGAAGAAATGGTGGAGATGGCGAGTTGGATGGGATGTGATATCGGGGAATTTCCGTTCACATACTTGGGGTTACCGATTGGGGAGAACATGAGGAAGTTAAATGCGTGGAATCCGGTGGTGGAAAAATTTAAAAAAAAGTTGGCTGATTGGAAAGCTAAGTCGATGTCCTTTGGGGGTCGGTTAACATTGGTTAAATCGGTTCTTGGTAGTTTGTCGTTGAATTATTTCTCTATTTTTCGAGTGCCGTTGAGTGTCATAAAAAACCTTGAGAGAATTAGAAAGCGTTTTTTTTTTGGGTGGGTCGGGTGAGGGCAAAAAACTCTCTTGGGTCAAATGGGAGTCGGTGTTATCGCCTTATGGGTTGGGGGGGTTGAATGTTGGGTCTTTACGTGCAAAAAATTTGGCGTTGTTGGGTAAATGGTGGTGGAGATTCAGGAAGGAGGGCGAGAGCCTGTGGGTTAGGGTGATTAAAAGCATTTACGGAGCTAGTGGGGGATTGGGTGATGTTAGGGCGGTTGGAGGGGGGTTTAAGGGGGGCGGAGTTTGGAGTGATATAGTGAAGAGCGGTGAGGCGATTGATGGGTTAGGGGTAGAGTTCTCGTCTTCTTGTGTCGGGGTGGTGGGAGATGGGAAAGATATTAGATTTTGGATTGATCGTTGGGTGGATAATCGAAGGCTTTGTGATAGATTTCCTAGGCTTTACCATTTAGAAAGGAGGAAGGATGTTAGTGTGATGGATAGAGGGGTTTGGACTAACAATATTTGGGCGTGGGAACGGGATTGGGTTAGAGAGGTTAAGGGTAGAGTAATTAATGAACTGGATGACCTTCTTGGTATTTTGCAGCAGGTTGTTATTCATAATGGTTGTAAAGATCGATGGAGATGGCTGCTTGCTGGTGATGGTGATTTCAAGGTCAAGGATTTGTCAAGCTTGATCGAGGAAAACATTCTACATTCGGACGGTGACCAGGAAACGCTTTGGAATAAGATGGTACCTAAGAAAGTTAACATATTCGTGTGGAGGGCTTTGAGAGGAAGACTTCCGGTTCGTGTAGAGCTAGATAAAAGAGGGGTGGATTTAGACTCGGTTCTTTGCCCATGTTGTAATAATAGGGTGGAAACATGTGCTCATAGTCTGATCACTTGTGATTTTGCTATGAGTGTTTGGGATAAGATTTTCAAGTGGTGGAAGGTTGCGATTGTTAATGCTTTTTCTATCGATGAATTCTTTTCATCAAATGGAAACGTTAATGTCCCTACCGGTATTTCTCGCGTTTGGCAAGCGGTTTTATGGTCTACCGGATACTTCATTTGGAAAGAAAGAAATGCTCGGGTGTTTGCAAATAAGATATCGAGTACAAATAAAATTGTACAAGACATACAACTAAAAAGCAACGAATGGATTACACGAAGATCGAAATATAAAACGATAAATTGGCATCAATGGATGTGGGACCCTATAAAAGTTCGAGTAAAACAAGATTGATACAGTTTTGTTTCAGTAAATGTGTGTGCTGCTGCAGTTTCAATCTGCTGTGATATGTATATGTTTTGCAGGATGGTGGTTATGTGCTATCTGTTTGTGTGTCATTGTGCTACTGTAGTTTCATAAGTGATTCCATTTGATCAGGTTAAGTTTCTCCTTTGTGATAGATTTTGTGTTTTCTTTGGATTATGGTCTCGTTTGGCCCAGCCCACATGAGATTTCATTTGGTTTGGCTATTTTGTTACTCTTGTCAAAGTGAGTCAGTGGTATGGTTAGTTTGTATATTTTTGCCACTTAAGGTTTGTCTTTTAGGTTTTTTTTTCCAGTTTTCTTCGGGTCCTTTTCTCTTTTAATTATCTTGTTTATTAGAGAGGGATGCCGTGTATTGTATTTTCGTTGCCCTTTTTTGGGTCTTCTATATATTGTTGTTGCCTTTCAAAAAAAAAAAAAAACTTATAAGCAGAAAAAATGGGTTTATGAGCTTATTAAAAATTAGATAAGTCTAAACAACACTCCCTTAATGGTATATTGATATTTGAATTTCTTAAAAAAAAAAAAACACATAATTTAATGAAATTGTTTAAATTTATTTTTGGCCCGTGCGATGCACAGGTTTTAATTTTAACCTTATATTTTATTTATATTTGTAGATTTTTTAGTTTAGTTTGACAACGAATTCTTTTAATCTTTTAAGTGAGGTTATCGTATTAGTTTTCATTATTCATTTTAGATTTCATAAATATACTTAAAAGATATGATTTATCAAAATTGCTTAAAATTTTGTTAATATATGTTTGATTGTAACTCAATGTTATTTCTGTAAGATGCATTCGTATCTTCGTTTGATTGTACACTAAATTTGAATTCAAGTGCTATTTTTGAACAAATTTCATAACTACTTTCTTTTTCTTACTTTCTTTACACTAAAGTTTTAACTTTCTTTACACTACCGTTTTAATGTGGGATTTAAGCTAAACTATAATAACTATTATTTAATAAAGAAGATAATAATACTATTCATTTATATACACTAAAATTAAACAAAAAAAAATATAGTAAATCTATATATAGAAAATTCACAATAGCATGTGTCATTTTTTCCGATAATCGAAAATAAATAGAGGATTATGACCAAATAAAAATACGATAAAAACTACGATAAAGAAACTAAGTCTTGGAGATTATTTTTGTGACGACCTTCTTCGGCTTTCATATTTATGGTTTTGAACACCATTTTGATAGTTTAGGTACATAATGTTTTCTTCTTATATGTCAATAAAATATGATATATTTATCTGGATGTTTTGGCATTAACCCATTTGAAGATTCGTTTTGTAATATGAATTTTCTGTATTTGTAGTGTTTAGTTTGTAACTTTTATATAAATCAAAACACAATTTAAAATGTACTTATACTATCATTTAAAGCAAAGTTCTTAGTCTTTCATTTAATTAATAATGAATTTATTACCTATAATTTACAGTATTATTATTTAAATTAATGAAATTTATAACTCTAGTATTTTAAATTGATTATTTATGAATAATTAAATTCAAACTACGATTTATGACAAAACTTTTTGTCATTTTTTTATCAATTATTTTATGAATTTATTACCTATCAATTCATTTATATTATTGTTATTCAAATTAATGAAATTTATAAACTTTGATATTTAAAATAAATTATTTTTAGAAATTATATTTACATCATATAGTGAGTTGGTTGAAAACATCTAAAGTAACATAAAGGGGGTGTTTGATATCACCACGGACCAAAGACTCGGACTCAGACCACGGACCCGGTCCGTGGTCCGCGTGTTTGATAAACCAAGGTTGTCACGGACTCGGTCCGTACCACGGACCCATATCAAAATTGAGTCTTTAATAAAAAAGTGAAGACTCATTTTTTCATTAAAAAAACTCAACTCTACCCTTCAAAGCTCATTTTTCATATGTTGAGATGATATAGAAAGGAACCAAAATTGATCTTATTTTGTCCTTTGTTCTTGATTTCGGGTACTTGCGGGCACTCTTTGTAGGAGTTAATATAATTACAGGTAACATGGGCCTAATTCTTTTGTTTGAAGTTTAACTGAGAATTTTGATTATGGTTCCTACTATCTTGTTAGTTAGTTGTCTTGTTTGTTAGTGGTGTTTCTAACTTGGATACCTTTTGTGACAATTATTATAGTAACTGGGTTGTTTGGTTGACCATTATATGTTTGATTAAATGTCTGAGAAATAATAATAAAAAAAATATGATGCTGTAATATTAAAAATATGATGCTGTAATATTAAAAATATGATGCTGTAATAAAACTTAATTGTACGCAATCATTGTTAGGTTTTCTTTTGATTTTTTTAATTTGGATTTTTTTTAATTTGAAGTTGTAAGACATTTGGATTTGTTTAATTTGGATTTTGTAAGACATTTGGATTTATGTTTAATTTAGATTTATGGTTAATTTGGATTTTGTACGACATTCAATATAAAAATAAACAGAAGGGTAAAATAGTCATTTCTCCCAGTCAGCATAGCCAGTCCGAGGCATAATCAAACACAACAAACTCAGTCTGCACCTAACTCAGTCTGAGCTCCAACTCAGTCTGTGCTCCAACTCAGTCTGCACCAACTCAGTCTGCAGCTATCAAACAGCCCAAAAAAAAACTAAACTTTTAAGTTTCTAATAACTGAGTATAAGGTAATATTAGGAACTCATAGTTGAACCGAAGCAACAAATAGAGTAATCTTGAAGCATTTGGTTTTTTATTTGTTTAATTCTTATTTGTAGCATGAACAAAAATCAATTAGATATAAAATACCGCATTTTTGGTTTATGACTTTTATATATTACTCCGTAATAGCTTATTTATCTTTAAAAATAAAAGAAAGATTGTCAAGAATAGATATTTAACATGAGATAGAACATATCCAAATCAACTTGTTTATTATGTGTGAAAAATTGCCTAGAACAAAATAAGATGCTCCGAGCTTAACACCAAACAAACAATACATCAAATTCTTGTCTATTGTTGAGTACAACATGATCAAATCACATCCAATAAAAATGTACCAAGAAGCTCCAAATTATAGTTGCAAACCTTGCAAATATACAAATAACTCATGAATTTGAATATATTGGTAGACTAAAAATATCTCCCAACAAAATAAGAAGATTAACATATGAATTTAGTATCAGCTATTTATGTCACACTCCGCTCAGACGGAAACCCGAAGTGTAAACATTATCAATAATATCAGAGTTACAAAGGTTACAACATTTTAAATTAAAAAACAATCATCGAATTAAATATAAATTTTGAGTTACAAGGTTTTACATAAATCCGAATAAATAAAATACAATGACATCATATGGATCCTAAAGGAACTAGATTAAGCAAAACAAGTTTCACGCAAATGATCCAAGTAGTCACAAAAGCATAACATCAATAATCAGCAACCCCAAACCCCTGAAAAGAGTTAAAAATACGACGTTGACATAAAGTTGGTGGGTTATTCGCATTTTTATAAAAACATTAAGCTTAAAAGGTTTTGACCCAATTTGAAATATATAAAACCATTAGTAAAGATATCTTGAATTATAAACAAATGAGATGCATCCATAACCTTAGATAAATAATACACCTGAACCTAACAATCAAAGACAACAACCTACACCTTAGTGCGTTAAACTAAGGTCATTCTCGAATAACAAGCGGTCATAACATCGACTCATGGGGACCGCACACCGACAAAATCACATATCAACGATGAGGGTTTGTAAAACCCATATAGATCTATATATATGTACCGGTGACTCAAAAAGAGTTAACGCTAATCTAAAGGCATCATAATCCACATTCGCATAATCAAGATATATATTAAGTTTAAAACACGCTTATCATGCCCAAATATAAAAAGGGCAACAAATAACTCACGAAATAGCGATAAATACATCGGGTAGTCAAAATCAGGAGAATAACGCTCCACCGCCTAAGTGTCATACCATATAAGACATAAAAAGTCTAATTATCTCTATAAACGTAGTAGGGTTTAGCCTTTAAATGATTAACGTTATATAATATATTATTTTTAAAAGTGTTCAAAAGAATAATATTTCGAGTCAAGATGACGAGTGAAAGATAACGATATTTCGTGTCAAAATGACGAATAAAAGATATTGATATTTCGAGTCAATAATGACTTCTAGAAGATATCATTAATTTGAGTCAATAATGACGAATAAAAGGTAACGATATTTCGAGTCAATAATGACTACTAGAAGATATCGTTTATTCAAGTCAATAATGACAATTAGAAGGGAATGATGTTTCGAGCCGAAACTGACTAACAGAAATATCGGTTGAAGACATAATATTGATACCAAAATTTAGTCGAAGTCAACTAAGATCAACGTCAAAGGATAGTTGACTTGGTCAAAGTCAACGATTTCGAAAGGAATCAAATTCAACTAAAAGACAACATTCGACATTTTGAATAATTTAAAAATGTTTGCAGAATTTAAATATATTGAGTAAAAATAGTTTGAAAATAATTTCATAAAAGTTTAACGAAAAGGAAAGTTTATTATAAAAATTTAAGATTTCGATCGCATTATGAGAAAAAGTATATTTATCGGAAATATGTACGTTTAGCGAAAATTATATTAATAAATATTAAGTTTATGATTGCGATTACGTTTTTGAGACCAAAAACGTATGTTTTTCAATATATACTACTTTATGTATAATAATATAGGTATATATATATATATATATATATATACTTATGTTCGTTCGCAATACACGACGTTTCAAATCAGATGTTCATTGCGGTGCCCAAGGACTTCGGTGCGACGCACCTAGTTTGTGACTAAAGCCCGCTGCGACGCAGTATATAGCTACTGCGGCGCAGTAGGGCAACAGTAGCAAAAACGAATCTTCTAACTTTTTACGTTTTTGTGACAACCGTCTAAATTTCAGGTGATTCTCAGTTACTTAATCGGTTCGAATCTCTAGTTACTCCTTACCGTGTTCGTATTGTTCGGGTTCATGCTTATTGTGTCTTTTATTGTCGGAACCAAAAGTCGGAATCAATTTATAAATCCTAACACCAAATAAACAATACAAGAACTTGACTAAGTTCATAACGGAAACCAAAAAGATTCTAGTCCTTAACTAATTATAACGGAAAACTTAAAACGTCAAAAGGCTGGAATTCCAATCCAGCCGGCGGCTGAATATATTCAGCCGGCGGCTGAATCCCGCTGTCCAGCTGGACGATGACTGATGTGTCTGAAATAATACATATTTTGTAGCCACATTTATCGTATTTAAGCATCATTATCTGCAACTTTTGTTATGATTTGGTATACTTTTAGTTAGAATTGCAGATTAATGTTATATTTGGGCTATGGAGCGAAAAGGAGCTGAAACCGGCTTAAAACGGAGACAAACGAGAAGGAAATATGAAGATTGAGAAACAGCCGGCGGCTGAAATTCCTTAGCCGGCGGCTGAATTAAGATTTTCAAGAATTGTTCGTTACGTGCCGCGGAAGTAACTTTTTAGCCCGTGTGTTTTAGCCGACGGCTGAAATGAGCCAGCCGACGGCTAAATGGTCGTTTTCAGAAATCTATATAATGGGCTTCTAGGTCTCGGGTTTAATACACTTTTATCATTATTCTCAACCAGCATTCATCTTGGAGAGCTGAACAAAGAGTCCTAGAAGCCGTCAAACACTTGGAAGCTTTTGGTTAATCTCTTTTAACCAACTTTGATTTTAGTAATTGTTTTGATTCAAGTTATTTACATTATTTTTCTTGATACAATGAATTGTTTGAAGACTTATTTTGTTATTTGCTTACAATCCAACATGAGCTAAACTCTTTAAGCGATTGCTTGGATTGTTGAACCTGGATCTATGTTTTAATCAAGTTTATGTTTGAACTTATTGATTTTTCCATTATTATTTACGTTTAATCGCGATCCATGTTTATTCAAGGTTATTAAATTTACTACTTAGCGTGATTGATAGATCTATAACATAACTAGCGTTCTTATATGATTTATTGGTTATTTGCAATTATATGATTTATTAGATAATTGTAGCTTGAGACTTAATTGAGATAGGCTAAGAGTTTAGTAATTTAATAAATTGAATGAACATGACAATTATATCAGGATTGAATAATTGAGACTTTTGTTAATTCGTAGTCGACAGATTAAATTGTAAATAATAGTGAACTTAAAGCACAATTTAGAGTGGATAAATCTAAGATAGCTCTTGATGTACGAATAATCGTATGATCTTTCTCTAAAATTGTAGGATTAGATAACTCTAGCGGGAAATCTAGTTATCATAGGAATCACAGTTAAATCAATCAAACATATTCTTGGAGACGAGAATGAAGATGCTAATATTCATGTGGAAAAGGTCATCGAGATTGCTGATGCTTACACTATTCCTGGTGTGACAAAGGAAGCTGTTATGTTGCGGGTGTTTCCGATGACACTCAAAGGAAACGCAAAAAGGTGGATTGGGAACGAACCAGCCAACTCCATCACTACTTGGGCCGATCTGAGGGCCAAGTTTTTGAAGAACTACTGTCCCCCTTCAAAAACCTCTAAGATGATTGATGACATCCGGAATTTCACACAGGATATTGGCGAGTCACTTTATCAAGCATGGGAGCGTTACAAAGACATGTTACACAAATGCCCCCAGCATGATCTCAACACTCAGCAAGTCATCAAGACATTCTACAAGGGAGTTGATCGTCAAACTCGTAACGAGTTAGACTCTGAGGGAAAAATTCCACGGAAAATCCCGGCTGATGCTTGGAGTGCTATTGAAAAATCTGCTAAGCACTCCAAACTTTGGGAAGACGGTGGTAAGGGACGAAGGCAAATGGTTGATAACAGCGACGGTCTCGCTGCTATAACTAATAAACTGGATGCTATGGGAAGAGACATCAAGCGCGTCAACGAGAAAGTGCATGCTATTCAAGTTGGTTGCGAAATTTGCAACGGATACCATCTAGCCAAAGATTGCCCTAGGAAAGATGAGGAAGAAGCTACTGAAGAGGTAATGTATGGAGATTACCAAGGAGGAGACAGGAATAACAACAACTATCGCCAAGGAGGAGACAACAATGGTTATCGCAAGCCCTACAACAACAATCAGGGAAATTCAAACGGGCAGAAACCATATAGGCAAGGACCACCTGGGTTCTATGCTAAGGAAGCTCCTAAGGCGCCGTTTCCACCAAAGGATGATTTGCATGAACTGATGAAACAACTAATGACAACTAATAATCAGTTTATGCAAACCACGATCAAGCGAATGGATGACACTGATTCCATCATCCGTAATCAAAGCGCTTCGATCAAGCAACTCGAAGGGACCATGGGACAATTAGCGAAAGTAGTGCAAGAGAGATTTCCGGGACAGCTACCGAGCTTCACGGAAACGAATCCTCGAGATCATGTCAAAGCAGTTACCACCCGAAGTGGTAAAACTCTCGATTCTTCTTTTACAGGTGTTACTAACAATATTTCTTCTGATTTTGCACAGGTTAACAAAGAAGACGGACAAGAGAACGCAGACAAACCGCTGAATTCTGCTACTGCTGAGTTTCAGCCGGCGGCTGTCCAAAGCCAACCGGCGGCTGAAAGCCAACCGGCGGCTGGGATTTTCCAGCCGACGGCTGAAGTGCTGATTTCGAAGAAAAATCCTTCAGCTGCTACTACGAAGCCAAAAATCACACCGGTGAATAAGGACTTCACACCTGCTGTTCCATATCCTGCTGCTCTGAAGAAAGACAAAGACGCTGTCACGTATCACAAATTTCTGGAGAACATGAAGCAGCTTCACATCAATATTCCGTTCATTGAGGCGATTGCTCAAATGCCGAAGTACGCGAAATATTTGAAGGATCTTGTGACAAATAAGAGTAAGCTGGACGACGCTTCCAAGGTCACCATGAATGCCCGTTGTTCCGCACTGATGCAAAACAAGTTGCCTCCGAAATTAAGCGATCCAGGCGCTATTTCTATCCCTTGTTTAATTGGCAATTTAACTGTGAACAATGCTTTAGCTGATCTAGGAGCAAGTATTTCTTTAATGCCATATTCCATGTATGCTAGATTAGGTTTAGGAGAACCAAGACCTATTCGTATGTGCATTGAATTAGCTGACCGCTCTGTCCAATATCCTAGGGGAGTCGTTGAAAATGTTCTTGTTAAAGTTGATAAATTTGTGTTCCCCTGTGATTTTGTCATTCTTGATATGGTAGAGGACCCTAGAGTACCGATCATCCTAGGACGTCCATTTTTAGCTACATCTCACTCCTTAATTGATGTCTTTAACCGTAGAATCACTATGCAAGTAGAAGATGAGAAAGTCGTTTTCAATGTTAATGATTCAATGGAATATCCTTCTGTAGTAGATGATACTTGTTATTATTTAAATGCATATGACATTTCCGATGATGAGTTTGTGCAGATGTTACTGGAGGATGATCAGACTGATTCATTCATTAATGAGGGCTGGAGCGGAGATTTTGACTCTGCAAAAGAGCTAGCTGAATTTGATATGCTACTGGAGGAAGTCAAGTCCACACTGATCACCGAAAATCAGGAAACGCACGAAGAAAAACCACCAGCAAAAGTCAGCCGGCGGCTGTCTAAAGCCAGCCGGCGGCTGAAAAGAGGCCAGCCGGCGGCTACAGAATCTCAGCCGGCGGCTGATTTGCCAAGTACAGGGATTTCGGTTCACGGTGTTCCATGTTCACGAGCTGAGATCATGGAAATTAAAACATCGATCGAAGAACCACCCAAGCTGGAATTGAAGCCACTTCCGTCTCATCTGGAGTATGCATATTTGCAAGGTACAAGCGACTTACCTGTTATTATTTCTCTAACTTATCTTGTGGGGAGAAAGATCGTTTATTGCAGGTACTTAAAGCTCACAAGCAAGCTAGCTCTGGCATGGAAGATTACTGACATTCGGGGATAATCCATCATTTTTGCACGCACAAAATTCTAATGGAGACAGATTCAAGCCGGTTGTTCAACGCTTCGACGTTTAAACCCGAAAGTCAAGGATGTGGTGAGGAAGGAAATTATCAAGTTGCTGGATTCAGGACTATATACCCTATGTTCTGACAGTCCTGGGTGAGGTCCGTGGCATGTGGTTCCGAAAAAGGGAGGTAGGACAGTCGTTGCCACAACGAAAAGAAACTAAACAAATAGCGCTTACGGGAGACAACCCGCTTCTTTTCCCTTTCTTTTATTTTATTTTGTCAGAAAAATATAAAGAAAATACAAAAAAAATCAGAAAAACAACAAAAAAAACCAAAAATATATGTACACTACGCGTTTTTTTTTTTCTCTTTTAATTTTTGATTTTTTGTTTCAGGTCACCTTAGATCATCATATGAGAGCTGCTAAACATATCGGACACCAGGTTAGATCGTACTAAATCACCGAACGAAAAAACATTTTTTTTGGAACAGAGAGTTTTAACCGGCGGCTAAATTTTCAACAAGAAATTTGGCGGCGGCTAAAAACAGCCGACGGTTAAACATATTCAGCCGCCGGCTGACACAGCAGCGGCTAAATTTGAAATCTGGAAATTGGGCGGCGGCTAAAAACAGCCGACGGCTAAAATTTCCAGCCGCCGGCTGAAAAAACGCAGTTTTCAAAAGAATATAATATAAATCGTTTTTTTTCTTTTTCATTCACAACCACACACATACACTCTTATCCAACCGGCGGCTGCAATAATTTTTGCTTCATTTCGTTCGATTTTTCTTCAATTGTTTCATCTCATTATCTAATTCAAAGACCAAGGTATGGATTCTTTACTCCTCTTTCTTGTTTTTCTTTGATTTTTCATGAAGAACACCATTTGGGGGTTTCGAAAATCCGAGATTGTTAGGGCTTAATTTTGCAATTAATTGATAGGATTCGCTCCTTAGATGATTTGTATGCTTAGGCTTAGTTCAATTTACTATTTCCTTGGTTTAATTTTGATTAGAGGTTGTTGAAATTTGGGGGTTTTTGCTAGGAATATTTGTTACTTGGTTTAATTCAATTTGTTAGTAGGATTTATTGTTGCTACTACTTATTAATCACATTGAGTTTAAAAATCAAAGTTCCATGTTTTAATTGACGAAAGGGAGTTGGTTGTTTGAATGAGTATGGATTTGATAATTGAATTTTTGGTGGAATTTGGTTATTAACATGTGAAATGGATCGTAGATTACGGTACTGATTAAACAGATTTTGCGAGTTCTTTTGTGTGCAACTTAGCATTTTGCATGTTATTTTTGATAGAGAGTTTCAACAGCATCTAGAACGGTTAACAGCAAAGAATGAGACTGTCCAGGGATTTTTAGCCGGCGGCTGAAATTAGCCAGCCGGCGGCTCCTTTTCAGCCGGCGGCTGTTTTCAGCCAGCCGGCGGCCAAAAGTGACTGTCCAAATTTTTATTGCTCGCTGTTTCGGCTGTTTGTTGCAGTTTACTATTTTCTCGCACTGTTTTATCTGACTAATATGGTTATTCTAATTTGGTTTATGCAGACTATGGCCGATGAAAATGAACAACAGGAGGTCCCCGCTCATTTTCCCCTTTATAACCTTGATCATTACTTCCTTCGCGTATCCGAAGCAAGACGAGGAGTCACTCATCAGCAGAGGCAGGAATTTCAGGATAGGTTAACCACTTTGCAGCGATACCCGGTGTATGCCCCTAGCGGTATTGACTGGAATTTTTTGGCTGAGGTCCGCCCACACGACTCCCGGTATCCATCGGGAGCTGCTGAGATCTTGGACATGTTGGCATTTGATTTTCGGGGATTTCGCTGTAGAGCGTGGGAGAGGTTGTTTTCTATCAACCAGCAGATCCACATAGAGGCTACTTATGAGTTCTATAGCTCATTTTCCTTCAACCACAGAGAACCCAACCCTACCAAAAAAACCATACAGTTTCTTCTTGGGGGTGAACTTAGGCGGATGACATTGTCAGAGTTTGGGGTAAAACTGGGATTATATGATGCTGCTGATCTCGCACACCCGGATTTTGCCGGGTTTCTGGCTGAGGGAATTCAGGTCCCGGACTATCGTGACAACGGGGCCATCTGGGCCACCGTTGCTAGTGGAGAGTACACCTCTCGCCCTTCCTACACACAGATTAGGGACCCGAAAGTTCGGGCTATATTTGCTATGGTGTGTTTGTTCGTGATTGGCAGGAAATCCGAATGCCATAAAGAGGAACTATTTTGGCTGGGATGCATCGTTCAAAAGAGGCCGGTGAATGTTCCCTATATCTTAGCTCGATGGATGACCAACATCCTGAAGGGCGCACGAGCAGGCAGTGTTATTCGGGGAGGACACTTCGTTAGCGCCATTGGTAGACGCTTAACCTTCCAGGGACCGGGCTTTGATTCTTGTACTTTTTTGACACCAGGGATGCGTCTGTATGGGGCAGCTTGGTTTAAGTCCTCAGGTATAGTGAGCAGGTTTGTTACCCTAGAGGGTGAGGTGACCTACAGATGGGTCGCTATTAGAGGGGTTGTTGGTGCTGATGAGTCTGATGATGAGGAGGGTCCACCAGGTTTCGAGGAGGCCCCACCACAGGAGGAGGTTCCACCGGGTCAGGGGTTCGATTTTTCGGCCCAGATGGCTGCGTTGACATCCAGCATGGGGCAGATGGCCTCACGGTTCGATACATTTGCGGACCGTATGGAGGATCGTTACTACGATCTCAGCCACGATGTCACCTACATCCGCAACCAGGTGGGGCAGATGTATTCAGAGTTCGACAGTCGGAACCGCTATCAGGACGAGGTTCTTTACCAGTACCATCAGCGTACCGGTGTGAGTTACCAGGCCTATGACGGTTCATATCACTCATTTGGTAGTGCCACGCCTATGGATCAGGATCAGCCATCATCTTCCACTTATGCGGATCGCCACCACCTGTGGTCCGCTCAGCCTTACGAGTACCAGCCCCCTACCGAGGCCGAGAGACAGCAGGCCGCGGAGGATCAGAGAGCCGCTTGGAGCCGCCAGGGCCATTGGCCTGATATGTGATGATCTTTGGTTATGTTGTGTCTTTTTAAGACTATTTTTATTTTTATTTGTATTTTTATTTCGTATGGATTATTTGTTTGAGATTGTTATATTTGGATTATGTATTTCTTATGCTTATTTTATTGTGGTACTTAATATGTGTGCATGTTTTCCCATTTTAGAATTTCTACCATTTTAGTGGAAGTAATGCCGGAAATCCAAATTTTCAAAGGAAGCTATGCAGATTTTTTGAGGATGTTAAGCTTTTACCAGCCATACATTCTTTCCATTGCTATTTCATTTCACAGCATTCAACATTTAAATGGGGGAGCATTTTCTATTCCTTTCTCTTTTTCTTTTTGCACTTACTTGCTGAATTTTATTTACAATGAGGACATTGTATTGTTTAAGTGTGGGAAAGGGGTTAGGATTGAATCTATTTGTCCTTAGGAACAATTTGTGTGAAAATTTTAAAATTTTTGACACATTTTTCGTAATTAGTTTTAACTAGTTGCATAACTAGGCACACCTACCCATTTCAATTTTTGTGAGGATTTGAGCCATTATAGCATACATTTTATATGCTTTTATCTTCATTTGTTATGAGTGTGCCGGTGACCTGTAGACTTTAGAACTTGACACTGTATACGCTTCGAGGCTATGAATGAGCATAAGTTTTTACTTATCAGTAACTAGGAAAGAGGCAAAAGAATTAGGATTGTTAAACAGTTGATTGGCCTATTCGTTTCTTATAGTCGATGACTACACTGGTTATTTGACTCACACTACCTATCGAGCACTCATTTTTAGTGTTTTTGACGTTTAGATACCATATTTGCGCCAAACCTTTTTCTTTTATCACCTTTCCAGATATATTCCATAAATTGAGCCTAATGTATAAGTCGTTTAATCCAGATATTTTAGTTGAAAATTCCCTCTTTCTTAACTTGATTGATTATTAGACGGAATGTTATATATGATGGCGTGGAGTTGTTTAATTTACTTAAGTTCACGAAGGAAGTTACTGGTGGATATAAGAATTATTCAGGATCTTGATGGACCTTTTGAGCGGTGTCTTTAATATAAAAAAAAATATATATAAAAAAAAAAAAGAATAGTTATTAAAGCCCGTACGAGGTAGCCAATATTTGTTAGAGTTATTTGACGAAATTTGCGAGAAATAAAAAATTCTCAATTAAAGTGTTGAAGTTATTTGACGAAATTTGCGAGAAATAAAAATTCTCAATTGGAGCGTTGAAGAATTAAGACGAAATTTGGTCTTAGAAGTTTCATCAGAGTGAGCCATTAGGGATAATTGATCAAGTTTTGAAAGTAATATAATTTTTGACTAAAATGTTTGGATTTGTAGACTAATTGGAAGTTGATTGTTTCATATCATTCATATTATTTCACCTTCATCATATTTTCCATTATTTTACCCATCACCCATTGATATGACCATAAGCCCTCTGAACTAGTTACTTAGACTCTATTGGTGGAGAAGCGTATCGTTATCAAGCCTATGATAGAATACTTGTCATGACTGAGCTTTGAGCGATTTCCAATATATATTACACTTATATTAGCTTTTTGAGTGATTGAGTGTTATACTTCCCAAATCGTGAGGTGTTTAGTTATGCATTTAAATTTTGGCTTGGTAATAATTAAATTCATCTTCGTAAATAAATTTTTTTGTAATTTACTCGACTCGTTGGGTATTTTATTTTTATTGAAGATGTTTGTTTTGTTCTAGATTTAACAGTTTACTTGAGGACAAGTAAGATTCAAGTGTGGGGAATTTGATGTGTCTGAAATAATACATATTTTGTAGCCACATTTATCGTATTTAAGCATCATTATCTGCAACTTTTGTTATGATTTGGTATACTTTTAGTTAGAATTGCAGATTAATGTTATATTTGGGCTATGGAGCGAAAAGGAGCTGAAACCGGCTTAAAACGGAGACAAACGAGAAGGAAATATGAAGATTGAGAAACAGCCGGCGGCTGAAATTCCTTAGCCGGCGGCTGAATTAAGATTTTCAAGAATTGTTCGTTACGTGCCGCGGAAGCAACTTTTTAGCCCGTGTGTTTTAGCCGACGGCTGAAATGAGCCAGCCGACGGCTAAATGGTCGTTTTCAGAAATCTATATAATGGGCTTCTAGGTCTCGGGTTTAATACACTTTTATCATTATTCTCAACCAGCATTCATCTTGGAGAGCTAAACGAAGAGTCCTAGAAGCCGTCAAACACTTGGAAGCTTTTGGTTAATCTCTTTTAACCAACTTTGATTTTAGTAATTGTTTTGATTCAAGTTATTTACATTATTTTTCTTGATACAATGAATTGTTTGAAGACTTATTTTGTTATTTGCTTACAATCCAACATGAGCTAAACTCTTTAAGCGATTGCTTGGATTGTTGAACCTGGATCTATGTTTTAATCAAGTTTATGTTTGAACTTATTGATTTTTCCATTATTATTTACGTTTAATCGCGATCCATGTTTATTCAAGGTTATTAAATTTACTACTTAGCGTGATTGATAGATCTATAACATAACTAGCGTTCTTATATGATTTATTGGTTATTTGCAATTATATGATTTATTAGATAATTGTAGCTTGAGACTTAATTGAGATAGGCTAAGAGTTTAGTAATTTAATAAATTGAATGAACATGACAATTATATCAGGATTGAATAATTGAGACTTTTGTTAATTCGTAGTCGACAGATTAAATTGTAAATAATAGTGAACTTAAAGCACAATTTAGAGTGGATAAATCTAAGATAGCTCTTGATGTACGAATAATCGTATGATCTTTCTCTAAAATTGTAGGATTAGATAACTCTAGCGGGAAATCTAGTTATCATAGGAATCACAGTTAAATCAATCAAACATATTCTTGTTAATTAGATAATTGTAGCTTGAGACTTAATTGAGATAGGCTAAGAGTTTAGTAATTTAATAAATTGAATGAACATGACAATTATATCAGGATTGAATAATTGAGACTTTTGTTAATTCGTAGTCGACAGATTAAATTGTAAATAATAGTGAACTTAAAGCACAATTTAGAGTGGATAAATCTAAGATAGCTCTTGATGTACGAATAATCGTATGATCTTTCTCTAAAATTGTAGGATTAGATAACTCTAGCGGGAAATCTAGTTATCATAGGAATCACAGTTAAATCAATCAAACATATTCTTGTTAATTCATAATCCAGGTGAAACGTAATTCCAAGTAATCGTTGCTTTTAAATCTGATTAATTCTTAAATACTTTTCGAAACAGTTTTTCATCCACAAATCCATTTAGTTAATTAATTTGCTATTTTATTTTAGTTAATTGTTTTCTGAAATATGTTCTCACAGAACTAAAACGTCCCCCATAATTACTTGCTTTTATTAGTTTAATTACATAATTTGAGTTAACGGATATTAATACACGTTCCCTGAGTTCGATCCGGACTTACTAATTCTATATTTACGTACGATCAGGTACACTGCCTGTTTTGTGTGTTGATATACGTTGGTAAAAATCCTTTTCTAAACTTAAAATAATTTTATGCTATAAAATACACATCAATGACTCATTTTTGCATGCAAGCTCATTGGACCAACTCTAATAACTCGGGACCGGGCAGAATTTACTGCCATTGAGACCCCCAAGGCCAGTCCCTCCCCCCTAATCCCACTTTCATTTCATCTATCATTTCATTTTCAAATTAACACACACAAAACACACACACATAACTCTCTCTCTAGAAATTCTCTCTAAACTCATATCAAATCCAGAAACTTTGCACCATAAAACAGTCCATAAACACACATAAATCGACCATCAATCATGCACAAATCGTTCCAAGAGTAAAGGGTAGCAAAAGGAAAGGTTTAAATCGGGTTTTTGAAGAACTTGTCCAACACTTTTGAAGCTAGAAACTCATCCAACCGTCATTTTGCTTTTTCCTCCGGTAAAACACCTTCTTTTTACTGTTTTTATATAAATAATCGGTTGCATGTAAGATCCATAAACTGAAAATATGTTTTTACAAAGATTTAAAACGATTTCTTGCTTAAAAACGAGTTTTTATGATAGATCTACATTTTTAACATATAAATCCAAAAGAAACAGTGATTTTACTCTAAAAATACATATATTTGATAAATATCAGTTTGCATGTCGAATCTAACCGTTAAACAAGCTAAAAATAGAAAAATAACGTAATATTGAAACTGGCCGAAGGCTTTTGGTCGGCGGCTGAAGGTTCTCAGCCGACGGCTAAAGTCCAGCCGGCGGCTGAGTGTCTCCAGCCGCCGCCTGAATACTGCTGTTCTTCATTTTTGTCGTTTTAAAAGCTCTAAACGTAAAAATAAGCTAAACTAATTTGTCACAGAATATATGTTTTGGAGAGCTTACTGTTTTTGGTAAATAAATTGGTTGGAAAAGCTTTTAGAATTGAAACATGTGTATTATCATTCGTATTAGTTGTATTGTGTATTTTAAAGCGGGAAAGTGTTTTGGAATGGACTAAATTTTTATAGCGCGGAAGCGCTGCCCAAATTTCACCATAAAATATACACCAACTTCAGTAACTTAAGGGTTCTATAACTTATTCACGTTAACTTTGAACTTGGACACTTTCGGACATAATTGGACTTATCGGACTATAAAACGTACACGAACACATGAATCTTATAAACTTTCCGTAATAATCTTTTTGGGACAGAATCTAAGTATAAGAAAATTGGGATTTAAAATGTTAAATTGGAACTTAACATAACTCAAATTATACTAATAAAACTTGTACAACATTCCGGTGTTTTAGGTCATTTGTGATTCCCGACGCGTTCCGCTTCGTTCGTGCTAGTTCATATCTTTTATCTTCGCAAACCGTGAGTTACAACCCCACTTTGTTTTACTTTTGTCCTTTTAAACATTATTTGGGGGAAACATAATATTATATGCTTTGTAACTTTTGAAACTATTTGCGAATTATTGAAACAATTGGAAACTTGGTACTTTTGAAACCTTATTGAAACTTTTGGAAATTTGTGTGAAACTTTGGAAACTTGAAACATTTTAAACTTATGAAACTCGTAAACCTTGGAAACTTGTACGAAACCTTATTGAAACTCTTTGGAAACTTTGAAACTTTGGGAAACTTGGAAACTTGTGAAACTATTATGTGTATATGTGTTGATGCCTTAGCCGGTTAACTAAATTTAGGATACTTGTTAGCGACCAATCCTTGATGAATATATAAACCCGTAAGTGCTTACTGCTACTTTTAGAAACTTTGTTCATTTGCACCGTTTTTGGTTCAGGAACTTTTATACACTATTAGCGTTAGCCGTTAGTATTATGGGTATCGATACTTAGGAGCGGTCACTCCTTACTCAGGGTTAGCGACCCAAGTACATATTACTAAGATTCAGTTGGAAACTTATTGAAACATTTTTGGGCTAGATCAGGACCACACAATCGGTTTAGTGTATACTTACTATTTATATTATGCCAGGTGATTTATACGAGTTACTATTTAGTTAAACACATACTCCCTACGCATATACCTTTTTAGCGCCTGGATTCCGCTACAACTTTATTTATACGAGTTTTATTTATTTCACTTGCGTGTGTACAAACCTTTTACTATTTACATATATGTTCTAACGTCGCTCCGTTCCTTTTACTTATGACGTCATCATATATTTTGCATCTTTCTATTTTTGGAAACTTTTATTGAAACTCTAAACTGTAACTCACTCACTACTCAATGTAGTTGACACTTTATCTTATGTTTCAGGAAATTAGTGTAAGTGTTGGAATGCTTGGCAAGGAAGGGTCACTATGGTTACGTGAGGCGCACTTTGGGAAAAGACCTTTCTATTTTGGGAATTTTATTGAAACTTTGTATTTGTACTTGAATTTAACTTATGAACTGCTTGGTTGATTTAAACTTTGAACTATGTTTTATTTTAATGAAATGACTTGAATCGTTTAAATTTGCTTATGACCGTGTAATGATATTCCAGCTCTCACATTCCGTGTTCCCGCTATAGCGGGGTGTGACAGACTTGGTATCAGAGCACAGGTTATAGTGAAAACGGTTTTAGAAATTTCCAAAAAGTTTTTGAAACCAAACTATAACCAAGGATTTTCGGAAAATCATTATGGGTTCAAAACTTTAGAGAATTAATTTCGCAACTACATGATTGTTTTTAACTACGCATGGCCTGATCACCCCTGCCTAGTTCAAAATGGTTTATGCAAGAACGGAACATAATTACTAATGTTAAACGGTTTTGAGTCGAAAAATTCCCGGTCTTACTATTCCCAACCTCACGTGATCGACCCTTACCTGCATTTCCTTACATATTTTCCTTTAACATTATCTTGTTCCTGTACTTACGAAACTCTTTACGTCACAGATCCGTCATGTCTCAATCGTCCCGTTCACGATCTCAGTCACGATCCCTCTCGCGAGCCGTTTCCCCATCGAACGAGCCTTCCGAGGGCCACACGGCATCCGATAGTCAGCGTCATCAGACGACTGACCCGACAGAGGACACATCGATGACGATCAGCAGCAGCCACGGATCCAGCCCGAGGTCTGTGCTTCCACCAGCACCCGTTTCAGTACCACCGCAGCCCCAAGGGCTTCACGCTAGGTTGACCGCGCGCCATCAACCGAGTCTGTTCCGACCCGCACCTCCTCAGTCCTTTGTGGAACCTTACGACCCCGCCCTGCGTACTCCAGTAATGGAACACTATGCGTGGGAACGTCAGTTCCTTGAGGAGCGACGACGTGCTCAGGAGGCCGGAACCTCCCGACCTATGATGCCACCTACTCTCCAGCCACCCCCACCGGCCGCATTCCTGCACCTGCACCGCGAAGTTCGG
This sequence comes from Senecio squalidus, assembly GCA_910822075.1. NCBI lineage: Eukaryota > Viridiplantae > Streptophyta > Magnoliopsida > Asterales > Asteraceae > Senecio > Senecio squalidus. The sequence continues at coordinate 68,186,445 of CAJVGC010000001.1, read as the reverse complement.
GCACTCGCAGAGGAGAACCAGCAACAGGGACTCCTCATCAGCGAAGTCACTGATGCGGCACACCACTTGTCTGAGCAGGCGATGCGAATCATCGCATCGACTCGAGCCACGGCACGAACTGTGCAGCATCTCGTTGGGGCGTGTCTGGTAATGGGAACCTTGATTATGGTCATGATGGCCAAGATGTTCCTAGAGAGGCGTCATTAGTCATATTTTCCCTTGTTTTGTATTGTACTAAGCTTAGTCGTCATTTTCCATTGTACACGACTTAAGCTATTTATCTATTCTATTTCCTTATGTATTGTACTCCATTTCCACTTGAACCTTGTACTCGACTTTATTATTATTAATGAATGAAATTTCCATCTTTTATTATCTATTGTTGTTCTTGTCCTATGAATACTGTGTTATGGTTGAACTATTCTCTTGTGTGTGAATCTCTTGAATCCTTGTCGTGCGTGTACTATCTGTTCTGTTATATTACTCGTGCATTGTCATTATCATTGTTCATTGGATCATATTCTTATCGTATCCTATTCGTGCGTCTAAACTAGTTTTCATTTCTCCGTTGTAGAATTATGCCTCTCGACAGAAGCGATGCTGACCGAATAGCTGAACAGGTTGCTATACACCTGACTGCAGCAATTCCCGACCTTATCGCCAGGGTCATCGCAGGAATCAACGACAAATTTTCCAGAAATGAGGAACCCCTTCCCTTTCCCGCCTCAGTTAAACAGGAGGATAATGAAAGCTCCCTAAGCGGTAACCTCCTTCTCCCTACAGCAACCGTCAATCGAAAGGGTAACAGGAAACGGAAGGCTAGTCACCAGCCAATAAGGAACAACCGCGACAAAAGACCCGCCACCAGACGCCAAGGTTACGCTGGACTGCACCCCAAGTGCGACAGGTGCTACCTGCACCATGTTGGGAACTGCCCCGTGTGTTATTCATGCAACGAATTCGGGCACCTCTCCCGACATTGTCGCAAATATGCTTTTAGGAGAGGAAGGAGGTGGACTACTCTTAAATACGGAAGCAACGAACACCCCCGTGTGAACTGCCCCATATTCGATATAGCAAAAGCCTTCAGTACCCTCACCATCACTGCCAAGGAGGCAAGGCAGGATTCGAATTCCGCAGGTAAAATCCCCCCGTAAACAACCCAATTGTCGATGTACTATTCAATTCAGGAACTGAAAGAAGCTTTGTATCCTTAGAATTTAGACCCCTCATTGACTAAGGATCTAAGGTTCTTAAGGATGGCTTCACCATAGAGTACGCTAACGGTCAAGAGTTCGGAGCTAAGGATATAATCGTAGGATGTTCCATATGCCTGTCCGATAAAACTTTCCCTATTGATTTAATTCCAATCGAGCTGAAAAGCTTTGACGTGATCGTCGGAATGGACTGGCTCTCTCTTTTCCGAGCCGAGATCGTCTGTTTCGACAAACTTATCCGCATACCTCTCTCTGACACCGAAACTTTAGTTGTTCAAGGAGACAAACCCAGACGATCACTCCGTATCGTGTCGTCCCTGAAAATGCGCACGTACCTCGAGAAGGACTGTGACGCGTTTCTTGCTCATGTTGTCGAACATAAACCCAAGGAGATTCGTATCCAAGATATTCCAGTAGTCAAGGATCGCCCTGAAGTCTTTCCCGAAGATTTGCCCGGGCTACCTCCGCATCGACAAGTGGAATTCCGGATAGACCTCGTTCCTGGTGCAGCCCCGGTCGCTAGGACACCGTATCGTCTAGCCCCACCGGAAATGCAAGAGCTGTCTAAACAGCTTCAGGAACTCTTGGATCATGGTCTTATTCGTCCTAGCTCGTCCCCCTGGGGAGCCCCAATCCTCTTCGTTAAAAAGAAAGACGGATCCTTTCGTATGTGCATCGACTACCGCGAACTGAACAAGCTGACCGTCAAGAACCGATACCCACTCCCGAGGATCGATGACCTTTTCGACCAGTTGCAGGGTGCAACTTATTTCTCAAAAATCGACCTCCGTTCGGGTTATCATCAGGTTCGTGTCAGCGAGGCCGACATTCCAAAAAAAACCGCTTTTCGTACCCGTTACGGTCATTACGAATTCCTTGTCATGCCATTCGGTCTAACCAACGCACCAGCAGTGTTCATGGACTTGATGAACCGGGTGTGTAGACCTTACCTGGACAAATTCGTGATCGTGTTCATTGATGACATTCTTATCTACTCGAGAAACAAGGAGGATCACGCGAAACACTTGAAACTCATCTTAGAACTCCTCCGAGAACAACAACTGTACGCCAAATTCTCTAAGTGTGAATTCTGGCTCCGAGAAGTACATTTCCTTGGTCATGTGGTCAACCAAGAAGGGATCCATGTGGATCCGGCTAAGATAGAAGCGATCGAGAAATGGCAAGCCCCGACGACTCCTACGGAAATTCGTCAATTCCTAGGGTTGACCGGCTATTATCGAAGGTTCATCGAGAATTTCTCGAAGATCGCTAAGCCACTCACCGAGCTCACCCAGAAGGACAAGGATTTCGTTTGGGGTACGAAGCAAGAGGAATCCTTCCAGAAACTCAAGCACCAGCTCTGCCACGCACCGATTTTGTCTCTACCAGAGGGTACGGATAACTTCGTAGTATTCTGCGATGCGTCCCACCAAGGACTTGGGTGTGTCCTTATGCAGAAGGATAAAGTCATCGCCTACGCTTCAAGACAACTCAAGGTTCACGAACAGAACTACACTACTCACGACCTAGAGCTGGGAGCAGTCATTTTTGCATTAAAGATCCGGAGACACTATTTGTATGGGACTAAGTGCACGGTTTTTACGGATCACAAGAGCCTTCAACACATCCTAGACCAGAAGATGCTCAACATGAGGCAGAGGAGATGGATTGAACTGCTGAGTGACTACGATTGCGAGATCAAGTACCACCCGGGTAAAGCAAACGTAGTAGCAGACGCCCTGAGTCGGAAGGAAAGGGTGAGACCATCTCGGGTAAGAGCTTTAGGTATCCAGATTCAGACAAACCTTCAAACGCAAATCGCCGAGGTTCAGCGAGAAGCGTTGAAGCCCGAGAACCTAAAGGGAGAAACTTTGCACAATCATGAGACGGAGTTCGAACGCAAATCCGACGGGATTCACTACTTCAAGGACCGAGCATGGATTCCGAAGTCCGAGGATCTTCGAAATCTAATCTTGGATGAGGGCCACCGTTCCCGATACTCCATTCACCCAGGATCCGACAAGTTGTACAAGGACCTTAGGGAGTATTACTGGTGGTCGGGCATGAAGAAGGATATCGCCTTGTACGTGGCCAAGTGTCTTACTTGCTCCAAGGTCAAGGCGGAATATCAAAAGCCATCAGGACTATTGCAGCAACCGGAGATTCCTATGTGGAAGTGGGAACAAATCTCCATGGATTTCATTACCAAGTTACCCCGGACGGCAAAAGGTAACGACACAATTTGGGTAATTGTGGACCGATTGACTAAGTCCGCTCATTTCTTGCCGGTAAGAGAAACTCACTCGATGGAGAAATTCGCGCAAATCTACATCAACGAGATGTCGGTTCACGTCCCGCTTTTGGAACGCGCTTCAGAAATCTTTCGGGACGCGACTAGATCTTAGCACAGCTTACCACCCTCAGACCGACGGTCAAAGCGAGAGGACGATCCAAACGCTTGAGGATATGCTTAGAGCATGCGTAGTTGACTTTGGAGGAAGTTGGGATACTCACCTTCCATTGGTCGAGTTTTCATATAACAACAGCTACCACGCTAGCATTAAGTGTGCCCCGTTCGAGGCCTTATATGGACGTAGGTGCCGATCGCCGCTTTGTTGGCTAGAAGCCGGTGATCGACAGCTCACGAGGCTCGACATCGTTCAAGAAACCATCGACAAGACCACCACCATCAGAGAACGACTGAAGACGTCCCGTACTCGGCAGAAGAGCTACGCCGATAACCGAAGGAAACCCCTCGAGTTCCAGGTTGGCGATCGGGTACTTCTTAAAGTTTCGCCATGGAAAGGGGTAGTTCGCTTCGGGAAACGCGGCAAGCTAAGCCCGAGGTACACCGGACCGTTTGAAGTCATCGAGCGTATTGGTCCAGTAGCGTATCGACTCCAACTCCCGCAAGTTCTTTCCAATGTTCATAACGTGTCCCATGTCTCGCACCTGAAAAAGTGCCTATCTGATGAGACCATCGTCATCCCGCTCGACGAGGTCAAGATCGACAACAAACTCAATTTCATCAAGGAACCGCTTGAAGTTGTAGATCGAGAGGTCAAGCAACTCAGACAAAGCCGAGTTCCTATTGTCAAGGTTCGTTGGAACTCCCGACGTGGTCACGAATTCACATGGGAACGTGAAGACCAGATACGTCAAAAGTATCCTCAGTTGTTCAAAGATACTTCTACCTGAATGGACGAGTCAAATTTCGGGACGAAATTCTTTTCAACCCGGGGATGATGTGACAACCGTCTAAATTTCAGGTGATTCTCAGTTACTTAATCGGTTCGAATCTCTAGTTACTCTTTACCGTGTTCGTATTGTTCGGGTTCATGCTTATTGTGTCTTTTATTGTCGAAACCAAAAGTCGGAATCAATTTATAAATCCTAACACCAAATAAACAATACAAGAACTTGACTAAGTTCATAACGGAAACCAAAAAGATTCTAGTCCTTAACTAATTATAACGGAAAACTTAAAACGTCAAAAGGCTGGAATTCCAATCCAGCCGGCGGCTGAATCCCGCTGTCCAGCTGGACGATGACTCATTTTTGCATGCAAGCTCATTGGACCAACTCTAATAACTCGGGACTGGGCATAATTTACTGCCATTGAGACCCCCAAGGCCAGTCCCTCCCCCCTAATTCCACTTTCATTTCATCTATCATTTCATTTTCAAATTAACACACACAAAACACACACACATAACTCTCTCTCTAGAAATTCTCTCTAAACTTATATCAAATCCAGAAACTTTGCACCATAAAACAGTCCATAAACACACATAAATCGACCATCAATCATACACAAATCGTTCCAAGAGTAAAGGGTAGCAAAAGGAAAGGTTTAAATCGGGTTTTTGAAGAACTTGTCCAACACTTTTGAAGCTAGAAACTCATCCAACCGTCATTTTGCTTTTCCTCCGGTAAAACACCTTCTTTTTACTGTTTTTATATAAATAATCGGTTGCATGTAAGATCCATCACCTAAAAATATGTTTTTATAAAGATCTAAAACGTTTTCTTGCTTAAAAACGAGTTTTTATGATAGATCTACATTTTTAACATATAAATCCAAAAGAAACAGTGATTTTACTCTAAAAATACATATATTTGATAAATATCAGTTTGCATGTCGAATCTAACCGTTAAACAAGCTAAAAATCGAATAATAACGTAATATTGAAACTGGCCGAAGGCTTTTGCCGGCGGCTGAAGGTTCTCAGCCGACGGCTAAAGTCCAGCCGGCGGCTGAGTGTCTCCAGCCGCCGCCTGAATACTGCTGTTCTTCATTTTTGTCGTTTTAAAAGCTCTAAACGTAAAAATAAGCTAAACTAATTTGTCACAGAATATATGTTTTGGAGAGCTTACTGTTTTTGGTAAATAAATTGGTTGGAAAAGCTTTTGGAATTGAAACATGTGTATTATCATTCGTATTAGTTGTATTGTGTGTTTTAAAGCAGGAAAGTGTTTTGGAATGGACTAAATTTTTATAGCGCGGAAGCGCTGCCCAAATTTCCCCATAAAATATACACCAACTTCAGTAACTTAAGGGTTCTATAACTTATTCACGTTAACTTTGAACTTGGACACTTTTGGACATAATTGGACATATCGGACTATAAAACGTACACGAACACATGAATCTTATAAACTTTCCGTAATAATCTTTTTGGGACAGAATCTAAGTATAAGAAAATTGGGATTTAAAATGTTAAATTGGAACTTAACATAACTCAAATTATACTAATAAAACTTGTACAACATTCCGGTGTTTTAGGTCACTTGTGATTTCCGACGCGTTCCGCTTCGTTCGTGCTAGTTCATATCTCTTTTCTTCGCAAACCGTGAGTTACAACCCCACTTTGTTTTACTTTTGTACTTTTAAACATTATTTGGGGGAAACATAAGATATTATGCTTGTAACTATAAACCATTTGCGAATTGTTGAACCATTTGGAAACTTGTGTGAAACTTGGTACTTTTGAAACATTATATGGAACTTTGGAAACTTGAAACATTTTTTTTAAAACTTATGAAACTCGTAAACTTTGGAAACTTGTACGAAACTTGAAACTCTTTGGAAAACCTTTGAAACTTTGGGAAACTTGGAAACTTATGAAACTATTATGCGTATATGTGTTGATGCCTTAGCCGGTTAACTAAATTTAGGATACTTGTTAGCGACCAATCCTTGATGAAAATATAAACTCGTGAGAACTTACTGCTATTTTGGAAACTATGTACAATTGCCCCGTTTTTGGTTCAGGAACTTTATACACTATTAGCAATAGCCGTTAGTATATATGGGTATCGATACTTAGGAGCGGTCACTCCTTACTCAGGGTTAGCGACCCAAGTACATATTACTAGGATTCAGTTGGAACTTATTGAAACATTTTTGGGCTAGATCAGGACCACACAATCGGTTTAGTGTATACTTACTACTTATATTATGCCAAGTGATTGATACGAGTTACTAATTTAGTTAAGCACATACTCCCTACGCATATACCTTTTTAGCGCCTGGATTCCGCTACAACTTTATTCATACGAGTTTTATTTGTTTTACTTGCGTGTGTACAAACCTTTTACTATTTACATATATGTTCTAACGTTGCTCCGTTCCTTTTACTTATGACGTCATCATATATTTTGCATCTTTCTATTTTTGGAAACTTTTATTGAAACTCTAAACTGTAACTCACTCACTACTCAATGTAGTTGACACTTTATCTTATGTTTCAGGAAATTAGTGTAAGTGTTGGAATGCTTGGCAAGGAAGGGTCACTATGGTTACGTGAGGCGCACTTTGGGAAAAGACCTTTCTATTTTGGGAATTTTATTGAAACTTTGTATTTGTACTTGAATTTAACTTATGAACTGCTTGGTTGATTTAAACTTTGAACTATGTTTTATTTTAATGAAATGACTTGAATCGTTTAAATTTGCTTATGACCGTGTAATGATATTCCAGCTCTCACATTCCGTGTTTCCGCTATAGCGGGGTGTGACAGTTTTAGCGTAGTTACGATTAAGTTTAGTGTCATATTAATATGTTCATAATGTATATTATATATAAATACTTTATATAAGTTTATTTATATATTACATATGTAAGTTTGTAAATAAATGATAATACTAATAAGAGTTTAAATAACATAATATGTATATTTTAGTCCGATAAGTCCAAAAGTCTAAAATAATCATATTTTCAGTACTAATTTACTAATAATACCTATATGACTTGAAATTACCCGATTTTACATGTATGTTCATATTATACCGTTTTCATGTTATGATAACTAATAACCTACAATCATGATATTAATATGTATAATATGTCAAGTCTTATGTTTTCTTCCATTTTAACCATATTCAACTTTTTATATAATACTTAAACGAATTTAGGCGAATATTAAGAAAACGAGAGAGATTTAAGGGATTAATAAGGGAGTACCGAAGACCTCCACAAAATTAACCAAGAATCGTCGAAAGTCTTGAAATCTCTCGAAAATGAACTCCACAAGTGGTGGTGATGAAAACCCAAGCTCCAAACACGAAACATCCACTTGTTAGAATAGAATTTCTTAGAAAATAAGAATTATAATAAGATTTAATGAGTGTTTTTGCTTACCAATCTTCAATATGAACAAGTTTCCATGGTGGTGAAACAAAACCGAAAATGGAATATGAAGATGGTGGATGAATCCTTGCAAGAATATATAAAATTCATGTTAGTATTATCTTTATAAACAAGAAGAAAAGAAGAAACGGAAAAGATGAGATTTTGTTGGAAATTCACTCACCAAATGGAGAAGAATCAAGTAGGAGAAGATGTGTATGATATAGGACTCTTTGTGTTGCAAAATCTCACTCAAATTTGGTGTTTATTACTCTCACTTTTCTGAAAATGAGAAAAAGGAGAGAATGAAGAGAGAGGAGTGATAGAATGAAAGAAGAAAATGGATTGAAAGTGTTAATGTTGAAACAAGGAATGAGAGATGATGTAGAATGGTCAAGGATCCACAATTTGCTCATCAAATATCATTTTGGAAAGTTTTGAGACAGAATTCACGTGATTGGTAAGTTGTGGAATCTCAAGAAAAGTAAAAAAATCGTTTTACTTTTTCCTGTCCAGACCATGACTGCGCCGCAGTCCTTTGCCAGTTAACTCTTGTTAACTGTTCGTTAAAAGGACGGAATTTTTAAGGAATTTAAGGTTAACCTCGTTAAAAGACTAACTTTGTAAAATATTTTTAACGTCAATCTTAATCGTATAATCGAAGGCATAACTCACCCATACTTATCTTACGAGCATACTTATAGCTACTAGGCACTTAGGTACTAAACGTTTTCGTCACTAAGGACAAAAACGATAATATAAAACCCAACTAAGTAAATAATGCGTGATAAACGAAATAACAAATAATAAAAAGGTCAAAACGAAAACATCAATAAATAAAAGAACAAGTGGAACACCGAATTAGTACCTCAAAAACACGGTTGTCACAATTTAACTATATTAATAAGATCTGAGGTCACCTTATTGCTAATCGCAGTGCAAGAATCGTAACTATCTCATCAATTCTTCGAAAAGATGTCCAAAGATTTAATGCTTTTTTACAACCGTGAATTCTTGTTAAAATTAAAAACATTTATCATGACCACAGTTGTTATGATTATAGAAAGAAAATAGAGGGATAAAAACAACAATTCGGCACTAATCTATATATACCATATGACCAAAAACATTATAAAATTACAAACTATATCATATGACAAAATTATTACATTTATACAATTGTTATGACTATAGAAAGAAAAAGGAAAAAGGAAAAAGGAAAATAGAGGGATAAAAACAACGATCGTCAACAAAAATCTACATTTACCATATGACCAAAAATATTACCTTTTCACAATTGTTAAGATTTTTTTAGCTAAACTTTTGTTAAGAACGTTTAATGGATAAATGAAATGAGATGGGATTATTTATAGGATTTAAGAAACATTTTGGTTGTAATTGTTAGAAAATAAAAGGATTATTCATGAATGCAATCCATTTATAATAGAGTTTTTAAATGAATACACAAAATTTATTATCAATAACTACTTCCAAGTAAATGAAAGGATGAATCATGAATGCAATCATTTTATAACAGAGGTTTAGAGTTTTTAAATAAATACACAAAATTTCTTATCAATATTTAAAACCAATACTCAACATTTATATAGATATAGATATTATTATTTTAAATCTTTAAATCTTGTCATCCTTACTTATTACTACGTATGTATGCACCACTTAGGAATTTTTAGGATGAATTCGTAGACATAAAATATAGAATCTTCCATTTACGATATTGTGTAGCTTTAGCAATACATATGGACTCGTATTCTTTACATTTTTTTTTTTTATGAAATAAAAGTTACGATTTTACCTTTTATTAATTTTGAAAATTAGTCGATAAACCTAATTTCATTGATTTAATAATAATAATTATTATTAAAATATGTGACAATAATAATGTTTATGTAGGAAAACACGAAAGAGGAAACAAAGTTACTTGTCTGGTGCAAATGCGAAGATGGTTAAGAGAGCGATTTTGAAAAAAAGGTACTCCATTGATGTCCTTAATTTTTGTTTAGTGTAAACAACAACATCTTGAGTTTTATTTATATGAATATTAACACATACAAATTTAATGCTTTGTCAAATTAAATAAATGAAACTAACCAATTTACTGTTTTGGTTGATAACTATAGTAATAACTTGGAATTGAGGCCAATGAGGTTTGTCCCATTGGTAGGAGGTTGTCCCCCTAGGAGAGGTCTTGGGTTCGAACCTCCGGGTCCCTCCTTAGGTGATTATTAGGTGATTAATAACTAACTTTGGTGTATGGTTCGTGGGCCGCATGTGGCCCCGAATCACTAACATTTGCCTTTCTAAAAAAAAAAACTGGAATTGAGGTGTGGGTTAACTTAGATTTTAGTAAGGGTGATGTTTCAAGTTAATTAAATCCTTGACCATCTTCTTGTTCTAGCATGAGTCGTGACATGGGCACATGGCCAAGTTTGATGGAATGAACTATAGACGACCGCAAATGGCCTTATATATTAGGGCACCTTTTTTATTTATTTCATATATGTTATATAGGTAACATATCAGGTTTTTCCATATTCTTACTAGAGTTAATTACATAAATCGTCCTTATGGTTTTCTTAAAATTACGGATTTCGTCCCTAAGTTTAAAACATTGCATAAACCGTCCATTTTTGGAAACTAATTACAGATTTCGTCCCTAAAATGGATGTCCGTTAAAATTTTCCGTTAAAACATTTGGTCCCTAAAATGGATGTCCGTTAGAAATTAGGGACGAAAAGCGTAATTAATTTCCAAAGCTGGACGATTTATGCAACGTTTTAAACTTACGGACGAAATCCGTAATTTGAAATAAACCATAAGAACGATTTATGTAATTAACTCTTCTTATTATTATACTAGATAAATTTTGCTTATATGTATATGTAAAATGTGTTTGCGGGAGTCTATTTTAGATTTCCGCACATGGCATTCTAAATCTTGGGCCCAGCCCGAAGGCGTGATTTACT
>CAJVGC010000001.1:68007669-68175510 GCA_910822075.1 Senecio squalidus | reverse complement strand
AAAAGGATTGAATACAGACACAACTGTTAACATCTTAGGGTGGTAGTGCATGAAAGTCTGTTGGCATAATGGTTCCACCCCGGTATGCATTCTCACTCAAACAAATCATACATATATAATGTGTGTCACTGCCGTTCATGAAAACGTTGTAACCGACTCATCTCAATACTTTGCATATAAATAGAAAAGGGTCCTTTATAGACATGCTGGTAAGCTCTTATACTTATTCAGCCATGTCATTCGTTAGGTGCTATTATTTATTTTATTATCTGAAAGCATTCAAGTGTTTTACCCGAGAGCGGGGTGGCCTTCCCTTAATCCTCTATCTATTTTTGTTAAATTATCTCATAAAACAAAAACAAGATGACAAATTAATTATTTCACTCTACAATCGTAATCCCTATAGTATTTTGTTTTTCTATCAACTTTGGCACAGACACTAAGGTGGTATTTGTTTTTTTTATAATAAGTGCTTCTTTGACACTTATGTTTGTACGCAGCATACGTTTTAAAAAACGAGTGGTTGTTTCCAATAAGACATAATACAAAATTATCACTTCTTTTCATTTATTTTAGAAGGTTTGGAAAATATCTTATTTTTAAGACATATCTAAACTTAATAAATTATTGAGTTAATTACATAATTAGCCCCTTAGCTTGTTCCAATTTAACGAGTTCAGTCCCTGAGTCATCAATTTGGCTACAAGAATAGTCCCTTTATCACTTAAAATGACTAAAATACCCTTAATAAATAAATATTAATTTATCTATCAATTTAAAAAAAAAAAAAAAAAAAAAAAAAGTTAATTATCCCAATCCCAAATACAACAACTCAAAAAACCCTGCAAATCGTTATTAAAAAACCTGCAAATCGTTATTAAAACCTGCAAATCCTTACTCCGTGTTCAAATTACAAGCAGAGATTCTGATTGGATTCGCGTTGTTTCAAGAACACGCATTTAATTTCAGAGAAGATACAATCATTGGCGTTCGATATCGAAATCTATTAAAACCTGCAAATACAAGAACTCAAAAAAAACCCCTGCAAATCGTTATTAAAAAACCTGCAAATCGTTATTAAAACCTGCAAATCCTTACTCCGTGTTCAAATTACAAGCAGAGATTCCGATTGGATTCGGGTTTGTTTCAAGAACACGCGTTTAATTTCAGAGAAGATACAATCATTGGCGTTCGATATCGAAATCTATTCGATCTAATGATAGACGTTGGAATCGTAGCAATGGCTGTTGCAGGACACGAGAATATTCCGATTGTGATAGCGGAAACAGGCTGGCCGTGTTACGAGGTCTAACGAAGCGGTTGGACGTCAACTGCTCCCTCCTCCCTCAACTGCTCGACCCGAAACCGCTGATTTCTATTTGATTTGCAGGTTTTTTAATAACGATTTCATGGGAGATAGTGTGGGATTTCAATTTGGTTTACGAGGTCTAAAAAACCGTCATCCTCCTCCCTCCTCCCTCAACTGCTCGACCCGAAACCGCTGATTTCTGTTTGATTTCGATTTTGATTTCAATTTCGATTTGATTTGATTTCGATTTCTATTTGATTTCGATTTCGATTTTAATTTGCTGATTTCTGTTTGATTTCGATTTCATGGGAGATAGTGTGGCGCAGCATCACAACTGATTTCGATCAAATCAAATCAAATAGAATAGATGAGTAATAAAAAAGAAAAATCAATAAATAAAAGAGAAGATAAGGGTATATCCGTCATTTTAGGTGATAGAGGAACCAACCGTGTAGCGAAACTAGCATGAGAGGGACTGAACCCGAAGGATTTTCGACCCAGGACTAAACCCGTTAAATTGGAACAAGCTTAGGGACCAATTATGTAATTAACTCTAAATTATTTTCTATTTTACAAACAAACATTGCTCTCTTTCCTCTCTCTCTTTTTCTCATCCGCATCGCCACCCACCCTAATCATCCCCTGCAATCACCATCGCCTCACTACACCAAATAAGGGCTTTCGGGACAAAAAGAATTCGGGACTATAAAAATACGTCCCATTAAATCCACTAGAAGACAAAAATTGAACTTTTTCCCCAAAAGTTTGACCATAACCTATAAGGACAACACTATTATTTCTCGGGACAACGCGTCATCCCGAAATCTTCACTACTTGACAAAACAGGAGTCTCATGTTTTTTTTGAGTTTGACTACTTTTATCGGGACTACATGTCGTCCCTAAAAAACCATGACGAAAACAACTTGGAGGGAAAAATTGGCGCCCAAACTTTACGGGACTACACGGTTGTCCCGATAAATGTGTTGGAGGAAAAAACTTTAGGGGACTACATATCTGTCCCGTCAAACAACTATTACGGGACAACCATTAAAAATTTGTATTTCGAAAAAGCTTTAGGGACTACAATAGTTGTCCCTAAAAATGTCAACAAAGTGAATAAATGGTGGGTATTTTGCCGCCTAAACTGAATTTTTAGGGGACTACATATATAGTCGCGATAAGGCTTTTGACAAAAAAAATGATATATCTAAATACTTTAGGGGACAAAATGTAGACCCTAAAAACCCTAAAATGTAGTCCCTAAAAAATGACATGTCTAAATACATTAATAAATTTGTATATAATTATATTATTAAAAGTAATTATTAAAATGTTAATTAAAATATATTTAAATTAAAATATATAATACATAAATATCAATTAATTGATTTTATTTAAAATATTATTACTTGATATCAAAAAATTTATATATTATATATTATTAAAAGTAATTATACTAAAATGTTATTTAAAATATATTTAAATTAAAATTATATAATATAAATATCAATTAATTGATTTTATTTAAGATATTATTACTTGATATCAAAAAATTTGCATATATTTAATATTATTAAAAGTAATTATACTAAAATGTTATTTAAAATATATTTAAATTAAAAATATATAATATAAATATCAATTAATTGATTTTATTTAAAATATTATTACTTGATATCAAAAATTTTGTATATATTATATTTATAAAAGTAATTATACTAAAATGTTAATTAAAATATATTTAAATTAAAAATATACAATATAAATATCAATTAATTGATTTTATTTAAGATATTATTTGTATATATTATATCATATAATAGTGTTCAATATATAATAATTGTAAATTAATTTTGTAGTTAGTCGTAGGAACCTAAATAAACCCTTAACTCGTAACTATTTACGATAAACGTGGAAAATACTTAAAACAAACCTATATCTGAACGAAAATGTTAGACCTTAAACAACGATAAACCATAAACCCTAAACATGAAATCTGAAGCTTTAACAACGATAACCCTCATAAACCCTTAAACCCTAAACTATAATCCTAAACCCTAACCCCAAAGACAAACATGACATCCGAAGTTATTCATCTGCGTGCGTTTTATTGATAAATTAACAATGAATTGATTGGTCACCATTAATCATTGACTATACGAGCTAGTACGTGTCACGTGTGTAGCTAGCTATCGACCCTTTTCATACATATTGATCGACTCGTTTATAGTTGTGCATTAAATAAACATTTTGTTATTCAAATGAAAATAATCATTAATTTGTACTTGATTAAATAAAAGTTATAAGTTTATTATGAAGTTTAATATTTAAGAACGAAAAGACTTATTAATTTCTAAACTTAGACGATTTATGCACTTTTTTAACTTTTTAACCGTATTACTTATGCAACGTTTATTATGGAGTTTAATATTTTATAAATAATAATTACTTGGAGCAATTCACCGTCTCTTTCTGTTAACTCTTGCAAATACCCAATTGACTTATCCTTATTGATAACCCAACCAAGCACTCACATTGCTAATCATACGTGCAAGCCTGAGGTCAGCATCCTTTGCAATGAAGAAATACAAACTGAGAATATCAGACCAATTATGAGATTGAGCCGGATCTCTCATCTCAACAATCTTTCTCAAGGAAACTTTGATGGAGTAATCGTGCATTTTAGTAGTCTAGAGAGGAAATACTAGTTTAGACAATTTTTTAGGTTATTGTAATTTTCTTTTGTATTATCTATCATCAATATTAACAAAAACACTCCATATGCTTTATATAAATATAGTATAGATATGAATATATATAATAATTTGTTCCATCATTTGTTAAATGTATAACATGTTTGAATATTAACTTCAAGCAACATAATTAATGTTATTATATACATACAACTTTTTTATATCATTAGTTTTGTATATTTTTTCGTGTTATCACGGGCAATAAACTAGTTTACTCTATAAATTAAGAGAGTAAATTAAACGAATAGTCCTTATAGTTATACTTCGAATTAAAATGATTAAAATACACTTTCATATATACTTTTAATTATTTAAGTTTTTATCTCAAATTATGGATTTTGTTGTTAAAATTCTAAAACATACGCCACTTGTGTCTATTTTTAATAGTTATAACATTGATGGTCCAAGTTTAGGTTAGAAAATCTGTTACAAAGGGCTAATTTACCTTTTCGTTAAATTATATAATTGTCCCTTACAAATACTATGTCACATGGATCTCCATTTGCTACCGTTAGATCATCACATGGATCTCCATTTGTTACCATTAGATCCCTTTTAAAGTATTCACCATCTCCATTTCTCATATCTAATTCCCCACTTATAACTTCACAAATCACAATTTTATCTCAATTTCTTCTCAATTCCCACATCTCTTTAGCTGCCACCACCGCCTGCTACCGCCTCATACCACCGTGACCCGCTGCCCCCACAAGCCACCACCACACGCCACCACCACCTGCTGCCTCCACACCCGCTGCCACCTCCAGCCACCACCTGCTGCCACCGTGACCCACCCGCTGCCCCCTCCAGCCACCACCACCACCATGATTTTTATATTTATTTTATTTAGTTTCGATTTAAAATTTTGTAATATATGATAAATTGTTATTTACATTAAGTTTTATTATTGATTAAAGATTTATGGGTTTTTTTTATCTATTTGTGATTATGTATATAAAATGGTTATATATATATATATATATATATATATATATATATATTGATTTTTATTTTTGTATTTATATAGTTATAATTATGTATTGGTATATTGAAATAAAAAATAAATGTTTTTAATTAAATAAGATAATTAAATATATTAATTAAAATGAAATTATATTTACTAAATATATTTTATGATGATTTATCAAATATATTAATTTAATAAAATAATTAATAATTAAATAAATAAAATACAGTAACTTAATTCTTTAAATAAATAATTAAACAAATGGGGTTGAAAAAGTCAAAATTGTTGGGACAAGGTGTAATCCCGAAAACCCTCTCCTTAGAGGTTTGGAAAAAAAATGTTGAGACAGGTTGTAATCCCGAAAGGCATGTCACTCGACGTTTTTGAACACTTTAAAGGGACAAGACGTATTCCCGAAAGATCTCGTCCCAACAAAAACATCGACGTGGTCGGTCAACGCGTCGTCCCGATAATTCAAAATTGTTGTCCCGATAACTTAATGGGACGGAGCAGTGGGGATTACGCTTCTCGGGACAACATTTCGTCCCGATAGGTTTTTCGGGACTACAAACAGGGTTTTTCGGGACTACATCCGTAGTCCCAAAATCAAGATTTTGGTGTAGTGGCCTCTATCACCGCCACTCCAACCACCGCACTTCCATCATCACCTCTCAAAACGCTAGCACTGCTATAACTACCGTGCAAACCATCAACGAATACGTTTCAAATACTGAAATATGTGGATGAATTCAAGAAAACAATAGAGACACAAGAATCTGCTTTAATCTTTGCCTCTTACAATTATTCTTTTTATGTATTATTTGATTATGTGTATGTTTTCAATTATGTTTTCAATTATGAATTTAGAAACTAAAAATTCTTCTTCTGTAACCAAATCTTGTTAATTATAATCTTATGAAAATAATTAATGTCGGATGGTAACGGCCAAACACAAACAATCAAATAAAAGAACAAATATAAAACGAAACCCTAAAAATGATGATCGAATTTATTATTATTGATAAAATAAAACTTGATGGAAAAAATAAACCCTAAAGCCTATCATATGTAGGAGAAAATAGGGTAACGTCCTGGAAAGAAAGAAACCTATATTTTCCTTTTTGAGGCTATTATTCTTCACCTATTGTGTTATTATTCTTCACGATGTTATTATTCTCCACGTTATTAGTCTTCATCCAGAATGTTATTATTCTTTACAGAGTAAATTACATAGATCGTCCTTAAGGTTTATATGGAATTACGGTTATCGTCCCTAAGTTTAAAAAGTTGCATGGATGGTCCCAAAGTTTAGAGTAATTACGGATTTCGTCCCTATTTTGGATGTCCGTTAATTTCTACTGTTACCCTTCCCTCACGTGTAAAACACGTGAGGGTATTTTAGTCATTTCCAATCTTTCACCCTCCTTTCCCTTTCCCTTTCCTTTCCATAACCATATCAAAATCAAAATCAAAATCCCAAAAATCCAAAAATCAAACCAAAAATCAATCCTAAACTAAATAAAAACCAAAAATCTCAAAATCAAACCAAAATTAAAACATAAAATCAAACCAAAAAAATCCCAAAATCAAACCAAAAATCCCAAAATCAAACCAAAAATCCCAAAACCACCGGATTTCTTCAATCATCCGGCGCTACATCCGCCGCCACCACTCGCCGCCACCACCGGATTTCTTCAATCATCAGGAACAGCGACCATGTCTCTGGATTTCTTCATTCTCATTCGAACGGCGCCGCCACCACCGGATTTCTTCAATCATCCGGCGCTACATCCGCCGCCACCACCGGATTTCTTCAATCATCCGGCGCTACATCCGCCGCCACCACTCGTCGCCACCACTCGTTTGATTTGATTTTTTTTTGAAGAATCTGTAGCTAATTCTGAAACATATATATGAATCATGATTAGTACCAATGAATAGAATGAAAACATGAAAAAATGAAACAGCAGGGGACCTTGAAAGGGTGTTCTGTCAGTAGGTGGTATATGAAGGCACCATACATGAAAGATCCTACATTTGTAGTTGAGTGAGCAATTAATTAATTAAGAAGCAGTGAAGGAACATATACAGACTTACTCTCCGAGTCTACATTTGTTAGTGTGTGTGTGTGTGTGAAGGGGTGTTTGTGTAAGCTTTTTTTCTTAGGGTTTATTTGATTTTGGGAAAGAAGATTGCAAAAAGACCAAAATACCCCTCACGTGTTTAACACGTGAGGGAACCCTAACGGAAAAAGTAACGGACGTTTAAATTAGGGACGAAATCCGTAATTACTCTAAACTTTGGGACCATCCATGCAACTTTTTAAACTTAGGGACGATAACCGTAATTCCATATAAACCTTAGGGACGATCTATGTAATTTACTCTTCTTTACATTACTATTTCTTCAAGACTTGTATTCCCGACATCATCCTCCCCCTCTTGAGAAACACTCAACCTCGAGTCTGCTTCATCACCAGAATCACCAACATACGGAGACAAGTCGGAAACATTAAAAGTAGGCGAAACATGATAATAACCCAGAAGTTCGATCTTATAAGCATTATCATTAGTCTTCTTTAGAACTCGAAAAGGACCACCAGCTCGAGGCTCGAGTTTTCCAAAATGGCGTGCCATAAATCGCTCTTTACGCAAATGGATCCAAACCAAATCACCTTCTTTAAACACAACCCGCTTGCGAAGCATATTAGCACGATCCTTATATTTCTCATTATTCCGAACAATTAGAGCACACACATGTTTTCAATTATGTTTTCAATTATGAATTTTGAAACTAAAAATTCTTCTTCTGTAACCAAATCTTGTTAATTATAATCTTATGAAAATAATTAATGGCGAATGGTAACGGCCAAACACAAACAATCGAATAAAAGAACAAAGATAAACCGAAACCCTAAAAAGGATGATCGAATTTATTATTATTGATAAAATAAAACTTGCTGGAAAAAATAAACCCTAAAGCCTATTATATGTAAGAGAAAATAGGGTAACTTCCTAGAAAGAAATAAACCTATATTTTCCTTTTTTAGGCTATTATTCTTCACCTATTGTGTTATTATTCTTCAGAATGATATTATTATTCACGGTATTATTCTTCATCAAGAATGTTATTATTCTTTACATTACTATTTCTTCAAGACTTGTATTCCCGACATCATCCTCCCCCTCTTGAGAAACACTCAACCTCGAGTCTGCTTCATCACCAGAATCACCAACATACGGAGACAAGTCGGAAACATTAAAAGTAGGCGAAACATGATAATAACCCGGAAGTTCGATCTTATAAGCATTATCATTAGTCTTCTTTAGAACTCGTAAAGGACCATCAGCTCGAGGCTCGAGTTTTCCAAAAAGGCGTGCCAGAGGCCGCTCTTTACGCAAATGGATCCAAACCAAATCACCTTCTTTAAACACAACCCGTTTGCGAAGCTTATTAGCACGATCCTTATCTTTCACATTATTCCGAATAATTAGACCACAACATGTGTTCAATTATGTTTTCAATTATGAATTTAGAAACTAAAAATTCTTCTTTTGTAACCAAATCTTGTTAATTATAATCTTATGAAAATAATTAATGGCGAATGGTAACGGCCAAACACAAACAATCGAATAAAAGAACAAAGATAAACCGAAACCCTAAAAAGGATGATCGAATTTATTATTATTGATAAAATAAAACTTGCTGAAAAAATAAACCCTAAAGCCTATTATATGTAGGAGAAAATAGGGTAACTTCCTCGAAAGAAAGAAACCTATATTTTTCTTTTTGAGGCCATTATTCTTCACCTATTGTGTTATTATTCTTCAGAATGTTATTATTCTTCACGTTATTATTCTTCATCCAGAATGTTATTATTCTTTACATTACTATTTCTTCAAGACTTGTATTTCCGACATCATCCTCCCCCTCTTGAGAAACACTCAACCTCGAGTCTTCTTCATCACCAGAATCACCAACATACGGAGACAAGTCGGAAACATAAAAAGTAGGCGAAACATGATAATAACTTGGAAGTTCGATCTTATAAGCATTATCATTAGTCTTCTTTAGAACTCGAAAAGGACCATCAGCTCGAGGCTCGAGGTTTCCAAAAAGGCGTGCCAGAGGCCGCTCTTTACGCAAATGGATCCAAACCAAATCACCTTCTTTAAACACAACCCGTTTGCGAAGCTTATTAGCACGATCCTTATCTTTCACATTATTCCGAACAATTAGACCACACACATGTGTTCAATTATGTTTTCAATTATGAATTTAGAAACTAAAAATTCTTCTTTTGTAACCAAATCTTGTTAATTATAATCTTATGAAAATAATTAATGGCGAATGGTAACGGCCAAACACAAACAATTGAATAAAAGAACAAAGATAAACCGAAACCCTAAAAAGGATGATTGAATTTATTATTATTGATAAAATAAAACTTGCTGGAAAAAATAAACCCTAAAGCCTATTATATGTAAAAGAAAATAGGGTAACTTCCTCGAAAGAAATAAACCTATATTTTCCTTTTTGAGGCTATTATTCTTCACCTATTGTGTTATTATTCTTCAGGATGTTATTATTCTTCATCCAGAATGTTATTATTCTTTACATTACTATTTCTTCAATACTTGTATTCCCGACCTCATCCCCCCCCCCCCCCCCCCCCCCCCCCCCCTTTGAGAAACACTCAACCTCGAGTCTGCTTCATCACCAGAATCACCAACATACGGAGACAAGTCAGAAACATTAAAAGTAGGAATACATGATAATAACCCGGAAGTTCGATCTTATCAGCATTATCAATAGTCTTCTAGATAACTCGAAAAGGACCGTCAGCTTGAGGCTCGAGTTTTCCAAAAAGGCGTTCCAGAAACCGCTCTTTACGCAAATGGATCCAAACCAAATCACCTTCTTTAAACACAACCCGCTTGCGAAGCTTATTAGCACGATCCTTATATTTCTCATTATTCTGAACAATTAGAGCACACACATGTTCATGTAACTCTTTAATTTGTCTTGATTGTTCTTCAGCGTCTTCACTCACAGTTTCTTTCACGAGAATCGGCACCAAATCAAGAGGTATAATGGGATTACGTCCAAACACAATTTCATATGGAGTCTTACGTGTAGTACGATTAGGTGAGCCATTAAACGCAAACGCTGCTTGAGGAAGTGTATATTTTCAAATTGAAACGCTTACGAGGTAGAATCTAAAGTGTTTTACATGTGAGAAGACCATGCTCTTTTGCATTTTTGCATCACATTGTGAGTAACACACGTTTCTAATCCAGATTACAATTCATAAACATGTAAGTCATGAGTGAGTTGATTCTACATGTGAAGATCTCTTTGACACTACTACATACTCTATTTGGTTCCACAATGGACAGATAATGGGATGATTTTACATGATTCTATCCCGAATGCTAATATATATAATTTGCAACTTATGTTTTGAGTTTTGTATAGTTTTTTGTTTTTACAACACTCCTCAACTAATTACATAATTATGTCTTCTTCAAGATCCAACAAGAAATTACATAATTATGAAATGCAAGATGACTTGAAGTGGTCTAAGCAAAAGAGAAACCAACGGGTGACGCGACCTGCACCTGTTGGATCAACGATGTCCCGCCAACATCAGCCCAAGCAAGACAATGGCTCAAAATCCACACCTGCTAAGGAGAAAGCAATCCTTTCAGAAGGTAAGGAGCATAAACCGACCACTAAACAAATACCCAAGGCTTCCACTTCTCCTGTTCCGAAGCGTCAAGAAAAAGTCAAAGATAGAAACTACAATCCAAAACTCTCGATATCCCTCAGTAGGGAAGAGATCGAAGAAGATTATTCTATCATGACTGGTAAAAGGATTCCAAGGAGCTTGACGAAGAGGAACAAGAATGTGCAAAAGAATCTTGATGTAAGCTTTCTATGAAAACATTTTTCCATGTTTCTGTAGCATTCAAAAATTCCGGGGTGTCTAATCTTGTTCTTGGTGGATTTTGTTTTGCAGGATCTTTTTCCTGCGCTTTCGTTGGATGGTTTGAATGCTGAGAATCTCTCGAAGATGTATTAGTACATATATATGCTTGTTGGTTATGAACCAATTTTTTATATTTAATAAATTTTAGTATTTTACCAAATCTGTAAAAATCTTGTGTTGAAAAGTACTTTAAACAGACCATCGTCTGCATATGTTAAGCTTGCTTGGTTAACATAACGAAAAGCATTATTCGAATGGGAATGTAATTATGTTAAAATATTTATTATGTTGCTTCTAAAGTACTTCGCTAACTATATAGATTTTTGAGGCTGTAACGTACGCAAATAGTTTTGGTAGACTTTGTAGCAGGCCGTGTGATAATATAATGTCGTTGTTGGACTCTACGTTATATGAATATTTAACTGGCTTAATTAAGATTATTGTATGTCGCGGAACATGTTATGTTCATTTTGATCACATTCAGTGCAAATAGTTTTTATGCTATAGATTGAAATAACTCGGAGGCAAAAGAAAACAACTTTTGGCGGTGCAAACATAAACGAAAAGTAGACTATCTTTTGATATTCTCAACAAGAATGATATAAAGAAATATTGATTGTATTGATAGTTTGTTATGATTACAATGCAGCCTACAGCCCCTATTTATACAAGTAATTCTTATGATCTAATTGAGGAAATAATTTCCTTGGTCTTTGATTAGTCTGAAACAGCTCATTTCTTGGTCCCTAATTTTCGTGATTGGTTTTGGTCTTTAATTCATTGATTTGAGTATTCAGGGAAATGATGACATTGTTCTGATCCTGAACTTCTTTCCATTCTAACACTCCCCCTCAAGTTGAATGGTGGGGTCTCCGAAATTCAACTTGCCCAGACAGTCTTGCATTATTCCCGTTCTCACAGCTTTTGTCAAGATATCAGCTAGTTGATCTTCAGTCCTAACGAATGGCAGTTCAATTATTCCAGCTTCGAGTTTTTCTTTGATGAAATGTCTGTCGATTTCAACATGTTTTGTTCTGTCATGTTGTACAGGATTCTCAGAAATTTGAATTGCCGCTTTATTATCACAGAAGACTTGAGTTGCCCTTTTTGGGTGGAATCCTACTTCTGTTAGCAGTTTGCGTATCCATAAAACTTCAGCAAGTCCTCTGGATATCCCTCTAAACTCAGCTTCAGCACTTGATAAGGACACTACTTTCTGCTTCTTACTTCTCCATGTAACTAGGTTTCCTCCTACCAAAGAGAAGTATCCTGACGTTGATCTTCTATTTTCTTTATCTCCTGCCCAGTCAGCGTCTGTGTATACTTGAATATCCAGGTGTCTTAAACAGGACTCCGTGTCCTGGAGTTCCTTTGAGGTATTCGATGATTCTTACAACTGCATCCATGTGAGCCTTTTGAGGTTGATGCATGAATCGACTCACAACTCCCACAGCGTATGCTATGTCTGGACGAGTGTGGGAGAGATATATCAACTTGCCGACCATTCGCTGGTATCGAACTTTGTCTGCCAATTCTGCTTTAGGTTCCATGTACAACTTCTGATTTGCGATCATCGGTGTCTCAGCTGGTTTGCAATCGAGCATCCCTGTTTCTGCAAGTAGATCCAAAATGTATTTTTTCTGGCAAATAAAAATACCATGTTGTGACCTCAGGACTTCAATGCCGAGAAAGTATTTCAATCTTCCCAAGTCTTTCATTTCAAATTCTGTAAATAATCCTTCCTTTAGCTTCTTTATTTCCTGTTCGTCATTTCCCGTGATAATCATGTCATCGACATAGATTATGAGACATGTTACATATTCCTGTCTATGTTTCAAAAACAAGGTATGATCTGAGTTGCTTTGTTTGAACCCGTATTTCTTCATTGCTATGGTGAACCTTCCAAACCATGCCCTGGGGGATTGCTTCAATCCGTAAAGTGATTTCTTCAACCGACAGACTTCTCTGGTTTTGAAATCACCTGAGAATCCAGGAGGAGCTTCCATATACACCTCTTCCTCCAAATCTCCATGTAGAAACGCATTCTTTACATCGAACTGATGAAGGGGCCATCCTTGATTTGACGCTATGGTGAATAGGACCCTGATTGTATCAATTTTAGCAACTGGAGCGAACGTCTCTGAGTAATCAATTCCATACGTCTGAGTGTACCCTTTAGCAACTAACCGGGCCTTGTATCTATCGATTGTCCCGTCGGGTTTGTATTTTATTGTGAAGATCCAACGGCATTTTACAGGTTTCTTTCTATCTGGAAGGGTACATTTTTCCCATGTTCTATTTTTTTTCAAAGCATCCATTTCTTCATGCATAGCTTTTTTCCAGTTTTCTGACTTTAGAGCTTCTTCTAGGTTTGAGGGAATCTTTTCTGAGTAGAGGCCGGCACTGAAGGCTTTTGCTTCTGTGGTCAGGCATCCATTGGCTATATTGGCCATAGGGTACCTAGACCCTCTAGAAAACTTTTCTGGAGAATACCGCTTTGCCGGAACTCCTCTATTTGCTCTTACTGGAAGGGAGTATTTTGCCGATACTTCTTCCAGAACAGGTTCTTCTGATACTTCTTCCAGAACAGGTTCTTCTTGATCTATTGGTCCTTGATTCTCAGTTTCTTCGGACTCTTGTGATTCTGGTACTGTAGCTTCAACCATTTCATGAGAAGAGTTAATAGTTTGAGAGTTATTGGGTTCAGAATTGTTTACCTCAGATATCAGATGGGGAAGGACATCTTGGGTGGCACTGGTATTGTTGACTCCAAGTGATGTGGTACTGTGATTCGAACATGTTTCTTCATCATTCGTCAACCAACTCAGTGAGTCATGTGATGATTCCTCCCCCTGACCACTGTGTTGGGAGGAGTAGAAGTACTTGGTTTCCAGAAAATCACAGTTCATGGTGGTGATCATGCGTCGTGTTTTTGGGTTGTAGCACCTGTACCCCTTTTGATTTACTCCATATCCAACAAACACACATTTTTCTGAACAAGGGTCGAGTTTGTCCCGATAGGATTTGGGTATATGAACAAAGACGGTGCACCCAAATATTTTTGGTTCAAGTGTGAGAGTTGGGGGAATTTCAGTGAACTTTTCCAGAGTGTTTAGAGGGGTGTTCATGTCAAGGATTTTGGTCGGGAGCCGGTTTAGGAGGTAGGTTGAGGTGGCTAGTGCTTCTGGCCAAAACATTTTTGGAACATGTGATTCAATCATGAGGGCCCTAGTGATTTCGAGGAGTATACGATTTTTTCGTTCCGCGACTCCATTTTGTTCAGGAGTATGAGGACACGTGGTTTGATGAACTATCCCTCTTGATTTGAAAAATGATTTCATTTGTGAATTTACATATTCTCCCCCATTATCAGATCGAACGATTTGAATAGATTTTTTGAATTGAGTTTGAACCATAACATAAAATGAAGTAAATTTATCAAATACCTCATTTTTATTTTTCAAAAAATAAATCCATGTCATCCTTGTACAATCATCAACAAATATCACATAAAATCGAAAATTTTGTCCCCCAATAACTGGAGCAGGACCCCAAACATCAGAATGGATTAATGAGAAGGGTGTGTCAACACGAGTATTATTGTGTCTAAAGGTCTGTCTGTGACTTTTGGCTAAAATGCAAGTTTCACAAGAAATGGGTTTATTTAAAGGGAAAAATTCAGGAAATAAAGTATGTAGATAGCTAACAGATGGGTGCCCCAACCTTCTATGCCACAGCCAAGCTTTTCTTTCAGTCGTTCCATGAGCTAACATCACAGTACCACTTTGAGTCACTTCATCTACATAGTACAGACCACGTTTCTCAGTGCCACGCCCAATGATCCTCCCCGTCTTGATATCCTGTAAAAGACAAAAAGTCGGATGCATGAGGGCAGAACAATTCAACTCTTTCGTGACATGACTAATTGATAACAACTTGTGGGATAGAGAGGGAACATATAAACAGTTATGAAGTTTGATATCCGGGTTAATTCGGATAGTCCCTCCATTTTTTACACCCATTTTTTCTCCATTTGCGGTTTCGATGTGAGTTTTCTCGGGTTTGGATAACTTAATGAAGTCAGAGGCTTCATAAGTCATCGTGTCAGTAGCCCCGCAATCAAATATCCATTTATCATTAAACCCTTTAAAATTTTGTTGGGTTATAAGGGCTAATCCATTTTTGGCTGCCTTTGGTTTAAAATTTGTCCCATCCATACGTAAGTTAAAACCAATATTTAAAAAAGGAAACTTATGAGAGAGAGAGAGATTGGATGGTGGCTGCCTTTCTCTCCCTCTGTTACCTTTGATGGAAAAATATCCTTCTTCTCCGGCGAGTCCTTCTTCTCCGGCCGTCGCCGCCGTTGCAACCCCTCCAAAACCTTTGCTCGGCTGGCTGGTGGTAGGGGGTTTTTTCTCCTCTGTTCCTGACTTGATGTTTTTCGCACCCTTTTTGTGGCCATCGGTCCACCACTCCGGATACCCAACAATCCGAAAACACTGATCTTTGGTGTGCCTAGACATCCCGCATTCTTCACATTTAAGGTGAGATTTGTCTTCTTTGATAAAGGGCTTCTTTTCTTCATGTCGGCGGTACCCGCGGCTTGCTAACCCGATGCCTTCTTTTTCCCCGGATCCGGCAACAAGTCCGGCGGCTATTCCCGGATTTCCAGGATTAGTTGTTCCCAGAATATTCTGGTGAGCGGCTTCCTTGCGAACCGTGGCGTACGCCGTTTCTGCGGAGGGAAGTGTTTCGAGCCGGAGGATTTCTCTCTTGATCGGATCAAACTGTCGGTTCAACCCATGAAGGAATTGGAAGAGTTTCTGCTCGGATCGTACTTTCGAGTATGTTTTAATATCTTCGGTACACGTCATTGGGTTGGGATCGATTCTTTCGATTTCTCCCCACACGCCTTGAAGTGCAATCCAGAATTCTTCAAGGGTTTTTTTCCTCTTGTTTGAGTTCGTTCGCTTTGACATGTAGATTGAACACTTGTAGTTTGTCTTTTCCACTACTGTACGTGGTGGTAAGAGCATCCCACAGTGTTTTTGCGGTTGGGTATTCGGTGAGGTTTCCGGCGATAGTGGGTTCGATGTTTTGGATTAGCCAGGAGAATACAATTAAGTCCTCCTGTTCCCATGTTTCGTAAGATTCATGGGTTGGCTCAGGAGGGTCTTTTGTAAGATGTGAAAGAAGTGCCTTTGATTTTCCCCCAATAGCAACTCGAATCATTCGAGTCCATAACGGGTAATTCTGGTTGTTTAATTTGAGATTTATGTGTAGATTATCTGAAAGTTTTGGTGTTTGTGTTTGTTGGTGGGTAATGTTGGTTTTTAACAGGTTTGCTAATTGCAATGCGAGATCAGGACCGGAGCCGCCGTCTCCTGACATGGTGGCTGCGGTTTTGTTGTCGGAAGGTGGGTTTTTACTGGGTAAATGATGAGATCGGTACCGATGGCTCTGATACCATCTCAACAAGAATGATATAAAGAAATATTGATTGTATTGATAGTTTGTTATGATTACAATGCAGCCTACAGCCCCTATTTATACAAGTAATTCTTATGATCTAATTGAGGAAATAATTTCCTTGGTCTTTGATTAGTCTGAAACAGCTCATTTCTTGGTCCCTAATTTTCGTGATTGGTTTTGGTCTTTAATTCATTGATTTGAGTATTCAGGGAAATGATGACATTGTTCTGATCCTGAACTTCTTTCCATTCTAACAGATATGCCTTCAAACAGAGTATGATCAAATACTTACAGTGTTATCTTGATTTCACTACACTTAAATCTTAAATGGAAATCTCATCCCTAAGAAGTTTAATAGTATGTCGCAACACGATTTAGTGCCTCCTATAATCTGACTCCATACATGTCAGTTTTAACTGTTTTCTAATATCAACATTGCTCGCCAAGTTTCTGACTCCACTACAACAATCAACACCTTTAGCGACGACAAAAATCGTCGCAAAAAAGCCAAAATTCGTTGCGAAAAGGCTTTGGCGACGACAAATCGTCTCTGAACGGTCGTCGCAAGAGTTCCATCGTGAAAAGTATTTGGCGATGACTCATTTACGGAACAACGACGAACCGCGGGTCCCACTTTGACTTTTTCAAACCAATAATTTTAATTATTTAACTTTTATTTATTTATTTAGTTAATTATTATTTATTTAATTATTTAATTATTTAATTATTATTTATTTATTTATTTAATATTATTTATTTAATTATTATTTATTTAATTATTTAATTATTATTAAATAACACCTTTAGCGACGATAAATCGTCGCTAAAGGTCTACCGGCTAAAACAAAACAGCGGCTTTTTCTGCTTATTTCTTCCAAACAGCTTATTCCAAACAAAATTTTAAAAAGAAATGAGTATTCAAATAATCCAAAGTCTTATAACAATAAAACATTCAACAATGAAAATAAATGTCGATAACATACATAATTAAAGATAAAACATTCGAAATAGTTCCAAATCGTACCAAATTGTTCCAAATTATTCAAACACACACATTACACATCATCTTCATCGCTGTCTTCCGGCACCTCTTCCTCCTCGGCCTCCTTGTTTTGATTATTTGTTGGAAATTCGGGGATAACCAAGCTCGGGTTTGCGGCCCGTAGTGCTTGTAAGTATTTTTTGAAATAATTTATACTCACCGTATTTTTTTCTTGCATTTTCGCTTTCCCTTTTTCTCTTGAAGATAAAGACATAGAGGATCCCGTGATTGAACTTGGTAATTTTCTTCCCCGACCTCGATTGTGTCCATTACGAGTTCCTAAAACCTCCTGCAATATATCCCCTTCGTTTGTACCTGGTGAGTTAGTCTTCAAATTCACCATTTTTTTTCTTAAAAGAAACCAAATAAGAATAGTTATAAGTTACTAGTATTTAGTTAGTAATATATCACCCATTTCGCCCACCTTGACCCATTTGACTCAAATGACCCATTTTAACCATGTTTATTGTCATTTTACCCATTTCGCCCACATTGACCCGTTATATACATTTAACCCATTTTACCCATCTTTATCATTTTTTTCATTTAACTCATTTCGCCCACTTTGACCCGTTTTATCCATTTAACCAATTTTGCCCACTTTGACCCATTTTACCCATCTTTTTTATCCCTAATTACTTACAGCCTAATTCTTGACGAACGTCGTTCAATACATCTACCATTTGGGGAGGTGAGTCGTGTACTATATACGGATCTATTTGTTCACCGTGATGTGTCCACGTCTCATAAGACTCGTCAACCCGAATCTTTCTATATGATAATCAACCAGTGTAGGGGTACCCCATCTTGTATTACCACACTTGTCACATGGGCAACGACATTCACCTTCACCTTTCGATAAACGCGTCAAGACCGGTTCTAAATTCGGGGGAAATACGATTTCTAATATAAATCCAACTCTTATCAATAGTCATTTCTGCAGATGTAAGATTTGTTCAAATTTGTAGTAACAACTATATACTATTTTTTATATAATTTAATCAAGTTGTCAAAAACATCACTACGATTTCTACAAAGCCGGTAGTCCAACTATGGAAGGAAACCTAACCCACTCTTTGAATGTTTTGGCTCATATATAGATGTGTATAATTGATATACTATTTAAGAAAAATTCGGCAGCATTTCTCCTTAACTCCCCAAACATGTGTATTGAACACATATTCGTAGGAGTAAAGGAAAAAAGTTAACCAAATTTTTCTCAAATAGTATATCAATTATACACATCCATATCTTAAATGAGACAAAATATTCAAAAAGCAGTCCCAAAATGGGGACTTTCTGAAATTAATTTCTAATAAATTAATTTCGGACGGGTATTCTACGGGATCGAATAATTTTGGACCTAAGGTATCATTATACCGAAATTAATCACTAAACCTACATTATACAAACTTATTTACATACAAATCATACAAATTCATACAATATACATAAAAATTAATACAACTCTTTCAAACAAAAATCATACAAATCTATACATACAAATTCATACAATTCTAAACATACAAATTAATTTATACAATTCTATACAAACTTATATACATACAAATACTAATAACACTTGGCCGGAAAATATATAAAAACCGATGAACCTAGTTCAACATCAATCACATATCTTAAACACAACCAAAAGTAGCTAATTTACATCAACTAAATGCATAAGGCTATTTTACAATTTACAAGTCAAAACTAATTAGCACAGGAAAACAAACTTACAACAACATTTAGACTACGAGTCGAAGCTAATATACTTCGAAAAGAAATCGATTCCGATTTACGACTAAAAATATACACAAATGGATACCTAGCAAATAAATAAATAGAAAAACCGAGAAGTAGAGGAAAAAAGAAGTTACGATATCTACTAATTCATGATTAACCTAAATTAGCTATAATCAGATTCACAGAAAAATTAATTCATGAATCAAACTCAAATCACAACCAATTGATCCTATTTTAATCCAAAATTAAAATCTTGCCTAATTCTAACCTAACTAACTAAAAACCTAATCGCAACAGAATAAATAAAATTCAATCAATCGTTAAAATCAAATAAAATAATCAAAAAATATGAGCAGATATAAACCTTGCAAGCGCGGTTTTTGATAACAATGTCACCTCCTTTACGGATAGTTTCCGGCTTGCTGAGGATAGGTCTTTGAAGCTCCGGCGTCGGCCTCGATATTATTGTGTGTGTTCTGAGAGTTGAGAGTTTGAGATGGTGGTTGTGGTTGTGGTTGGGATAAGGCAAACATAAAAATCTGGACCAGTACCTTCCGCGACGAGTTTTTCTTTTCGCGACGATTAGTCATCGCTGTACCTCTAGCCCGGGAAAAGTAAAATGTTTGGCGGGGTAACCCAAATAGGTTGACTTTCGTTGACCCGACCTACCGCGACGATAAGAAAAAGTCGTCGCTAAAGGTAAACCAAATTTTTTTTGTAAAATGTTTGGCGGGAAAAGTAAAATGTTTGGCGGGCTAACCCAAATAGGTTGCTTTACCCGTTGGTTTATGCTCCTTATCTTCTGAAGCAGTTGGTTTCTCCTTGGCAGGTGTGGATTTGGAGCCATTGTCGTGCTTGGGCTGAGGTTGGCTGGACACCGGTGATGCAACAGGTGCGGGTCGCGTTACCCCTTGGTGTCGCTTTGTTTAGACCACTTCAAGTCATCGTGCATTTCATAATTCTGTAATTTCTTGTTGGGATTTGAAGAAGACATTTAATTTAGTTTGCTTGCTTAATTCGTTGAGGGGTGTTGTAAAACACAAAAACAATAGAGAACTCTAAACATATGTTGAAACTTATATATATTAGCATTCCGGAAAGAATCATGTAAAATCATCACATTATTTATCAATTGTGGAACCAAACGGAATATCTAGTCATCTCATACAGATCTTCACATGTAGAACGAAAAACAGTACTAGAACGGGAAGGAGATTATGGTAGAATATATGGTGCTTTTGATGTACTTTACTCATTACTCGCGAGTATTTTAACTATAGTTGAACTTTGTAGCCGTGTAATTATATATACTTGTCGATGTTTACTTTAAGTTATATGAGCAAATATGATAACTAAGTATGATAATTCTCATAAGTAATTCTAATTGATGATGGTTAGAACTAATTTGTTCTTGAAAATAAATGGAACTCTCTTTCTAAGTCGTTTAATTCTATATCGCAACACGATTCAGGGGTGCCTCCTTTAATATGACTCTGTACATGTCAGTTTTCACTGTTTTCTAATATCAACATTGTTCGCTATGTTTTTGTCGGTGATATGATCACTTTTGGAAAGAAACTTTTTTATTGAAACGGATATCACATTCTCTTGTCTAGCTCATCATCCTAACAACTATGTTTCCATGTTGCTATGTGGTAACGACTGCACAATCCTGGCTCGTTTTGATCTATTTTGGAATAAAACATGTGCTATCATGGTGTTTTCTTATGTGACCGGGAATCCATATGAAATTTTGTAAAGCGTTCACACATTCGATGCAACAGTTTCGTTTTCTTCTGACCAACTAAACTGGCTTTGTGTGAAATGGGGTATATCGTTAATGCTTTCATCCGAAGTGCAACACATGTTTTATGTACATTTTACCAATCAGTGACTTGTTGCTTGTGATCGAACTTAGACCAACTCAATACCAACTATATCGTTAAACAATGAAAAATAATGAGACTATTTTACATGATTATGTCGTAAAGGTTGATAAATATTTGAAAATGAGTCCAATTCAATCACATTTTGTGCAAACAGTTTCTAACCGATAAAGAGAAATAGCTCGGCGCCAAAAAAAAAAAAAAGTGTTTCATATGCACATTATAAACAAAGACCAGGATAACTTTGGATATGCATTAAAACCGAGTATTTACAAGTACTTACAGCGCTGTCATTTGCACTACCCTTGATCTTAAATAATATGCCTTTTTACTCGGGACAAAAAACGTTAACCATTTTACTAAACTGGTGTTAAAATCATTAGAAAATTAATGTGCGCCCATAAACAGATATTTGAGATCTTGTGCAGTTATACTAGCCGCTGAACTTCCACTTTTATCTTCACCGAAAGCTGAAGCAATAATTTTCCTCTTTTCTTCCTACAAAAATCACAAGCCAAGTCAAATATCAAGTTATTTCTTCGTTTCGATAAATATGTCTAGTCAGCGGGTAATAGCTACATAGCATGACTCGTAGACACCTACGAGCCATGACATCACTACCACATTATGTTTTAAAAAACAAATAATTATGGCCTTTTTTAAAATAAAATTATTAATTTTTAAAAGAAAAAAAAACATTGATTTTTTAAAAATGACATGGAAGCCATGTCACTGCCACGTCACCAAATACAACCAACAAGGGTACCGCGTCATTAAAAACATTGGTACCATATTCGGACGTAAAAAGGAGCATCACTTTGATCACAATAGAATGTCAAATAAAGTTAAATATAAAGTTGAGCTTTACGTGAAAATACCTGAAGTGCAAGAATCCTGTCCTCAACGGTGTCTTTAATGGTTAGCCTCGAGACTGTGACAGGGCGGGTTTGACCAATCCTATGAGCTCGGTCAACCGCTTGATCTTCGGTAGTTGGATTCCACCAAAGATCTAACATAATAACATGAGACGCAGCAACCATATTCAGACCAACATTCCCAGCTTTCAACGACATCAGCATAACACTTACCTGAAACATATTGCATTACTTTATTAACAAGCTTCGTATCAAGTAACTACATGAAGAACATCGGATAATAGTCTTGGCAATCATACTTATTGCACCAGTTGTTTGACCCGTTAACATTGCAAGATAAAGTCTATTTAAATAGAATTACAAAACGATTAATATATAACATGCCTACCTCGAGATCAGTGTTGAACTCATTGACGGCCCTATCCCTTGAAACCAAAGACATAGATCCATCAAGCCTTCTGTAATCTATGCAATGTTGATTCAACGATGTTTCAACCAAATCCAACATTCTTGTCCATTGGGAAAATACAATCGCTTTTATCGAATTATTTGATTTGCAATGGGACTGAATGATGTCTAGAGTGGCTTTAATCTTGGAAGAACAATAATCGCTCTGAAAAACTAGAGATTCTTCATCAATTTTCGACGAATTTAGATCATCATCGGCAGAGATGGAATTTGTTAAATCTGATTTGCTAAAGGCAGAGTCACCACCAATCTGACTTTTGCATTTAAATGACGGGCATGTGTTGTCATCCCCTGTTATATATACAGATATACACTGGTAGCAGAAAACATGTCCACAGAGAGTAATAACCGCATCCTCAGGTGGATCCTATTAAACCATTAACATATCAATCATAAGACATTAAGACCTAATATTGATGCTTTTCGGAAATCGGAAAGAAAAAAAATGAAAATGAGGTGAAAAAATGATGGGTTGGGTAATGGGTCACAAAAGGAGTGGGCGGGCTAGACCAACCAGAGAAGCTGTTTTTACCAAAACTTATATAAACAACTAGTATGTCAAATATGATTGTAAACAATATTTTATTAAGCTATTCTTTTTTTTACTTTACTTGATTGACCATTAAGGATAAAATCATAAAAATAACCCGAATCAACCCGTTCATAAGTAAATGGGTCGAAATTGCAACCTCAAAGCTGAAACAGAAGTATTATTAAGTTTAAGGCTCGAGAAACTCACACTGCATAAAAGACATATATTTAATGTATCCAAAAGATTCAACAAGTTGGCTCGAGTATCTTCTGGAAGATTCTTTGTCGTTCTTCTAGATACTCGACTGACCGATTCTGAACTGAACCCCTTAACCAGCAATGGATGATCACAAGCTTGGCGAAGACGTAAAAGCATCAATAGAATATTTGCATAGTTCTGCCTCACAGTTCCTGCAGCAGCATATTCCTGAAAACAGCAGTTAAATATTATATTTTGACCATATTCACTTTGAATTCTAACATGGCACCTACGCACCTTGAATCGCGAACGTGATTCTGCTTCTAGCTTGAGATAGAAAGCTCGTTCCTCAATTGAGAAATCCACAGTTGTCAAATTTATTGTTTTTGGAGGCAAGTGAATAACTGGCTTACCATCAATCAAAGTGTCTGTGAAAGAAAAAACAATATTTATCAGCACCGTGCAATTTTGAAAAAAGTATATAAAAAAACAACTTACAGCAAAGTTTTAAAAGAGAAAATTTACCTTTTGTTCGGCGAAGCATTATTGTCTTTAGAACAGCTTGAAGTTTCATATAACCCTGTTTTGAGTTTTTAGAAATCGGGATTTTTATTTGATTACAAAAGGATGAGTAGTTTGCATACGGTTCACATTTCAAAAATCTGAAATAACTGAAAAGTTCATTAACTGAGTTTTGTATAGGTGTTCCAGATAAACACCACCTCTTTTTTGCCTTAAGTTCACAACACGATTTGGAAACTTGTGTGTTGTGATTTTTTATTGTTTGAGCTTCGTCTAATATCACCCTGTACCATTTCACTTTTGCAAGAGCGCCAGTTGCAGAAAAACCTTTTTTACCCTTCTTTCCTTTCTTACTAACACGACACTGCTTCTTTTTCCTATTTTCTCTATCAACATCAGAATCATCATCATCGTCAATAAAATCATCGTCATAATCATAACTATCATCATCATCGTCGTCGTCATCACTATAATCACTTGAAGAAATACCTTTTCTACCCTTCTTTCCTTTCTTACTAACACGAGACTGCTTCCTTTTTTTACATTCTTCATCATCGTCATAATCGTCATCATCAATAAAATCATCTTCAGAAATACCTTTTTTACCCTTCTTTCCTTTATTACTAACACAAGACTGCTTCCTTTTCTTACTTTCTTGATCATCTTCAGAATCATCATCTTCAAAAGATTTGGAAGGAACCTCTTTCGCCACAATGGCATATGTTGTGAGGACAACATCATATTTTGCCAGCTCAGCGGGATCTTTGGTCCTACCGAGTCCATGATAGATTAAAACTTTAAGTTTAGCATCATCCGCTACTTTTTCATCCAATTCGTGAGCCCATTGTCGTAACACACTTGCTGGACACACGACTAATGAACCTGCTTTAGGCTTCTGATTGTAAATTTCCACTTTTGACCCTGAAGTATTGGTAACTGGTGTGCCTTTTTCATCGTCATCGTCTAAATCCAAGAATTCAGATTCTGAAACAAACGTATGCTCTGATTTTGGTTTTAACGGAAAGTTCTGCATCTTTAAAAGCGCAATAATGGAAATGGTCTTGCCCAAGCCCTACATTCATCGAAATAAGAAAAAATAAATGCTATGTGCGATGAATGATATACTAGATAAAGGTCGCCGTTTTCAACCCATTTACTCATGAACGGGTCCCTACCGGGTCATTTGGGTCAAAAGCCACCCAAAATGTATTTTTTAAAGCTACAACCTCCAAAACTGCTTCATTCAAAAAGATTAATTATCACGATATAACATAGTTTTGTAATCATCTTTCACACGCTAATATTACATTTTAAATTTGAAAGCAATCAAATATTGTTAGGGTCAATCAAACCCGAACCCCGCATTACCAAACCAGCCCGACCCGCCCATTAGTGCTAGTAAATAAGAGTCAGACTGTATTACAAGGTATTAACCTGATCATCAGCCAAAATTCCACCTAAACAAGCGACACTGTTTTCCTTCTCGAGCATCCAGGCCAATGCAATTCTCTGTAGATAATATAGATTGTAACAAACAGAACCATAAAAAAAAAATGAAATAAAACGATAAAAAAAACATTAGGCGCATAGAAAACCTGATGTCTGAAAAGAGAGACGGACAAAAGACCATCAGGTAAAGTTGCTTCAACTGTTGGTTGATTGAGATTCTGTACTGCTGCTTGATAAATCATTCTTTCATCACCAACTTCTTCTTGAACAACTTCAGGTAGATAACGATCAGATTGACCAACAAACTTTGTAGATGGAACCGACATTGATGCATTCATTGATGGCGGTAATAACCTAGTTCCATGGTCATTTTTCATAGCAACATCACTGTGGGACCCCCTTAAACTATAAGGTTTTCTAAAATTTTCATGAATTTGACTACTAGTCGCATCTTTTACTGGAACACTTGGTACGAAACTAGATGAAGATGACTGAAGGGATGCTGGAAGCATTCTTTTGACGTCTTTTGGCGGTACCTCATTTTTCGATTTTGTACCTAACATAGAGGTTATTTTTGTAACTATTGTGATGATAAAGAGATATATCACTAAATCGATGTAATAATATTATCACAGTTCATGTTACCTTGAAATACAGAAACTCTGGCAGGCTTCCCATCCTTGCCCGTGTACCACTTATTTGAATTTCTAAAGTTTTTACTAGGCCTAAACCTTTGAGTTGATCCACGCGAACCTACAATTTACACAAACTATGTATATATAGGTCGAAAAAGTTACACTACGGCCACCGACCACCCAAATTTCAAAATATCATTTCACGTCACCCAAGAATCAGTTGGGCTAATTGTTTGGAAATGCATCGAACTTTACATCCAAAACTATTGTATGCTACATTTTTAAATTGGTCTATTGTATGTATCTAAATTTCAAAAATCTCTATTGAATGTATAGAACTTTCAAAAATCTGCTATTGTATGTATTCAACAATACGTGTCATCCATATAATGTGCCACGTAAGTTGCCACATCATCGTTTTGCTAAGATTTCATTGGTTGGATATATAAAATATCGATTTTTGAAAGTTAGATACATACAATACACCAATTTAAAGATGGATTCATACAATAGTTTTTGATATAAAGTTCGATGCATTTCCAAACAATTAGCCCGAATCAGTTTGGTTTCGTTTATACCAATTTCATCTAAAAACTACATAACTATAATTCAACAACAAAAAACTTCATTTTTCCTAATATTTTCTTAAAGATAAGGGCATTTTCGACAAGTTTTTTAGCCGAAATTAACATAAATAACACCAAATTATTACATTTCAAAAAACACTAAAAATGTTTGTGTTACCTGCATTAGTTGAGACAGATGAAGAAGCCCAAGAAGGAAGAACCCTAGAATTACCGGGCTTTTTCGATACGTCGTGATCAGAATCACTATAATCACCATCTATTGAACTCATATCTAATCACAATAAACCAATCATCACCATCACCAAAAACTTAAAATCCCAAAATATAAATAAATTACAAAAACAAAGTCTTGATAACCACAAATAATGTACAATTAAATAAAACGTGTTGATTGTTACCATTTTGGAAACTAAACATAATTACATAAGCAAAACATTTCAGTGATTTAGTTGGATTACCTGATGATGATATTAAAAACGATAAACCCTAAAATATTTGAAAAACAAATGTTATTATTGTTAGGACTTAGGAGTATTTGGTTTAAAATTAAAACTAGGTTACTTCCCCCCAAAATGAATAAAAAAAATTGGTACCAATTTGGACATTTTTAGATTTATTTTATTTTATAAAAGTTTAACGGGTTCATATTTCTTTCGGTTAATATTACAATTCTCGATAGATATATTTAATTTTTATCAACTCAATATTAGAACACACAACACTCACAAACCTGTCAACAAGTATTATATCAATTCATATTTTTGGGTCCATACTTTAAACATGATACATATACAAAAATTAAAAAAAAATTTAACCATATAGTCTACCTTCCTCGTCACTTCTCTAGTCAGTATATCGATATCTTCAACTAAGAAGGTTTTGCAAATGTCGTTAGTTCAACAAAAAGAGTCTGTCTAGTGACAGGATCATTGGCACTAATTTTAATCATATCAAAATAAATTCAAAGTTTTAACTTTTCATTTAAAAATATTTTTGTGTAACGATTACGAATTTCTAAATGGCTAAAGTAAACAAACGAAAAAACCAAATATAAATAACCAAAAACTTTAAACAAAATCAGCTTTTTTAACATAGTAAAAAAATACTAAAAATAGTTTAAGTCAGTAAAGATAATTATGTAATAAATTTTTTTCAAAAGTGATTGAAAAAAAATATTTTATTCCGACTTGCGGACCAACACTATTCGACCCGAGCCACGCCTCTAGCTTGTGAAGAGAAAGTAGTTGGCAATTGTTAGTATGTTTAAGCTTGTAAGCAAGAAAAAAAATAGGTTCATCAGCTTATGGAAAATTACATAAGTCAAAACAAACACCCTCTAATGGTATATTGATATTTGATTTTCTTTAAAAAAAAAACACATAATTTGATGAAATTGTTTAAATTTTTACAAAACTAACATTTTTGGGTTGTGCGATGTACGGGTTTTAATTTTAACCTTTTATCTTATTTATATTTATATATTTTCAGTTTAGTTTGACAATAAATTCTTTTGATCTTTTAAGTGAGGTTATCGTATTAGTTTTCATTATTCATTTTAGATTTCATAAATATACTTAAAAAATATGATTTATCACAATTGCTTAAAATTTTGTTAATATATGTTTGATTATAACTCAATGTTTCTGTAAGATACATTCGTATCTTCGTTTAAATTTGATTTCAAGTGATATATTTGAACAAAAATTATAACCACTTTCTTTTTCTTACTTTTTTTACGCTAAAGTTTTAACTTTCTTTTCGCTAAAGTTTTAATGTGGGATTTAAGCTAAACTATAAAAACGAGTATTTAATAAAGAAGATAGTAATACTATTCATTTATATACACTAAAATTAAACAAAAAAAATGTAGTAAATCTATATATAGAAAATTCACAATAGCATGTGTCACTTTTTCCGATAACTGAAAACAAATAGAGGATTATGACTGAATAGAAATATGATAAACACTACGATAAAAAAAACTAAGTCTTGAAGATTATTTTTGTGACCACCTTCTCCGGCTTTCATATTTATGGTTTTGAAGATCATTTTGATAGTTTAGGTACATAATGTTTTCTACTTATTTGTCAACAAAATATGATATATTTATCTGGATGTTTTGTCATTAACCCATTTGAAGATTCGTTTTGTAATATGAATTTTCGGTATTTGTAGTGTTTAATTTGTAACTTTTATATAAATCAAAACACAATTTTAAATGTACTTATACTATGATTTAAGGCAAAGTTTTTAGTCTTTTATTTAATTAATAACCTTATGAATTTATTACCTTTAATTTATACTGTTGTTATATGTTAGGGTTTTTTAATTTTATAATTTCTAGTTTTTCCTAATAGAAAGAAAACCTTATAGGTAAATAAGTTTGAAAACATACCAAAATGGTAATTATTTTTCAAATATCCATCTATTTTTTGTCTTTTATTAACTAACATTAATTGTAATAAAATGTTTTAAATGATGATATGTTGTAACAAGTATAAAAATGATAGATAGATAATTTTAATTGCTTAAAATTTAAGAGATTAAGAATATATAAGAAATGATTTATAATATAGTAAAGATTAAAGATTATAAACGTAACACAATGAACACAAAATGAGAATATAAGTTTAGTAGTTTTTCATGGCAAAAGATGGAAGCAAAAATAAGGTAATTATATGCTTCTATATAAAATAACATCAATTATTTTTTTTGGAAACGGCAAATGTTTGTACATCGGAGCCTACTCGTAATATTCCAACGAGCACCCCAGGTTCGAGCTCCGCATAGCGGGCAAACCCAGCCCCACGGGGGTTTCCAGGGGAAAATTCGCCATGCGTGTGAGTTAAATTACGCTATTGCGACGACCACAAGGGGTGGGGGTGTCGAACCCCCGCCCTCAGCCCACATGGATATAAAACCCGGTGCATCACAACCAGCTAGGCCGGTGATCATCTCACTTGAAACAAAAACTACATATTTCTGCTCAATCAATTTGCGAATAAGTCGGACCACAAGGATGACAGATGCATGCACCATCATCACAATAAGAATCGGCACGATGACACCAATAGTTTTTGCACATATCGTCATCCTTGCCAATGCCATAACAAGGATCTTCGTTTGAATGGTACAATTGGTATGGCTAGAATTCCCGGTTTACAAAATGCACTCTCCATTGTTAGTGTCACATATAGCATCTTCTGTTCCAC
Organism: Senecio squalidus; assembly: GCA_910822075.1. NCBI lineage: Eukaryota > Viridiplantae > Streptophyta > Magnoliopsida > Asterales > Asteraceae > Senecio > Senecio squalidus. The sequence continues at coordinate 68,145,867 of CAJVGC010000001.1, read as the reverse complement.
AAAAGTCCGTACAATAATCAGGATTTGATGGGCTTTCTGATAGTGACGGTGATGGTGAATGTGTTGCATACGCCGATACTATCAAAATAAAAAACACACATAATTATTAAAATATGTGACAATAATAATGTTTATGTAGGAAAACACGAAAGAGGAAACAAAGTTACTTGCCTGGTGCAAATATGAAGATGGTTAAGAGAGCGATTTTGAAAGAACGGTACTCCACTGATGTCCTTAATTTTTGTTTAGTGCAAACAACAACATATTGAGTTCTATTTATATGAATATTAACACATACAAATTTAATGCTTTGTCAAATTAAATAAAGGAAACTAACCAATTTACTGTTTTGGTTGATAACTATAGTAAGAGCACTCGGAGTGATAATAAGTGACAATGAGGTTGTGGTGGGTTGTGGGGAAAAAGGTGATGACGTGACAGTGAGAATGAGGGTTGTGAGTTGTTATGATAGGGAGGGTTGTGGTGGGTTGTGGGATTATTTTATTATTTTTTTATTTTTCTTAAAAGATTTAAATAAAATAAATAATACATTTATTAAAATAAAAATACAATACAATAATTAAAAAAAACACACAATACATTAATTAAAAAAAAATTACAATACAATAATTAAAATAAAAATACAATACAATAATTAAAAAAAAACACAATACAATAATTAAAAAAAAAAAAAACAATACAATAATTAAAAATAAACCTAAACGTAAATAACTAAAACATTATGTCAAAACTGAAAAATTAATGATAAAAAATACAAATCCTAAAAACATTAGGCCAAAATTAAAAATTTTAAAACATATATATATATAAAAACAAACAAACCCTAAACCTAAATAAATCACCTCCTCCTTTCCCTCCCACTCCTCTCTTCCCTCCCACAGCCTCCCTCTGCAACAAACAAACAAAAAAAAAAAAACAATCACAAACAAGAAAAAAGATAGAATTGAAAGAAGAAAAGAAAAAAAGGAAGATATAGAAGAAAAGAAAAAGAAGAGAAAGAAGAAAAAAGAAAAAAAAGTGGACAACGGCTCGTTGTAGGCACAACGACCGCCTCACAACGAGCCGAGAACGAGCCGCGGCGGTGTGATAACGAGGGACAATCCTCGTTGTGAGGCGAGAACGAGGCGATGGTTTGGTCCACTCCGGGTGCTCTAATAACTTGGAATTGAGGTGTGGGTTAACTTAGATTTTAGTAAGGGTGATATTTCAAGTTAATTAAATGTTTCCTTGACCATCTTCTTGTTCAAGCATGTTGGGTAGATAAATTGACTGGATGAAGCTATGGAGTCTTTGTGTGTGTTTGAATAAAGATGATTTTAGTTCGTGGAGGATTCGAATTGAAATCATGAATAATCCGAAGTGAAGTTTTCAGTTTGGGGAATATGTTGGTTCAGATACTCCGAACTGACTGAAGTTCCACCGAACTGAAAATAAACTGAAGAATAACTTAAGTCAACTCAAGTCAACATTGAAGATATCAACTCGAAGGCTGAAGACTTTGATTCCGAATTGAAGTGAACTCCCCGATTTGAAATTAAGATGATGACATGTTGTAGTATTTAATTCGTGGTGTTTTAGATTTTGTCTATAAATAGTATGATAGGTTGTTAGAGTTTGTTGTTTTTGAACCCGGAACTCAGTTTGAGTTCCGTTGAGCTTGTCAGTGTTTGTTGTAACAAGCTCGATCCAAAAATTTGTTCACACTATCACTGAAATCTTAAACAGTTACACATATTGTTCTATCAGCTTCAATTTCAATTTCAATTTCATGATTCCGCTTTTGATTCAACTCAGGTCATGAGATTCCGCATCATGACCTGTTTCATTTCGATTCGTTGAGTGTGGTGAGGAGTATTCAGGACATGTCATAGCATGAGTCGTGACAGGACCAAGTTTGATGGAATGAACTATAGGCGACCGCAAATGGCATTATATATAAGGGCACCTTTTTTATTTATTTCATATATGTTATATAGGTAACATTGTTAGAAATAAACGTTTAGTTTGGATGTAAGCCCAAGCCCGTATGTGGGCTTGGGCCCGTTAGGTTTATTTTTCCTATAAATAGGCCTACAATGTAAACGTTTTACGTTGATGAAATACAAAATATTCTTCCACAAACCCGATTATTAAATTCTACATGGTATCAGAGCAGGTTACGGTTAAACGTACCTGTTCGAACTAGACCATTCGAATCAAGAAACAACCAATTCGAATAGAAAACATACCTGTTCGAACTAGACAGTAACACGACTTGTCCAGCTCCAATAGAAAATCAAAAGGCACGACTGAAGTCCTCGGATAGAAAATCAAAAGGTACGACTGAAGTCCTCGGATAGAAAATCAAAAGGCACGACTGAAGTCCTCGGATAGGAAATCAACAGACACGAACATCAGTTCTCGGATAGGGACTGACTTCAACGAACACACCCTTTCGGATAGGGACTTGTTCGACCAAACAATAAAAACCTTCGGACAGGGAAGAGCAACGAACTAAGGCATCATTCGAACTGTGCTAACGAACTGGATTTCCTTCATATTCGACTAGCTCACACGAATCATACCATTCGAACACTTCATTCGACTAGAAGCTGTTCGAACATACCATTTGTCTATTCGACTAGCAAGACTTTGATTCGACCTGCTCGCCATTCGAACTACTCATCACTCGAACATCAACCATTCCCAATTTTTTTTTTCCGAATTAAAATCGATCGTTTTTTTGTTTTTAGGGTTTCGGTGTAATTGGGGGATTTGATCGAAGAGGGTGATATCAACCAGGAGTGGTCTTCTATTCGAATGGAGAAGCAGTCCACCCTAGGCCCAAATTTGAATAAAGTCCAACAAAATTTGAATAAAGCCCAATAACCAATACTCAAGCCCGAAACCACAATTTAAACAATTTAAACAATTTAAACCAACTATGACTGACGCAAACAATAACGATCTCGCAATGCAACTAATGAATTTGCTTCGTAATGGAGCACCGAATCAGTTTCAAAACCCAAAACCAAACCCGTCCGATCAACTCAAGATTAGCTTAATGTTGACAAGCAACAACTACCCGTTATGGGCTCGTATGATTCGAGTATCTATTGGGGGGAAATCAAAAGTGTATCTAAACCACCTTACCGAAAACCCTCATGCCATCACAGATGAAAAGTACGATGAGTGGGAACAAACCAACCTTGTGGTTTTCTCGTGGTTAATCCAGAACATCGAACCTAGCATCGCAAGTAATCTCACTGAATTTCCCACAGCAAAGTCACTATGGGACGCCCTGGCAGTTACTTACAGCAGTGGGAAGGATAAGCTACAAACTTTCGATCTCCATGTTAAAGCTAATGAGTTCAAACAACAACAGCTACCACTGGAAGAGTTTTGGATATGGATGCAGGGAATTTGGGGAGAAATTGATCGCCGCGACCCCAACCCGATGACTTGCACAACTGACATAGCCACATATAATCAAGTTCGATCTGAAACAAAGTTGTTCCAGTTTCTGAACGGACTTGACCGGAGGTATGATCCAATTAAACGGGAAATTCTCCGTTCTGATCCGCTTCCATCTCCCGAAACCGCTTATGTTATGGTCAGGAAAGAAAAAGCTCACCAAGCTATTATTGACGGGAACCATGAGGCAGATATGGGTGTGGCAGCTGGGCTCAATACCACCGGCGACGGAGCAGGGCTTGTCTCGAAGAATTATCGATCAGAAAAACCAGCATTCCGATCCCAATCAAAGGTCGACAAAAGCAAGCTCAAGTGTGAAGAGTGTGGTATGTCAAAACACACCAAGGAGCAATGCTTTAAAATTGTTGGCTATCCAGACTGGTGGAATGAGAATCACAAGACCTCCAAGACTGGAAAAGTTGCGGCTGTTGTAGGAAGCAGTAACACTCGAGGCGGAGGAGAGACTAGTACCGATGGCACACCAAAACCAGGTATAGGGTTTGGTTGTTCTAGACCAAACCCTCCGGGTAATGAATCTTTTTTAAATCCAAAAAGTTTTAATAAAAACTTACTCGATAAGTTAAATGAGTACGATTTAAAAAAGGAACAATGTGAGTCTCTTTCTGGCAAAGCTCATGTTGCAACCAAAGATTCTTAGTGTACTTCTTGGATCTTTGATTGTGGTGCCACCGATACGATGACGTTTGATATCACCGATCTAACGTTCAAATCTAGAGTTGATAAAACAAGAATTCATACCGCAAATGGGGAAACTCTTCCAGTTAAAGGAGGGGGAACCATTGAAATTTCAAAAACATTACGACTTTCTAGATGTCTTTATGTACCATCACTATCACACAAGTTATTATCCGTCATTCATGTTACGAAAGAATTAAATTGTGTGGTATTAATGCACCCCATTTTTTTCCTTTTACAAGATATCAGAACGGGGAAGATCATTAGGCGTGGTACTGAAAGACAAGGACTCTACTATGTTGATGAAGTTACTCACCACGGTTCTGTTTTGCTCACTCATGGGTCCAACGATAGGAAAGCTTGGTTATGGCACAGAAGATTAGGCCATCCGTCTGCTGGATATTTAAGACAATTATTTCCGCACTTATTTCCTAATAATAAAACTTTTTATTGTGACACTTGTATTTTGGCTAAGAGTCATAGACAAACGTTTAAACCTGATGATACTCGAGTTGATTCTCCTTTTTCGTTAATTCATTCTGATGTTTGGGGTCCCGCAAAAATTGAAGGGGGACAAAATTTTCGTTATTTCTTGGTATTTATAGATGATTGTACTCGTATGACATGGACTTATCTTTTAAAAACTAAGTCTGAATTGTTTACTAAGTTCACATCGTTTTGTAACATGGTCAAAACTCAATTCAAACAGGACATACAAATTCTCCGATCCGATAATGGGAGAGAATTCTGTAATATTTCCATGAAAAACTTCTGTCAAGAGTGGGGAATCATTCATCAAACCTCGTGTGCTCACACCCCTGAACAAAATGGGGTTTCAGAACGCAAAAATCGATTCTTGTTGGAAATCACTCGTGCTATGATGATCGAATCACAAGTCCCCAAGTCTTTTTGGCCAGAAGCAGTTGTCACTGCCACGTACTTGGTTAATCGTCTCCCAACCCGAGCTTTAGCTCTCAAAACTCCTCTCCAAACACTGTCACACTTCCATAAATTGCCTTCAAATCTAAGTCTTGAACCTCGGGTATTTGGATGTTCTGTTTTTGTCCATATACCAAAAATAGAGCGTTCAAAACTTGATCCTTGTGCAGAGAAATGTGTGTTTCTGGGGTATGGTGTCAATCAACACGGGTATCGGTGTTACAGCCCGAGTCGGCGTCACATGTTCGCAACAATGAACTGTGACTTCCTTGAAACTGAGTTCTTTTACCAGACCCATCTCCATGGTCAGGGGGAAAAAGAAAATGACGCATTAAGATGGATAAGTTGGGCACCACCTGTGAATGGTGCTTCTACTGATACATCCACTCCGGAGACTGATAGTCCTGAAGAACCTGAAGACAGTACCACTCCCACCAACAATGATCCTCCTCAACTGATATCCGAGGTAAGTGGCTCTGAAACTCCGGATACTTCAAATAACTCTGATATGTGTGATGATGAACAACAGGTCGAGACAGAAACTCCGAGTGTGATTGAACCAGCTCGGTATGATCTTCCACCTAGATCAACCAGGGGAATTCCGCCTAACAGATACTCACCTGAAAGAAGTTCAAGAGGGTCGAGATATCCAGTTGCAAATATCGCAAAAAGGAATTTAGTTCCGGAAGCCAAGTCCTTCGCGAACGCGATTTGTTCTGAAAAAATACCAACTAGTGTTGAAGAAGCACTCAAGTATAAAGAATGGAAAGAAGCAATTGGAACTGAACTTGAAGCCCTGAGAAGAAGTGAAACATGGGAAGAATGTGAATTGCCTCCAGGAAAGAAACCCGTTAAATGTCGGTGGGTGTTCACTATCAAGTATAAACCAGATGGATCAATCGAAAGGTATAAAGCTCGATTAGTCGCAAAGGGGTATACTCAGACTTACGGGATTGACTACTGTGAGACTTTCTCTCCAGTAGCCAAGATTGATACTATTAGAGTTCTATTCTCAGTTGCAGCAAACAAGGATTGGCCATTACACCAATTCGATGTCAAGAATGCCTTCCTACATGGAGAATTGAAAGAAGAAATCTACATGGAAGCCCCACCTGGAATTCATGATAGTTCCGAGGCCAGGAAAGTTTGCCGACTAAAGAAATCTCTGTATGGTTTGAAGCAGTCTCCACGAGCGTGGTTTGGTCGGTTTACCACAGTTATGAAGAAATATGGCTATAACCAAAGCAATTCCGATCACACTCTCTTCTTGAAACGGAGAGGTAAACTCATAACCTGTTTAATAATCTACGTTGATGACATGATCATTACAGGGGATGATTCAGAGGAAATGACAAAACTGAAAGCTAATCTTTTCAAAGAATTTGAAATGAAAGATCTGGGAAGACTCAAATATTTTCTCGGAATTGAAGTTCTAAGATCAAAATTAGGGATCTTCATTTGCCAACAAAAATATGTTCTTGATTTGTTAGCAGAGACGGGAATGCTAGATTGCAAACCTGCAGACACTCCCATGATAGCCAACCAAAAATTATTCATGGAAGATGAAGCTGAACTGGCAGATAAAGAAAGATATCAGAGAACGGTGGGAAAACTGATTTACTTAGCTCATACGGCCAGACATTGCATACGATGTGGGGGTTATAAGTCAATTCATGCACCAACCTCAAGTCCAGCACATGGAAGCAGCTTTACGGATTATCAGGTATCTCAAGGGAACTCCTGGACACGGTGTTCTATTCAAAGCAAATGGGCACCTGAAGATTGAGGCTTATACCGATGCTGACTGGGCAGGCGACAAAGGTAATAGGAGGTCTACATCAGGGTATTTTACCCTAGTGGGTGGAAATCTTGTTACATGGAGGAGTAAAAAGCAAAAAGTTGTCGCCCTCTCAAGTGCTGAAGCTGAATTCCGAGGAATAGCACGAGGATTAGCTGAAGTCCTATGGCTGCGAAAACTAATGTCAGAAATCGGGTATCCCTCAGAAGAAGCCAGTAAGATCATGTGTGACAACAAAGCGGCTATCCAGATCTCAGGAAATCCAGTTCAACATGATCGCACCAAGCACGTTGAAGTTGATAGACACTTCATCAAAGAAAAACTTGAAAATGAGATTATCGAGCTTCCGTTTGTTTCATCAAAAGATCAACTGGCAGATATTCTCACAAAGGCGGTTACTGGGAAGATTTTCACTCACTGTCTTGACAAGTTGAGCATTGGAAATCCCACTACTCAGCTTAAGGGGGAATGTTAGAAATAAACGTTTAGTTTGGATGTAAGCCCAAGCCCGTATGTGGGCTTGGGCCCGTTAAGTTTATTTTTCCTATAAATAGGCCTACAATGTAAATGTTTTACGTTGATGAAATACAAAATATTCTTCCATAAACCCGATTATTAAATTCTACAAACATATCAGGTTTTTCCATATTCTTATTAGTATACTAGATACTTTGGCTATATGTATATGTAAAATGTGTTTATGGGGGTCTATTTTAGATTTCAGCACAGGGCATTCACAATCTTGGGTCCAGCCCGGAGGCATGATTTACTTCTACGTGTTGGTTGTACTGGCGATTCTACATGATGGTTCTGATGACAATGTATGAAGACCGCTCATACAAAGGAGTGACGATTCTACATGATGGTTGGACATATATTTATCGTTTCACCTTGGGCATCCGAAAACTCAAGACCGACCATATATATAAAAAGTATCAACTACATATCATTTTCCATTAAAATAAGTTTGCTAACTTAGCTTTGGTATATAAACATAGATTAACCATAAATCTAATAAAATGAATTTTGAACTTAGGAACTAGTTCTATTTTAATTTTTAAACTTATATATTCGAGTCTAAAAAACGAGTTATTGTAAACCGAAAAAGCTTCATTGTAAGCATCTTCCAATATCTTGTCTTTTGTTTTTACACCCACATTAGCCATCCATATCAATTTCCATCTTTACATTCACACCTCTTCTTCGTTTCCTACGTTGAAACAAGAACAAGAAGCTGTGCATCGATCTTTCCAAAGAAAAAACACGTAAGACTTCTATGGGGAAACAAATGAGCAAAGCTAATTCTGTCAAAATTTCCAAAAACTACAACGGAAGCTTGAAACCCCGGGTTTACATTACTGACTCGTCAAGCTTCAAAACACTTGTTCAAGAACTGACAGGAAAAAATGGTGCAACTGAACCATCATCCATTGTTTCAACTATTTATTCACCACCACCAGAAGTCGGATTAGAAATTAAACGAAAAGATCAAGATGCCTTTAATGATTGTAAATTACTTGTCTCGGAAACTGGCAGTCAAATTGATGTTTTGCAGGAAATGAACATGGAGTCGTGGCTTCTTGAAGTTGATCCGCTTGCTTGTTTGATTGACGAAACGTTTTCATGACAACTATGCAAGTCCAACGTTCATCTTTAACCGTACGATCTGTGTATATGTACACTGTCTATATTCACATTGAACTTGTCTAAATTCTTTCTCTAAATCTTTCGTTTGTATATTATTTGATCAACCGAAAGGTTACAAATTTAAACATTTGTTTACCTGTTTTATATTTTGAATTTGTTTTCAACTTCTGTAAGATCGCAATAAAAGTCGTCATATTTAAGTAATATGCGGAATAGATCAACTCAAAGTAGGATCCGGTATTACTAGTATATAAGTAAAAACAATACCAGATCCTACGTTGAATTTTTGCCCATATCAAAACTAACCCGGCTCAATAATTATCTAACGATTTAGGAGGTTCGATAGATTATAAATAGGCTTTGAGCACCTTTTAACTATACTTGTAAAAAAATACCCAAATTGCACGAAAACAAATCAAAACAAACCCCATCAAATTAATCTAGTGAAGTAATCATTTCAAATTGTCATTATGAAATCTAATTTTGTGTAAGGAAAGGAAACACATGTATCTACACGAACACGGTAAGCAAGAAAGTAAACAGGTTTTCAACTTGATCCATTGCAATAACGCTTGGAACTATTGGATTTGGTTTCCAGATCGTCTAATCCCCAAATTCGTATTGTTCGATCATCACTAGCTGAGGCCAATATATGCGGGTTTGCAGGGTTCCAACTCACACAGTTAACAGCACCAGAATGGCCTTTTAATGTTTCAATCATCTCTCCCGATTCTTTGTGCCATATATAAACCTACGTACAGGTCTGACGCGTTTAGTTAATGAAGAAAACTGGATTATAAGTCGTTTATCAACCAGACATATAAACAATGTTGCAACATGACCAATTTACCTGCTTAGGAAAAAACACAACCAAAATCGACCCAATACTTATGAATGGGTCGATTTGGGTTGTATTTTATCTCAAACGGGCCAATAACAGAAAAAAGTCAAATGGATTGACCGGCTTGGAAGTTAACAAACGTCCATAAATGCATACAAACTCCTAAATGGTTTTATTTAAAAGTGCAGACTATTATTGTAATAACATACTTTATCTACTAGTAACTATTGCTTCTTCATACATATGTTTTTTAACTGGAACCGATTTTGACCCTTTAATCCAACCCACCCGCCACAACCAGTTATCACCTCTAGTAAAACGTGATATTTCGCGTTCTTACTTAAATACATTACACACAAAAAATATACCTGTGAATCTTCGCTGCCACTAGCAATAAATGCTTGCTGAAATCCACCAAAACAAGCTTTAACAATGAAGCGAGAACGTCTATGGCCTCTATACTTTGAAACAAGTCGAATATGACCCTCAATATTCCAAAGGTGTAACTCTTCATTAATAAGACTAACAAGCAACAACTTATTATCACACGATAATGTGAATGAAACTATCATTTCATCTTCCTTGATACATCTTTCAACCCCTGATTCTCGATCAAGAATAAGTATCATATTTTCGTTACAAATTGTTATTAATTTCCCGTCATTAGTCATATGCAAATCCGAGATTTTAAGAGTCTTTTCTCCAATTAAACAGTCTATCTCTTTGCTATCTAAATCCCACATAATTACGCTTTTATCCGTCAAACCCGAGAAAATATATTTCCCATCTGGAGACCAACTGCAAGATATTGAACCAGTAAGGCCTTTTTCATAAACTTGGAGGCATTTCCCAGAAGAAACGTCCCAACGCCTTACAACTTCTTCTACACCACATGTTAAGATCTGATCATCACACGGACTCCACGAAACACACGAAACAGGCTTTTGATGGCCGATTAATCTATGCTTTAAGGAGACTCTACCATCCCAATTAACCTTTAAAAAACAAAAATGAAATGAAATTCATAATAGGAACATAAGAACAAAGGACCCTATAGAAATGGCAAGATGGGCGGGTCAGGCAACAGGTCAAAACGGATCAGATTGACCAACTGAACTTTTTGTCCAGTTTTACTATGTTTATAATATTTATTAAAAATTGGTCTTGACCAAAATGGCCCACTCCCAATATGGTATATACCCAAATTGACACTTTTACAAACTTATACCTAAATAGCCCACCAATTCCGCAAACTAAAAAAGAAAAGATACAGTTTTCCTGGCAAAAACGTAAATTTTTCAATTTTCGTAAAAAGTAGTTTCTAGTTTGCGAAATGAAAGAATAAAAATAAACAAATGAAGGCTAAAATGTACTCCGGAAATCCCTTCCTAAAGCCTTAGTGGAATTGAGGGCTATTTGAGTATAAACCCAAAAATGTGCCCTAAATAGGTATAGCCACTATTGGACTTAAGGACATTTTGGTCAATTTCCTCCCTATATAAAACTTTGGGTGACTTTCAACCCGTTTTAACACCGACCCTTTATAGCTAAGTTTTTAGCTGTCTAGTTTGAGGCATAACATAAAAGAGAAATAATCACCTCCCAAATAATAGCAGAACGATCACTAGACGACGAGGCCAAATACTTTCCATTTTTAGAAAACTTCAAGAACCAAACTTCATCGTCATGGTCTTTCAGAATCTGCACTGTTCGTGAAGGAATCTTATCTCTTTCACAGCGATGATCAATTAATAACGAATTTTCCCCAACTAAAGAATTATGAAACAAACAATTGTCATGTTGCAAATCAATAGCTTGTTCTACTAATTGCACCAATCTTCTTTCCGGTATTATTACTGTCGGAGGAAATAACTTCTGCAAATCCTCGAGAATTTCTGTCGGACCTTTTGACTTAGACTTCGACTTTGAAGGAGACAAAATGAGGGAAGAAAGCTCACGGACTCTAATATCATTTATTGAAAGAGGCGCTATTTCAGTCCGTAGTGTCTTTAAAGCATCGATTACATGTTCACTATCTAAAAGTTCTAGAAACTTCTGTTGTAATATAACGAAACACGACAGTTTAATTATAGATTCGTCCGCTATTCCGATTTTATGCAAAGAAGCTAAACTTTCGTCCCAACTACCATTAAGAATGTGTTGGATAAATTTAGTAACTTCAGATGAATGAAAAGGTATTCCTGACTCTTGTTCAAGATACGCCCCGGTTTTACTATACCCAAGAGAATATAATGTTTCGGCTAATAATCGAACAAATTCTGGTTTCTTAACTCCTTTTGAACCAATTATTTCATCGTTTAGAGCCAGAGCCATTGAAGGTTGTTTTAGTGATTTACCGTTTGAAAGACCTCTTTGTTCTTTAGAGGATACTTTCATACGTTTTGAGGGTGGTTCTTCATCTTCTACACCTCCCATGAAATGTGCAATCAGCCCATATATATAAACCTCTTCGTTCTTTAAAAATTTTCAAGTACCTTCAATGAATCAAACGTTTTCATGAATAACAAAATAAATAAAATAACTCGCATTATCATAGTTAAGCAAAAACAGGAAAAGTTGTAAACATACAATGACAAAACGGACAAAGTAACTCGCATTTTGAAATAGTTTGGCTATTTTTTACGTGCAAACTACACATTTATATTAGCTATAGATCAACCGGTCCCACAACCAACATGAGGGAGATAAATCACATGTCGATAGTTGGCACCCAGGTTTCAACCTAAGACCTCCACTACAACAGATTCCGTCGCATATTTAAAAGTTTTTAATTGGTCAGATACATACAATAACAATATTTGAAAGTTGAATACATCCAACGGATGCGTTTCAACATTTCCACACACTTACTTATCCCCTTACATTACGCCATTTCTTCCGTATACGTTTCTAAATAGACTCCAATAATCATAAAATGTTGTATATAACCTTCCATACATGTTAGTGACAATTTAAACATATCACCACTTCAAAACACTCATCACATCGAATTCGATTACAAAATCGACAACAGTTGGATTGTTTTAATCAATCTTTTATCAAACAATAACAATGTATATATCAATAATCAAACTTACTCGAATATGAATTAACTTGTACAACACTTCAAAACATAAACTATAATTAAAAATGTAAATCAATCAATAAAATCATATCAGAAATAGATCTAGGTTATGTAATTATAAGTTTATTTGATAATGAAAATGGGGAAAATAAAAGAGGAATTGATGATTGATTGATACCTGTCGGTTGGAGAGAATAAATTGATAATGAGAAATGAGGCTAAAGTTTTATAAATATACACAAAAATTTATAAAATTGATTGGAATCATATCCAAAAAATAAACTAATTGTATAAACTATGGTACTATAATTTACAATAATAAAGATGGTCGAATCATGATGCAAAATGTGTGAAAAACATAGTGGACGTGTAAGATATCTCTAACTTTTATATATATTTTAATATATACGTTTGTTCTGTTCGTAACGAGCATCAATGTCTGATAAACATCATCTTATTTATATTGGGATACAATATTATGTTACGACTTATATGTATTTTACATATATCCAGCTATATGCAATAGTAATTTTAAAATATATTTTTAATTGCGTAAATTGTATCTAACGTATATTTAAGGTGTATGTTTCATTTACTGGGTTTTAAAATCGTCCCTAATGGGATAGCTTTATGCATTAACAATTAAAAAACCTTTTTTGAAACGTTAAAGACAAATCTATAATTTGAGTAAAGGTTGGAGACGATTTATACACTTAACTCTATAAATTATATATATTAATACATTTTCTTTTCTACAATTATTTATAGTAGACCAGGCACGAAGCGGGAGCGGGGTAGAGTAGGCATTTGTTCTCACTAAACATTTTTCATAATATAAAAAATAATTATATTTATGTTATTTTGAATTTTTGCCCCCTTAAAAACCATAAATATAAATTTTGCACCAATGTAAACAACGAAAATTTATCAACTTGATAAATTCGTTTTAGTTTTCCCCATGTAAAAACATTTCTCTATAGTAGAGTCTTGATAACCACGGACATGAAGATAATGGTTAAAACATAAAAACATGTAGAAAAAACTTGTATTTCACAAATGTATGAAAAATGTCGAAAATGCACGAATAGTTATTTATTAACATATTATTAACCCTTATAGAATATTACCTTCTCGCTCCGTATAACAAACAATAATATCGCAGTATTATATTTTTATAAACATCATAATGCCAAAATGCTTTAAGCATACCGATTAAACATTACATGATTACAAGAACGATCATGTTTTTAGTTTTGTCCTTAATCGGATTTTAACTTATAATTTCATAATTGATGAATCTACATATATTTGTAGACTTCAAATATTTGATAAAAAAAAAGAAATAACTTGATTAATAACATTCTAATGATCATTTTTAACATTTTAAATCATGGATGCTTGTTTATATATATATATATATATATATATATATATATATATATATATATATATATATATATATATATATATATAATTCTTTAGTTGATGCATGTTACTTTTGAATTGGGTAACCTTGAATATTATTGTTGTGTACGGATTGAATATGCCACGGAAATATGTCGTGTAACGTGGCCACTTTTGGTTCAACTTTGACTTTTCAACTACCTTTTTTCATATCTTAAAAATTAAAATCAAATGATAGATATGCACGTAACTAAGAAATGACCTTTATCAAAGCCTTGTATGAGAAGAGGATAATTAGATTATTTGTCTAGTTAGTCCAACTTTATGGGTTTTGGCACGTTAGATTTAAGTTTAAGGTTTATATTTTTATAAGTGTTTCAGTTAACCAACACCGCTAACGTTGTTAGCTTCGTATTCATATTATGAAGTGAAGCATGCAAGAATCGTCGCCTTAACATTCTGTAACAAGCTTTCTGGGTCGAAATTGAAAAAAATTAAAATAACTCGGTGTTCTGTTTATAACTCTTAAACTAATGGTGCCGAATATCGAACTTTTGAAAAATGTGATATAGAGTATCAAATCGCTTTTCAATTGTTACTGATGTTGGTATGGTACCAATATGATATCGGTGTTAAATTACTTTTGCTCACCTTTACCACAAATACTTTCAATTGTTTCAGACAAAAATTAAACTCATAACTTCTAAGTTGATGGGTCATAACGATAGACCAAAAATCCTTTGGATTTGTTTTTTAATTTATTTAAGACGAAGAGTAAATATATCTCATACTATATCTCTTATAATTCAAATTTTAACCACCAATATTTAGATTACTAGCCCCTTTGATAATATATGTATGAAGCTATCTAATCAGGGGCGGAGTATAGAAAACTTTTTTACGTGGGACAAACTAAAGAGAATTTATCAAGTCGACAGATTTTTATTGTTTCATTGGAATAAACTTTAGATATTTGATTTTTGTAGGGGCAAAATTTCAAAACTAACATGAATATAATTACCTTTTATATTACAAAAATATATTTAGTAAAGAAAACTATTTACTCTGTCCCTCTTCGCCCATATATCTAACTATTATTAACCGTTAGGTAATGCAACACCGGTTCAAATAGCGGGAAATGTCACAAAGCAAACATAACATGGTAGTAGCATTCGTGTCATTTATTTATTTTTTCTCTAAAAGAGATACCTTAATCAACTAAGCTAACTCTTTTCAATTCAACAAAAAGTGTTACCAAAAATAAAGCAAAAGCAAAAGCAATATCACTACTCTTAAAAAGTTCATAATATTAAAACATAAAACGTATGTTTCGAAAACGTCCAATACTTACTTACAACAAGTTTTACGGGTGATTTTAGTTGCGGTTTTGATGATGGCTAGTACGAGTGGAACGAAAAATGCAACTCCTTCGAGAATGAATTCGAGGAGTTTTGCTATGATTGATCCTTATGGAGATGATAATGCTACTGTTGATAGTGAACTTGTTCCGTCTTCGCTTGCTTCTGTTGCTCCTATTCTTCGTGTTGCTAATGAACTCGAGAAAGATAATCCTAGAGTTGCTTATTTGTGTATGTTTTCAACCTAAAACTGTTATCCGCATTTATCTTTTTATGTGTTTTGTGGTTACGTTATGTTGAAGTATGAAAAAAGAAAAATATTTATATATATCTTAGGAGTTGTATTGTGACTATATTTTCGAAAACGCAATAAGCTGATATGGGCGTTTTTAATACTTTGGGATTGTTTGGTTTTCAGCTAATGCTTATTATTAAGCACAATTTATATAAGCACCTCCCCGGGTAAGTCGACACACGGGATCACTCTACGAGACTATGACCTATTAATGAAATCACTTTCTCTGATGTTTACCATGCATGGTCGTTAGGTTGCATAGTAAGCTCGTGTTGTCAAGACCGATATAAGTGATAATAAAAATATTGTACATCCAGAATAACCGACCACCCTATAATAAATATAAAAACCCGACACTCATTTAAGGACAAACCATCATTATGTCTAAACATAACCCAATGATATAAACCACAACCAAGGTAATCTAGTATATGTATTGGGATGGTCAGGGAAAGAGTTGAGACGATCATGACGCGGGAGAACATGAACAGTATGTTTGGTTCAAGAAACGCGGGAAATGGCGGAAAGTGAAGATGGTGGTATTCAGTGTCATCACTCTCCTTTTAGATACCTTAATCAGCTAAGCTAACTCTTTTGGTATCCATCATTTTTCAATTCAACAAAAAGTGCAACTAAAAAAGTAAAAGCAAAAGCATAATCACTAAAAAAAATCAATCTTCTAAAAAAAAGTTGTAATGCAGATTCAAACATATCCAACGTATATACATAAACTACTACTACTAAGTTATATTACACTTCCTTCAAAAAAATTTAAAAAACGTGTTATAATTGTAACAAGACGAGATGGCTAGTACGAGTGGTACGAAAGGTGTAGCTCCATCGAGAATGAATTCGAGGAGTTTTGCTATGATTGATCCTTATGGAGATGATAATGCTACTGTTGATAGTGAACTTGTTCCGTCTTCTCTTGCTTCTGTTGCTCCTATTCTTCGTGTTGCTAATGAGCTCGAGAAAGATAATCCTAGAGTTGCTTATTTGTGTATGTTTTTAACCTGAAAAACGTTATCGGAAGTTTTGTTTTATGTGTTTTGTGGTTACTTTGTGTTGAAGTATGAAAAAGAAAAATATATGATATATATCTTAGGAGTTGTTTTGTGACTATTTTTGTGTTTTGCTTATCAATATTAGCTTATTTAAGTTGTCTTCGGAATTTGCAAAAACTCGATAATAGCTAAGGGCGTTTGCGATCGTATAGTTTAAGTGTTTATTAGCTTATTGTTCTAAAAAACACCGTAATAAGCACCTTTTTAAGTGTTTGGGTGAAATACTAAAAAGTACTTATCTGTTTATTTTGGGCTTTAGGCTGAAATAAGCACTTTTTTTTATAAGCACCCTGGGAGGTGCTTATATTAATTATGCTCTAAAATAAGCATTAGCTGAAAACTATAACATCCCAAAGTCCTAAAAACAGCTTATTGCGTTTTGATTCGATATAAGGAAATCCAAACACTATGTATGCATTGCTTTTTAATACCCCTGATAAACTAATTATAACTTTCTCAAAAATCATAAGCTGTTTAATAATCGGTCCAAAACACGTCCGACATTGCTTCCTGTAAATGAGTAGAAATAGCAATGTGGATAAAAAAAATCTACGCATTTTTTAGTATCATAAGGTTACTAACTTCGAAACGAGATTTGTATAGTTATAAGGAGTACAGAACTGTTGTCAAACGATAACAATACAGTTTAGTTGTCTATATCTATGATTACTGATCTGTTACATGACTATCTAACAATGGTAATAGTGGTTTTTCGAACGACTTTTGGCCTTGTACGCAGTTTAATAAAAATGTTTGTCTTTGTTGTTGTAGGTCGATTTCTTGCATTCGAAAAGGCACACAGAATGGACCCCAAGTCTACAGGACGCGGTGTTCGACAATTTAAGACCTACCTGTTGCCTAGACTTCTGAAGGTACACATATTTTCTCGCTTATAGAGTTGTTTATGTTTTAATCCATGTGTACATTATAAATATCAGTAATGTTTTTTTCAGGAAGAAAAAGTGACAAAACCTCAATTAGCAACGAGTGATCCTCGAGAAATCCAGAAATACTACCAAAATTTCTATGAGAAAAATATTCAAGAGGGCCAATATACAAAGAAACCGTGAGGCTTGCTTTTTAGTTAACATCCATTTAAATTCTCGTTTACATGTTCTGTTAGCTCATTACTTTAATGCCTTCTTTTATCGTGAAGTGAGGAAATGGCTAAGATTTATCAGATTGCAACGGTCTTGTATGATGTATTGAAGACGGTGGTACATCCTCCGTCAAATGTTGAACCTGAGGTAAAACTTTGTATAGGTGGGTCGGGCGGGTTGGGAAACAGGTCAAAATGTGAAATATTAACGTTTACTTTTTTTCTGCATGAAGACTGAAAGATATGCCAAAGATGTAGAGGAGAAAAAGGAACAATACGTACATTATAACATTCTTCCGTTATATGCTGTTGGAGTTAAACCAGCAATTATGGAACTTCCCGAGGTTGTACTTATATAGATATAATTTTATTTTTTTTAATCTTTTTTCCTCCTTTCCTTTATATTTACTTATTTACTCGTTTTAATGTCTTAGATCAAAGCTGCTCTTCGGGCTCTTCGTAATGTGGATAATCTTCCACTTCTTAGAAAGCCTGAGGATAGATACAAATCTGTTAACGATATACTCGAGTGGTTATCTTTAATGTTCGGATTTCAGGTAACTTTTGTTTCTATAATGTTTTTATTACATTTATGTCTTATGTTTCTATAACTTAACGTTTATTTTCTCGACCTTTGCAATGAAGAAAGGAAATGTTGCAAATCAGCGGGAACATTTAATCTTGCTACTTGCGAATATCGACACAAGGTCGAAGAGTATAGAAGATTATGAGCAGGTAAACCTTCGACTAACATACTTATATACAATATTTGGTCACTTCTTTATGTCCTTATTTATCTCGAATTCGGTTAATATTTGTAGCTGGATAGCCACACAATACATCAGTTAATGGATAAAACATTCAAGAACTATACCTCATGGTGCGATTATTTGCACTGCACGTCAAACCTCAAGTAAGTTATTATCAACAGAGAATAAAAACTTTTGGTGCTTGAATTTTGATATTATTTTATATTTATTAATTCTCTTTATTTTTATGTTTTGTGATTGCATAGGTTTCAAGCTGGTGGCGATACACAGCAGTTAGAGCTTCTCTACATCGGACTCTATCTTCTGATATGGGGTGAAGCTTCAAATATCCGCTTCATGCCGGAATGTCTTTGCTATATATTCCATAATGTTTGTTTACTTATAAATCTCCATGAGTCCTTTATATGAATCGTTTTTTATCTAATAAGAAAGTGATTGTGAGATGATATTCATTGCTTTTTTTTTATTGAACGATTTAGATGGCGAATGAAATTCATGGAATTTTGTTTGCGAATGTCGAACCTGTAAGTGGAGGCACGTATCAACCAGAAGCAGTTGGAGAAGAATCATTTCTCCAGAATGTCGTGACACCTATTTATGAAGTTATGCGTAAGGTAGTAACATTCAACTCTACTTTTTATTCTTTTAGGCACGTTTTGGTATTTATTAACATTGTGTTCTTACATGGTGACAGGAAGCCAAGAAAAACCGAGGTGGCAAAGCAAGTCATTCTTCCTGGAGAAACTATGATGATCTTAATGAATATTTTTGGTAATGCATCTCATTAGACTTGGCGTTTGGACCCATTTACTTATGAACGGGTCATTCGGGTTATGTTTTATCATGCTCATGTGATTTCCTTTTATGCCGTCTTTCCACATGCTCATGTGATTTCCTTTTATGCTAAAATATGTTAACGTTGTTCTTATAGAAACTATAATACTTTCTTTTTAGGTCCGATGAATGCTTTAAATTAGGATGGCCAATGGATCCAAAATCTGACTTTTTTCTCAACTCCGATGATAATGTGCAGACGAATGGGGTATCTATTCAACTTGACACTTTGCATTTTCGAATATTTATGTATTCCATACTATTAGTCAGCTGAGAATGCTTATTTAAGAACCTTTAGTTATTACTAACATTTCATTATCGCATGATACTAACATTTCATTATCGCAGGAGCGTAACCATGTCAAATCTAGGAAAAAGAAACCGAAAACAAATTTTGTTGAAGTGCGGACATTTTTGCACCTTTACAGGAGTTTTGATCGAATGTGGATGTTTCTTATATTAGTTTTTCAGGTATGTAATAACACCATAGTGTTTTCTATTTGATGTTTTTATTTCGGGTATAATCTTGTTCATATTTGTTTTTGTATTTTTTCAGGCTATGGTAATTATAGCCTGGCATGGAGATGGATCAATATTTGGTATTTTCGATGATGGTGTCTTCGAGAGTATTTTGAGCATGTTCATTACTTCTGCTGTTCTCAACTTTTTCCAAGGTGTTTTTTCTTTCCTTTTATGTTATTTCTATTTTTTAGTTGTCCTTAGGCGGGCAGGTCGGATGACGGGTCAAATGGATACGGGTTGAAACGGGCCATTTTTAGTAGCTGTTGGGTGCCTAAGTTTTGTGTTTTTTTTTGTTGATTTTGTTCTGCAGCTTCGTTAGATATAATCCTTAGCTTCCACGCTTGGAGGAGCATGAAACAAAGTCAGATACTTCGCTATGTCCTTAAACTTACCATTTCCGCATTTTGGGTAATAATGCTACCCATTGGTTATTCAAGATCGGTTAAGAACCCAACAGGAGTTGTGAAGTTCTTTAGTAACTTAGGAGGAAGTTGGAGGGAGCAGTCACTTTATAATTATCTTGTTGCAATTTATTTGACGCCCAATATATTATCCGCCTTGCTATTTTTGCTCCCACCCATGAGGAGATCCATGGAGCGTTCAAACTGGCGCGTAATTGTTCTTTTAATGTGGTGGGCCCAGGTTAGCTAATTTGTTTCTAATTTACTTTTTAATTGTTAATTAACAATTAAAAGGTATCCAGGAGTTGATAAACTCACACCAAAGGTGGGAGGTACCAAGTTTGAATCCTGTTGGGGACATTTACCGGCTCAAAGAGTCATTAGCGAAAAAAAAACATTATCTAAATCAAGTATAGAGGTGGCAAAATGGGTGGGTTGGGTAACGGGTCAAAACAGGTCACTTTATGTGAGGGTCTAGTTGGGTTGTCCCGAAGCACTTTTTTGTCTGAAACTTCAAATTTTGTTCTATGAACATAGGCTACTTTTGACCCGCTAACTTTTAGTTTTCAAATTCATTTTATCAGTTTTAATTTGATAGAGATAAAACATAACCATATCAACCCGTTTGTATGTAAATAGGCTGAAATTTCCAACTCTAATCAAGTACATTAATAGGCTTCCAAGATATAAACATGAATTACTAGAAATTTCTACTTTACCCGTATAGAGTTTTTAAATCTACCTATTCACCTTCAACACTGTTTCAGCCGAAGCTCTACGTTGGAAGAGGAATGCATGAAGACATGTTTTCTCTTTTGAAGTAAGGAAGCATAGTTAATTTAATGTATATATATATATGTTTTTTTTGTTTTTAAATTTCTCTTTTAACGATATAAGTAAGTTAATCTTTAGGTATACACTATATTGGGTGACGCTGCTAATAAGCAAGTTTGCGTTCAGCTACTATGTGGAGGTAACATTCGGCAATCCGAAATAAGCTGAAATACTGAATACTCTCTAGTTATAAGCTCATCTTTTGCATTTTGATTATAGATATTGCCACTTGTTGCACCAACAAAACTAATTATGGAAATGTCCATTAGCAAATATGACTGGCACGAGTTCTTTCCAAACGGTAAAAGTAATATTTTGAATCCTACTTGTGATTACTTTTATCTGAGTACTAATTCATTTTAAGTAATCTGTAGTGACTCATAATATCGGTGTTGTTATCGCTATTTGGGCTCCTATTGTCATGGTAAGTGTCCACACACAAAAAAAAAGAAATTATTGTTATTTTTTCTTTTGTGCAAATGACTAAATGTCTAAAAGATGTTAATCTTTTAGGTTTATTTTATGGATGCACAAATTTGGTACGCGATATTTGCTACCATTATCGGTGGAATCTATGGAGCCTTCAGCCACTTGGGTGAGGTAAGTACATGTAATATGTATTCGTTTGAATTGTTTATGTCCGAGGAGATGAGTTTTTTGTAACACTCTTTTCTGACTTTATATCACTTCATTTCGTTTATTTTTTAGATTCGGACACTTGGTATGTTGCGGTCCCGCTTTGATTCAGTTCCTTCAGCTTTCTATGAACGTCTTGTACCAATGCAGAAAGAAGAACACAAAAGAGACCCATTGGTAGGGATACTATATGGTTCTCTTTAGTCTTATATGTGCGGGTTGGGTAACAGGTCAAAAAAGATACCCGTCAAAATGGGTATTTTTGGTACGGGTCAAAATGGGTCCACAAACTCGAAACACTTTTTGTCTGATCTTTTTATATAATTAGTCCGGTACATTATAAATATGATTTCAAAAATATTTTAATTATAACAATAATAATAAAATTTTCTTGAATTAATAGATTTCGCCAAAAAGGGTCAATGGTAGACCGAACCAAATCAATGGGTCAAAACTCCCAAAGTGTAATAAAAATACATGTTGGGCGCCTTTTAACCCGATTGACCCACTTCATTTTCAGCCATTTTTTTCAGGATATTCCACATTTGACCCATTAGATATATATACAAAACATAGCCTAAATCGACCCATTTATAATTAAATGGGTCGAGATGGTCACCTCTAGTTGGAACATTCTGTTTAAATTCTACCAATATTAATCTTAACATGTTATGCACAAAACTGGTATGTAGGAGGATGATTCATTAGTTAGAAGGAACATAGCGAAATTTTCACAAGTATGGAACGAGTTCATATATTCAATGCGGAAGGAAGACTTGATCAGTAACAGGTTACCTCATGTCAAATACAATATCTATCTATATACTTACTAAAACAATCCGATTAATCCTTCGTATTTTACCGATATAAACTTCCTTTTTTAGTGAGAGAGGTCTGCTTCTTGTACCATATACAACAAGTGACGTCCCCGTTATTCAATGGCCACCTTTCCTGCTAGCTAGCAAGGTTGAACTTCTGCATAGTTGTTTAGTATTTTTTATTAATAATATCTTATGGTGATTGTGAAACGTGAATTATGGATTGACCGTTTTTATTTATAATCTAAGATCCCGATTGCGTTAGACATGGCCAAAGATTTCAAAGGGAAAGAAGATGCAGACCTTTTTAGAAAGATCTATAATGATGATTATATGTACTCAGCAATTATCGAGTGCTACCAAACACTTAAGGATGTATTATATCATTTTCTCGATGATGAAGGAGATAAAATGTAAGACCAAGATTTTGGAACACCTACTGTTATTTTACTCGTTAATTTACTGTTTTTTCCCCTCTCTTTATAAAGGATCATACGGCTTATATACCGTGAAATAGATACTAGCATCGAAAGGCGTTCATTTTTAACTAAATTTCGCATGAGTGGATTGCCTTCACTTCATGATAAGTTGGAAAAGTTCTTAAACCATCTGGTGAGAAATGTTTTCTTTTTATAATTAGCGTACTTTATAACTTAAGTCTGATTTTTCATTACTCCATTCGTTGTATTCCAGCTAACAGATTACGACAATGCTGAGAAATACACATCCCAAATTATTAATATCCTTCAAGATCTTATGGATATTATCACACACGATGTGATGATTAACGGAAAAGAGTAAGTTTTGCCAACTTTTTACTATGTGTACTCTGAAGTAAGTTTCACTTCGATTATAAAATGTGTGTGTTCTTAATTCTGCAGAATACTTGAAAGAGCTTATTCTCATCGTTCGGAAAATGACAAAAAGGAGAGATTTGAACGAATCAATATCGAGCTAACTAAAAGCAAACCTTGGAAGGAGAAGGTATCATTTGGGGAACTTTAAATGTTTCTAATTTAATAATCCTTTTGTTAATTTGTCCGTTTTTATTGAAGGAAAACTTTCCTATATTTAGTCACTATTTTTTATATACGTATAGGTGGTACGACTCCATTTGCTTCTCACAGTCAAGGAATCTGCAATTAACGTGCCAATGAACTTGGAAGCTCGTCGGCGTATCACTTTCTTTACAAACTCATTGTACATGAAAATGCCAAATGCTCCGAAAGTTCACAATATGTTGTCATTTAGGTTGGTGATTTTCAACCCTTTACATCTCGCGCTCTTAATTCGTTTTGTTACTATTCTTACAAGGAGATCATTATATGAGTTATTTTTTTAGTTCTCAGATAATTTAGTTGCATTTGGCCCCGCATACTTATAGTGAAAACTTGCATTGTTTCACTTGTTTAAAAACAGTGTATTGACTCCTTATTATAAAGAAGATGTTCTATATTCTGAAGACGAGCTTCATATGGAAAACGAGGATGGAATTTCAATCTTATTTTATCTTCAAAAGATATATCCAGGTGACTCTTGACCTCAATTTCTAAATTCATTGTATATTTACACTTCAGGACTCTTGATTGTTAAGTTTACATGTACATTTAGATCAATGGAAGAATTTTGAAGAGCGAAATCCAAAACTAACGACTAACGAAAAAGACAGAACGGAGGCAACACGTCAATGGGTTTCTTACAGAGGACAAACACTTTCAAGAACAGGTTCATTCATGTGCATTCCATTTTCATTAGTGACTTTACAACTTTAGACGGTTATTTATAAAATGTTTTTTTTTTCAGTGAGAGGGATGATGTACTACAAAGAAGCTCTAGAACTTCAATGCTTTCTAGACTCCGCCAAGGACAACGGTTAGTATAATCAGTTGGAAAGCTGAAACAGCCTTTAAAAACTATACGTAACTATTTTTATTTTGTGTGCAGAGATCTTTACCGGTTACAGAACACTTGATATTAATAAAGACCACCGGGCACTCAAAGAGCGTGCACAAGCATTGGCGGATCTAAAGTTCACGTACATTGTTTCTTGCCAGATTTATGGTGCTCAGAAGAAATCCACAGATAATAACCGTGATCATAGTTGCTATCTCAATATACTAAATCTAATGCTAAAGTAAGTATTTATATTTATTTTTTCTTCATTTCTATAGTTATTAGTATTGTTACTTAATTTTTGAGTTTTTCAGATATCCATCCTTACGTGTTGCGTATATAGACGAGAGAGACGATACCAACGGTGGGAAAAAAAAGATATACTACTCTGTTTTGGTCAAGGGTGGTGATACATTAGACGAGGTAACCACGTACAGTTATTAAGCAGAACAAAAATGGCATAAATAAATTCAAAATGTGACAAACAAAGTTTAATGTAGGAAATATATCGAATCAAGCTTCCTGGACCGCCTACAGAAATTGGTGAGGGGAAACCCGAAAACCAAAACCATGCGATAATTTTCACTCGTGGGGAAGCCTTGCAGACGATTGACATGAATCAGGTAATTATAGAACTTTTTCTTGGTTTCTGTCTACAATGCATATTATTAAGTATCGTTTCTCTTATGTTTAGGACAATTACTTTGAAGAAGCTTTCAAAATGCGAAACGTATTAGAGGAGTTCCATAAAGATCATCATGGTGAACGTAGACCAACTATTCTCGGATTAAGGGAACATATTTTTACAGGAAGGTTGGTATATAAACACTTATATACATATACATATACATATACGTATACAGATGTGTGTGTGTGTGTGTGTTGACAAGGGAAGGATCGTTTTTTACAGTGTCTCGTCACTTGCGTGGTTCATGTCCAATCAAGAGACGAGTTTCGTGACAATTGGTCAAAGGGTTTTAGCAGACCCTCTGAGGTATGACAATTATCGCTTTATTCATTATGATACAGTTATAAGGGAAATCTCGAGCTAGTAACATAACAATGTGATGGGATCGTTATATTTCACAGGGTGCGGTTCCATTATGGTCATCCGGATATATTTGATAGAATATTTCACATAACAAGGGGTGGCATAAGTAAAGCTTCGAAAATTATTAACTTGAGCGAGGATATATTTTCAGGTAAAATTAATGTTAGTTAGTATGGAATTAAGTCACTTAACGCTTGATGCATAGTTAATTCGGTAAGATTTTTTCAGGTTATAATTCTACATTGCGCGGGGGATATGTGACACATCATGAATATATTCAAGTAGGAAAGGGTCGAGATGTTGGTATGAATCAAATATCGTTATTTGAGGCCAAAGTTGCAAATGGAAATGGCGAACAAACACTTAGCAGAGATGTTTACAGACTTGGTCGACGTTTTGACTTTTTTAGAATGTTGTCGTTTTACTTCACCACAGTTGGTTTCTACTTTAGCAGCATGGTTACTGTACTTGTAGTGTACGTTTTCTTATACGGACGAATGTATATGGTGTTAAGTGGACTCGAAAGGAAAATTATGGAAAATGCAACCATTAGTAGCAACCGAGCCCTTGAAGAAGCTTTAGCGACACAATCCGTTTTTCAACTTGGGTTACTTTTAGTACTTCCAATGGCAATGGAAGTAGGCCTCGAACGTGGATTCCGTAAAGCCTTGGGTGATTTTATAATAATGCAACTTCAACTAGCTTCTGTTTTCTTCACATTCCAACTTGGAACAAAAGTACATTATTACGGAAAAACAATTCTACACGGAGGTTCAAAGTACCGAGCTACAGGTCGTGGATTCGTTATCTTCCATGCGAAATTCGCAGATAATTATAGATTATATTCGAAAAGTCACTTTGTGAAAGGAATCGAGTTGGGTATGTTATTGGTGATTTATCAAGTATATGGGGAATCATACCGGAGTTCAGAGTTATATCTATTTATCACTTTCTCGATATGGTTTTTGGTGGCATCGTGGTTGTTTGCTCCTTTTGTTTTCAATCCTTCAGGATTTGATTGGCAGAAAACAGTGGAAGATTGGACGGATTGGAAACGTTGGATGGGAAATCGCGGTGGCATTGGAATCGCACAAGATAAAAGCTGGGAATCATGGTGGTATACCGAACAAGAGCATTTGAGACATACAAATATTAGAGGGAGAATTTTGGAAATTGTACTTGCTTTTCGGTTCTTTATTTATCAGTATGGACTAGTGTATCATCTTAACATAGCTCGTGGCAGCAGAAGTATACTTGTACGGTTATTTCCGTTTATATTTTTTGCACACGCTTATGCGTTTTTCATTTTTCTTACACGAAATGTTTCTACTTTTAGGTTTATGGTCTTTCTTGGTTGGTCATGATTACCGCTCTCCTTGGGCTGAAGGTATGTTTAGCACGCATTTGTTTTCCGGTTTGTGCTTTTTGCTGCTGATAATCTAATTATATACATCTACTATGCAGTTGGTGTCGATGGGCAGACGTAGATTTGGGACTGATTTTCAACTCATGTTTAGGATCTTAAAGGCTCTTTTCTTCCTCGGGTTTCTATCAATAATGACCGTTTTATTTGTTGTATGTAGTCTCACTTTAAGCGATATTTTTGCTGCTTTTCTTGCATTCTTGCCGACCGGTTGGGCGTTTCTCCTGGTAAGTTTCAAGTTCGTTTTTTTTTTTTTTTTTTCCCGTATGATCTACCCATTTTACCATGTTTTTTGTATCGTATATGTGCTTGCTAATGTTGGTTTTTTTTATGGTGGTTGTGAAGATCGGTCAAGCTTGCAGCCCTTGTGTCAAAGCCATAGGATTTTGGGATTCGATAATGGAGTTAGGACGTGCATACGAGTGCATAATGGGGTTCATTATATTCATGCCTATTGTTATACTATCGTGGTTTCCGTTTGTATCAGAGTTCCAAACAAGACTTCTGTTCAACCAAGCATTCAGCAGAGGTCTGCAAATCTCGATGATTCTTGCTGGGAAGAAAGACAAGACTCAAACTCCATGACCACACTTTCGGCTAAACCTGTAATTATGTATACAATGTTAATATCAACTTTCGTTCAATCTAACAGCAATTATTTTACATGACTTGTTCTCGAGTCAGTTCTTCTGCAAAACTCCCTTTCGTTTAAACATACGACATTCGTGAGGATTAATATGTAACCATGCACAACATAAATATACGCAAACATTCACCTGTGTCTTATTAAACTATAATCAAACATTAAAATACGAACTAATCTCATAAAACTTCTGCAAAACTATTACTACTAACGTCAACCATAAAATACGACACTAAACTATCATTTGTTTGTACAATTTTGCAACTAACTTCTTTACTTGTGACGAGATCCCGATCCAGAACCCTTAGGATCCAGGTTTGATGGTGCACCATAAGCCATGTGTGGTGGTGCAAGATTAACTGGTGTTCCTATTACTGGTTGACCGATTGTGGTCCCACCATATTTACCTGCAGCGGAACCGTTTGTTGGTGGTTGGGGTACTGCCACGTCAGCATTGTTGGCACTTGTGATGTCATGGATGCTTGATCGCCGCCTATCTTTGTTCATGGAGTTTAAACGAATGAAATACTTTTGTGCGTGGCTTGCGACTTGAGTGGGTGTTCGAGTCACGACGTAGTTTCGGGATATACTTCGCCAATCACCTTTACCGTATTTTTCCAGACCAAGAAGAAATAACCTGCATTGATCATAACGATATTAACATTATGTATTTATGTATGTTCATAGGTTAATATAAAACTTGAGTCTGATCGCTAATAAGTTCAAACTGGTCGCTATTGATAAAGATGCAACTCCGAACAATAAATCTATCAAATGGCAGTCCTAAAGTTCTGTTTTTATCCGTGTTAAAGACCTAATATTTCCCGAAATCCATCGCCAGAAATGTAGTCAAGAGTGATTTATTTCCTTATGTTGAAATATTTAAAGAAAGATGGTGTCAATAAGGGATGTTATTAGCAGAACATAAGCATTGGTGTGGTTAAAACGAGAGGTTTTGTGAGTCTTGTGTGGGCAAAAAGTAGCAACGAAGCAAGAAAATAAGTTCTAGAGGGTCATGTCAGCTATGATTTTCCTGTGGTAAGATGGTCTAACATGTACATGATACGAGTAAGCCCAAATACAAATATTGAGATGGAAGTGTAGCTAACTAGCTATAAACATAAAATATGGTTAAAAATGATAATATATGTCACGAGATGTCATGATAACCCCATTAATTCTTGAAAACCTAGGGTGGTTCACTCCCTCGTGTTATTTTTTTAATTATGTTGTGCAATTCCAGTAATTAGTTCTATTCATTTCTAGGGCTTCTAGTCTAGTTTGGGGTAAAGGTGTTCTTAGCGTTTGGGTTACAGTGTTCTCAAATTTTTTTACGATTGCACAATTAACCACCACAATTCATTTAGGATAAAAACCTTTTCATTGTTGTTACAAACGAGTAAAGCATACCAAGGGGAAGTATACAAAAGCAGCAGAACATAGATCCAAATGTGTAGTATACCTGGGTAAAACTAGAGGTGGCAAATTCAACCCATTTACTTTAAAATGGGTCAATTTGGGTTATGTTTTATATTTAACGAGTCAAATGGGTCGGACTGGTCAAACAGGTCGAAAGTCGCACAAAGTGTTTTTTTAAGCATAAAAACCCAACATAATAAAAATCATTTTATTCAATCAGCTAAATATCGAAACAATATAAAATTGTAATCATATGTGACATACTAAATGTTTATAGAAAAGGTGAGAAAAAAGGACAAAAAGTGGCTCTCATCAACCCGGCCCGACCTGTTTCGACCATACCAAGAATTAACTGTTCTGACTCGTTACCCAACCCAATCATTTATCTACTGCTAATATAAACTCATACAGAGCAGACCTATGACCAATATCTAATCATTGACGATAGACTTCTCAAGAAAGATCCAAAAAACCAAGTTAAGGAATGATACTTTAGCTGTTTATTTATATAACACCCCGAGCATACATCTACTGATCTAAGTAGACTAAACTATATTCACCCTAGTTATTCCAAGGAAGTCTTTACCACTTGTCATCTTGAAGAAAACAGTTTAACACATGCTGTAAAAGTGTAAAACAAAGGAAATCCAAAGTTTATGCAACCCGCCAATCCGGCTTAAACATTGCCTTTTTTTTACTTAAAGATAAATCTAACCTTAGGAACTTTAATACCCTCTACTAAGTACTAACTACTTACAATTGCAATTACCTTGAAGAACACATGTACATGAACACAGATATACATAATCTAAAACAGCTGTAAGTAGAGAAGATTAACGGCAAATTTATATCATAAAAAGGTACACGAAGCACATATAAAGAAAAATCAAATTTCCACCTTAAAGGAAGGGGTGGAACATAACCTCCAGTTTGATACATTTAAAGAGTTCCACTAAGCAAATGAAAACAGCACTTCTTTACGTTAAGTAAAGAAAAATTTGTGAATACCGAACAGAGATTTTAGTGGTGGGTTATTATTCAGATGATAACTGTAAGCTGCCAACGTGATGCATGTTGGCAACTGGAAGCTCGGGTGATTATTGTAATTAAACAACCACTAATATGGGTAAAAGAGCCACGACTTTAAACATTTTATCGAATGCATGAATCTCTCCTGCCTAATAATAAGGTAGAAATTATTGCATCACCTACTTCAAATTGGACACACGTCATTCATTAAGTCAGCAATAGTCAAAGTTTGTTGCTAAAGCTGATGTCATCATATAATTGGACCCTTATACTATAGATTAATTAACAAAAATTAATGTATTGATTACCCCTTACGCTAAATCTAGTTACAGGTTAAGTATTATTTATTTTTAAATCAAATAAAAAAACTCAACGATATATATTGTGTAACTCAAATAAATAATGTACATTTTCAGTACCAATCCAATTAGCATAAAATATATATTTTAATCATTGCTAGAAAATATACATTATATCACACAAAATTAAGTATAAGTAACTACAGAATACAAAATTGGCAGACCATCATACTGTTGGAATTAGATTTATATACCACGGATTACTGTTTACATATTCAGATCAACTAAAAATATATATTATTCATATTAAAATGGTAATATATTAACCATGAATAGTTGAAAAAGAGGATCACAATACTTACTCCTATTCGGATCTACGTATGCAAATTGCAAATAAGTGAATAACTAAATAGATAGTATAAGTCCGAAAATGTATGTGGAAGAGGCATCCAGCAACAACCGCAACAGGAATACAACTTTGAATTTATCATGAATGGAAGGATATATGTTACTAGTCATCCTATTTAATTAAAGTTATGTCATTCGTAACCCCATTGCTTGAAATTTCTAAGAAAGACGTCTTCATATTCTAAAATTCTATAGAAAAAAGGCTGTCCATATTTATAACGATCCTTGAACAAGAGCAACAAATTTTAGAAACCTAAAAGGACGACTCTAAATCTCGCATATATTAGATGAAACAAGTGATACCTGACACAAAATGAAGGGATGAACAGGACAACAAAGTCAAAACAGCTAAAGAAACATTGGCACACTCGAAAACCTCGAACATAAATAACCTATGACATACTAATTGGTAAGTGAAAACTATAAAATGGAATAACTAACCTGTGCTCATCTTCAGTCCAAGCAATCCCTTTACGTCGTTCTTGATCTGACTTTGACCCTTTACCTCCGTGACTTGACTCATTAGTATTTTGATTGCCACCTTTCTTACTGGTCGTCCCACCATCGCCCGCATGGCTTTCCGAGTCATCCAAAGACGAAGTATAAACAGGCAGAGGAACAACACCAGACTCGATCCGTTCTAAATCCTCAAGTAACAACTCATAGTGATTCTTAATTTCTTCGGCCGATTTCCCAGGAACATCAGAAGCAATTTTCTCCCACCGATCCTTGGAATCCTCGTCTGGATAAGTAACCAGTGCATGTTCAAATGCGATATCCTGTTCTCTAGTCCATATAGAATCTATAACCTTTTCTTCAGCCATTTTTTTTAACTCACTATATTTAACGCGGTCTCTAAAACTCGAAGAAGGTAAAAAGAGTAATAATTAAGTACACTAGTCTAAAGAACTCTTGAATATTCAAAATCGGTGCAGCCTACATAAGACAACCATCACCCTAATCATCAGAGTTCATCATGATTAATTCCTCATGTAAGACCTTAAACCCTGCTAATTCAAAGAAAAAAGTAAGTCAGTTCACCGAAAAATTTATTCAAAATTTTTCATTAAGGTTACACATATATCGAAACTACTTTACAAGAAACTCGAGTATATATCTGCTTTCATTAATACCCATTTCCCCCCAAAAACATGTCGAATAACAAAATTGACATTCAATATTTTTGAAAAGACATCAATTTCGAGCTATAACATGATGACCCTCGTCAAATTTGTTTGACTTTTCAAAATTACTAAGTTCATTTTCATCATCTCAGATGTTTTCTTTGTCCGAAATTAAATGAAACCATAAGCAGCTGAATCTAGCAAAAAGAAGAGGTTCAAGTAAAAGATGGCTGGTATGACTCGATGGAAATTATTGTTTTGGACTCTACCTACTCTAAGAGAACAGGTTACTTTCTACTTTTGATACAAAAAACGATCAATTAAATAGCAATAGTTTACACCAAAACAAAAGAAAAATGTCACCAAGCTTGTATTCATTTCTTATTTCTACAAATATCCCAAAAACACAATAGTGATAAAATGGTATTTAAAATTTTAAAAAGACATCAATTTTAACAAATAACATGTTAAAATTACTAAGGACATGTTCGTCATTTCTCATGCTTCTAGCATAAACGAAACCAAATACATATTTGGTGAGAGTAAATGACTCATTTTTTAGCCGGTAAATGACCTCAACCGGTGAGAATCAAACCTTAGACCCCTCATCTCTGGTGAAAGTTTATCCAAATTTCAAATTGTCACCGGGCCAAGAGTCACTTATAGCGTAGTTTCAATATAACAACAACATATTCAAGTACAAAATTATTCCTATAATCCAACTTAAAAAAAAATAGTTATATTTATGTTACTACTCGAAATTTTGACTCTAAAAAAAGTAGTTTTTAAACGTATTGGCTTTGCAATCCAAAAAGGGTTAGCGGCGCAGCTTGTTGGCCGCTTGCCTTCTCGCACTTTGTAAATTCTTGCCAAAAATAGCAATTCTAGAAACACAAACAACAATATTTCCCCGTGCTCTCCGCGGAAATTTTCCTAGCTCCACCCCTACTTACAACAACAGTAATTTCCACCAAAACAACAAAAAATCTCACCTACCTTATATTCTTTCATTTTTGCAGAAATGCACCAATTTCACAATAGTAACAAATTTACAATAATTTTTAAATTTTAACAGTAAATCTAAAACTGAAATGAATAAATTAAACAGATAGGAGAAATAAATACCAGTTGATAGCAGTAGCAGCAAGAAAAAAAAATATTAAACCCTAAAATTGAGTTGCCGAAATTAGAAATTTGAGAGAGTGAGGCGGTGGATCGGTTTTGTGTGTGTGTGTATATATAGATATATATTATGTATCTATATATATTTATGAAATTGAAATTGAAATAAAAGAAAAGGGAAGAGAGGGGGAGTGATGACGACAGAGTGACCCCGCAGGAACTCAAGTTGACAAAGGAATCTCTACAGCAATTTTTAAGGCCTTGTTTGGTTTTGGGTTTAACAGATTAAGGGAGTGTTTGTTTGGGTTTATATAAGCGGCTTATAACTTATCGTTATTTTGGATTATGTTTCATAAGTTCGGATTTTCCGGTTTATATAACTGTTTATGGACTTATTACTGTGTATTATCACATAATAAACAGTAATAAGCCCATAAATGTTTACATAAAAGCCATAAGCTTTTTATATAATCCCAAACAAACACCCCCTAAGGCCTATATATGCCATTTGCAGTTACTAAATTTTCCGTTGTTGATGTTTCGTTCGTTTAAATTTTATCAAACAAATAAACGAACACAGACATTTAAATAGACGGGTTTTTGTCCATGTTTGTTTGTTATAAAATAGACGTTTACGTGTTTGTTTATGTTTTTTCATTTAAGTGCTAAACGGAGATACATGAATAATTAACTAACGAACATATATTACTAAACACTAAAAATCTCTATCCGAATATTCGGAAATCTAAATATGCATGATTTACGTATATATTTATGTACTCGTATATCGATATTTATTGAATATTAACCTATGAAAGAAAAAACAATTATACAACTTCATTTTTAATTATACAATATAGTTAAACATAATAACCATAAATAAATGAACAAATTTAAATGGACGTTAACTAGCATAAATAAACGAAGCATGTGTTTGTTCATTTTCGTTCATTCAGTTAAACGATTTTTCTACCAAATAATTCATAAACTGTTTGTTGAACGTATGTTTCATTTACAACCTATCTACATTGCATCCACAATCAAAATATTGTTTTTTGTCTACAATACTACTTTAGTAGTTAAAATATGTTTGACAAGTAAAGTATAACTTTGTATTGGTTCACATGTAACAATACTACATCTATTAAAATATGTTTGACTACAAAATTATAGTGAATGATAATTGAAAATAACATAAAAATTCAACGTTATAAATCTATCTGTTTCGACTTAAATCATAGTTTTAGTTTATATGTTTTTTCAACTACGATGACATCAAATGTTAACTAATTATAAATTGTTTTTCCAAGTGATTTTGCTTTTCGAAAAGAATATTATATAATTGTTCACACAAAAATGTATTATGCAAAAAAAACGTGTTTCATTAACTCAATAAATGTGAAATGTAATCCTCACATCGATTTGATATATACTTAGGGGGTGTTTGTTGGGGCTTGTATAAGCGGCATATGTCTTATTGTCATTTCGGCTTATGTTTCATAAATCTGAATTTTCCGGCTTATATAATTAATTACGGGCTTATTACTGTTTATTACGTCATAATAAATAGTAATAAGTCCATAAACGGTTATATAAGCCGAAAAATCTGGACTTATAAAACATAAACTGAAATGTTAATAAGTCATAAGCTCCTTTTATAAGCCAAAACAAACACCCCCTTAATATATTATTATTTTTTTAAAGTCATTTCAAAGTGAGAATGCGATTGTGTAATTCCTTCAATTGAGATCAAGGGATCGAGTCTCCTTGAAGGCCAAGTATTATTACTATAAATATAACAAACTGCATTTCCAAATTTCTTTTCTTTTCTATAAAAGTCTATAAATTATTTTAACAAATTAATAAAAACACCTTATATTGTGCAAACATCGGGCACCTGTTAGTCTTATGTCTCGGTCTCTTTTGTGCTATGAATGTCCAAAGCGTGTCGTCTTAACTCTTTGTATACAATAATTTGCTCAATTCACTGTATACAAGATGAAACTCGGGTACTATGAACTTAGTCAAATAGGTACTGAATATTATGGTTATAAAAGACTAAAAAAAGTATGGAGTACCCAACAATCTTAATAAAAATTGGTTTTATTTAACTTAAACGAGTAAAAATATATTACACGGACGCAATTACACAAACGAATACCTTTATATATAATCATTGAGGTTGCACCTATTGGCTAGTTGGACCGAAGATGCTAAATACCCTCTTCCAAACGGAACTATGCACAACGTGACATTCAAAAATCAATCTCACATGAAATCGAACTCTGTTTTGAGTAATAAGACTTTTTTACATGAAATATCGACAGTTGACACATTCATTAAATCTCTGCTTCTGTTTGCATAATGACGGAAATTCTGCACAGAAAACAAAATTAAGCTGAAGCAGTATCATCACGATTAAAGTGCATATAATAGTATAAGACATTAAGACCTTTCTCTAATGCGCTTAACATCATCACGTATTTCCATCAGTTGTTGCACCTTCAAGTTTTCCGGGCTCTTTTTGTTTTCCAAAACCAAGGTCGAGAACTTCACAACCATGTTGAGCTCATTTTCGACTTTGTTGAGATTTTGATCAATACGGTCCAAAAATTCTTCATAGGAAGTTAATCTAGCCAAGCTACTAACCAAGTCATTGCCGTTGTCAATGCCACGCGGCAAAAGTTGTAAGGGAACTTGCAAAGATCCTTCCAGATTGTTTCTTTTTTGTTCCGTAGGCATGTTGTAAATTCCATCTTGCAGCTCTTGATCATCACTAATATTTGGCAAATCGTTTTCAGAATTTTCATCGACTTCCAAACTTTCATTTTCAGGTGGAGAAACAACTCGAACTGGAGATTCGGCTTCTTTTTCGATTTCGTGATCTAGATAGGCTGTCCCAACAAGTTTACTTTCTCGCAAAGATATTGCCTAATACCAAATGAAACAGGTCATTTTTAATAAGGGACCGGGATTAGCGATTATCAATGTTACAAGATTCAATTTTAGGGATGATTTGTATAATAAACAAATTATCAGTGACAATTTACGACACTAATTATGATTTCAAAAATAATCATATTACAACAATAATCTAAACCTAAATATTTGAATAAAATAATTTGAAAACAGACTTTGGGCGACTTTAAACCCGTTTAACCCAACAGGTCCATAGACTGTAATTTATATAGAAGTTTAAAAGTTGTTCAAACCTCAATAAGTTTTGTTGAAAGTTCGTCAAGCAGCTCGATTCGACTTTTTGTCTTCTCTAAAGCTTGCATAGCTTTTTTCTTTTGAAATAACAGATCCCGGGCATCATTTTCTTTCCCAGCTTGAATGCTAATTGCGGCTTGGCGTTGAAGCTTTTCTGCTGCTTCAGACAACCGCAATAACCTTTGTCTTGCTTTATTAGCTGAAATAACCAAATTCATTACTTCTTTGATAAATGCGGAACAAGCATCATCATGGTTATATTAACAAAAGAAATCTACACTAAACTATTTAGATGAACGTGTTAGACACAGGCGGATCTACACATAACTTAGGTGTAGCCATCTAAACTCTGCGAAAGACACACTTTTGTAGTGTAAATCGTTTCATTTTTTGTTCTATGTTAATACCGGGTGCAATAAAAATTATTTGTTTCTGATACCCTTCACTTTTGATCATGGATCTAGTGACCCTCCATCAATGACCAACCTCACGCAATGTTCGACCTGTCTAAATGTCAGGGATCAAGGAGCAGGCCCGGGGCCTATTTCCATAGAAGTCCTCCACAGGGGGGATGGATATGCCGCAAAGACAAGTCCCTTTGGCATAGGTGTGTAAACGAGTCGAGTCGAGCCGAGTACTGCCAAGCTCGAGCTTGACACATTTACTAGAACTCGTGCTCAAAACTAGACTCGAGCTCGATTGATTATACATTCTAAGCTCGAGTTTAGTATATATTCGTTATATAAACTCGACCCGACTCTTATTTCACCTTAAACAAAGCTAAAAACATGTAATTCCAAACACTCTCAAAGTGCATTTTGGTAAATAATGACCCATTAGAGGGTCCGTTGTATATTATCGAAACAACACATAAAACATACGCGGATTACTGGGCTCGTTATGTATTGTGGACGAGTCTAATATGAATAGAATCAATTAGGAAATAAAGCGATTAGACCTTTAGCCCTGGTGTTTGAAGCTTCAAAGTGAAGTTGATCGAGTTGATCTCGTAATTGATCGGTGTCGGTTCGACAAGCGAAGCACATTGTCCTCGCAGGCGAACTCCGATGGACCACCGTTGCGCCGGTGGTTAGCATCATCGCTACCGGAAGCATTATCGCTGTTTCATATCAAAACAATAGTTTTATTTTTATTTATAAAATCTTAATATATATAAGAAAAGATTTTTTTAAAGATTATTAATAAAATTATTAACGAATATGATTATTTTATTAAAAGTTAATCCTAAATTTTTAATCACTTTAATTAACTTTTTTAATTAATTTAACTAAATAATTCTCAATAATCTTTCAAAGTTAATACTTTTAAAAAAAATTAATGGGATAAATTTTTCACAATTTAACTAAAATATCTTCATATAATAATAATAACTTCTTATTGATAAAAAAAAATAATAATAATAATAATAACCCCTTTTTAAATAAGTATCTAAATTTACTTTTTTATCAATTACATAAATTACAATATATTAACTATTTAACTAAAATATGTTTCCAAAAATAATAATAACTTTTTCATTTTCAAAACTAAATAATAAAAATTGGTCCTTCTTTATTTTCTCTAAAAATACCTAAATCCTATTTTAACTTTATAAACTTTTAAAACGGAATTTAATGGTTTCGTATTATTCAAAATTTTAAATTGCAGTTTAGTGGTTTGTTATATTTATTCTACAAAATACAACTTAGTGACTTGCTATTTTTCGTTATTAAATAATAGTTTGATTTTTTTTTATTTTTTTTTATTATTAGATCAACATATATGTTTTTAACTTATTACTTTATATTCAGTTCTACTATATCAAACTAAAAACTTATTTAAAATCCAAAATACTATTCGGCCATGATCTAAACTCATCCAAAAAACTAAAACAAACAACAAGATCATCAAATATGTTTTTTAACTTATTAATTTATATTTATCCCTACTTGATGAACTCAAAACCAATTTAAAATCCAAAATAGCATTCGATTATGATCCAATCTTATCTAAAAAAAAATCAAATAAACAAATCATGTCTTCAAATCCAAAGTATTCAATTGTGCAATACAATATTTTTTCAAATGTTAAACACGTCAAATTTACACATAACTTTTTAAATCTTTAATATATAATAAAAGAGGGGCCTTAAATGCCACATGGCGAATTAAGGTCCTTTAGATGAGTTGACTTCTTTGATGTCAGCCGTTAGATCAGATTGATGATGTCATCAAATATTATTTTCATTCTACACCCTCTTACTATTCTCTCTTTCATTCTATCTTTACGAAAATAAAAAACATAACTACAATTTACTTATAGAATCGTTCATTTTGGACTATGATTTAACTTATTATTATTATAAATTCTCCTAATACAAAATATCAAAACATGTGTATAAACGTAAAAGTGTATATGTTATTATAACTATAAACAATATGTGTATAAACGTAAAACTATATATATTATTATACATATAACATTATTTTTTTATAATAAATTAAAATCTACATAAACATAAAATTTACGATTCAATTTTTATTTTTTCCGCGTTATCGCGGGACAATAATCTAGTCTAATATAAAAATATAAATATTTAACTTATAAAAATAATAATTTAAATTGGTCATATATTCACACTGATATAGAATATCGTAATTAACAAACAAATTTCAATAATTAGGTAAATATAGTAATTATTTATTTTTCTCCACCATATAACTAAATTTCTCCATAGAATTAATCTTTAATTTATTATTTAAACCAAACTAATTTAACTATGCAATCTCTCTCCTAACATAATAATCTTCTAAAATACTCCCTCCGTCCCAAAATTATTGTCTCCCCACAAAGAACACACAGTTTTAAAAAAATATGATTATTAATGATTTTTCTTTCTTATTTTTGCAAAATGACAGTTTTACCCTTAGTTAATTAATTGTGTTTTCTATCAAATATGTAATAATAATCCAAAATGGAATACTAGACGAATAATATGGGACGGGAAGTATAAATTAACCTCTTATTTTTCAAAAATATCAATTTGACCCTTCTTCAAACAAAAATATATAAGAAAAAGAATTTTTAATATTATTTACCAACAAAGACTTTCTTATAAAATTAATTTAAACTCTTAATTTCAACCAAATTAATCATTCTAATCCTTTATTTTTCAACCAAATTAATCAAATTATAATTGGAATTCCACATGACCAAACTTTTTACTCGTAACTTTTATACTTATGTTGAATACGGCCTTCTTTAATTTGCTTGACCCTTAAAAACATCAAATTAGTATTAAATTATAGCGGATGCTCACAAATAGTGTTGCTATTTCCGGTTTTCGTGTGGTTGAGGACTTGGTTCATGACCCATAAAAGATGCTTTTCATACAAGATCCCGATACAGATTAAAGGTGACAAACTATTATGTTTGTCCTAATTTTATGTGGTACTTACAAATAGTGTATCTTGATCCAAATGCAAATACAATGAAGTTTTATTCAAGTTTTTTCCACGCGTAAAGATATGGTGTTTAACAAAGACGAGTATTCAGATGCGATTCATTGTTGTACATATATCTATTGATTTATAATTTTATTGATAGTCAAGGTCGATTTCTATCGGTTTATAATCTTCATGATATCTTTATTTTACTACATTTGTATTATGTTTGATTTATATATTTGTTGCTTCTTTAATTGGCCTAAGTTATTGTAATGTTATTGTATAATGTATTATTATTCATTTAGGTATCTTTTATACATTTACTATACAAGATTTGGTAATGAATATATTATTACTGTATAAAATATTAAATTTGCTACTAAATTTTATTGTTTGTAAAAAGTTGAATGCTATATTAAGACAACCGTGCACCACACGGGTAAAAGGTCTAGTTTATATTAATATCCAAAAGTCATAAAACCAATTGAGTCAGTTCGGTTAATATCAAAAATATGGATTTTCAATAATCAATGCGATAAAAAAAAAAAAGACTTTTCGAAAAGAAGGTAATGATTTAAAGAGCAATTTCATAATAAGTATTCTCAAAAACATTGAATTTATTCTCAAAGTTCATATTATTCCATAATAAAAAGTCCACAATCACCATTTAACTTTCATAATTAAAAGTCTATAAAGCAATCCTCAACCAACAAAGTGCACAAGATTTTAACCGGACCTCCCAATCACAATCGCATTCACAAATAAACACGATACCCGTTACACCAAACATTATTTGGGTTTAGAAACGGGATATCAACAATGGTATAGAAGCAGGAATCTCCACATCCATGTCCGGCGAATGGCTGAGCTCACCATAATGTTCTAAAACTCGTATTCTGCACTCTTCTGCGGCCATCTGACCAGTTTGGTAAGCACCGTGTACCGATCCTGGATAATCAGCACTAGTTGCTTCTCCTGCAAAGAATAAATCGTCCACAGGGTTCCTTAGCTTTTCATACAGATCATGGGGTTTTCCTACTGCATCATAGCTATAA
Source organism: Senecio squalidus (assembly GCA_910822075.1). NCBI lineage: Eukaryota > Viridiplantae > Streptophyta > Magnoliopsida > Asterales > Asteraceae > Senecio > Senecio squalidus. Next base: position 68,105,227 of record CAJVGC010000001.1, on the reverse strand, counting down.
GATCCGAGTGAATTGACGTCACTGCCCCAACGAGACACTAAATGCTGAATCTGCATAAAAAGAAACTCCACGTAAGTTTCAGTAAGCGTTGAAGAAACTCGACCCATTTACCCATACCCAAAACTTATAAATTTTTACCAAAAACCAACTGTCCCCATCTTGCAACCTCTAGCTAAAAAAAATACTAGATAATCAAATAAAATGCAATGGGAAAGAGATATTACCGGGGCAGAAGCATCAGGAAGAATTTTTTTGAGATGTAAAAAAGCAAAATCAGCTGCGGCATCATCAGACAGTTTCTCGATATCTTTTGCCAATTGTCCAGCTGGCATATAAACTAGAACAGGATGACCAGTTGCTTTGTGAATATTAAGAAAGTAACTACATCCATAAGAAGTCTCTGAAACTACTCCTAGAAATTCGACATTTGGCCAAAAAACTCTGTCAAAGTGAAAAATTATTTTGTTCTCGACTCCCACTCCAAGGTCATCTATGGCTTGTTCCTTCCACTTGGGTAGTCGTGGTTCAAATTTAATGGTATTTGATTTCAAAACACCAAGGGGGATAGCGATAACTGCTGCATCCGCAAATAATGTTGTTCCGTTTTCAATAGTTACCTTCACACCGTTCTTACGTCTGTTAATCTTCGTAACCCTTTGATAAGGACACAAAATAAAACAAAACATTAATTTTTGATCCTTTTTGTCATCATTTTGGGATGATATTTAAGGTACTTAAGGGGTGTGTTTGGATGTATGTTTTCATATTAAAAAATCAGAGATTAGAAAACACCAGAGAATCTCATCTTACCTGTGACCCAATCGGATGTCGAGACCTTTAGCAAGTGAATTTAGAACTGGAAGATAACCACCAACCATAAGCCCATGCCCACCAGGAAGCAATTCTTCCTGCTCGTTATAAACACATGTATAAGATAGAACCTTAATCAAAAAATATAAATTCTAAAGTCTTGTCTATGAAAGATTTAACGGAAATGAGAAAAACGTACTTGGTCCCAGCATTTAAGAGATATAGTTTCTGCATCTGCAGCAAACCAACCCTCCATTCTACATAAATACCACTGCAACACCTTATAAGAAAGGCCCTCTAACCTGTAAGATATTAACATAAAAATTTAACCTATAATGTTATACGACAAATAATAATCATGAAAATTATCCAAGAGATGGTTGTTATACCTTAGTTTTGGGTTTCTTTCAAACACAAGTGCAATTGCACTTTTTATAGACATGTCTTCGGTGAATTCATCCCTTATTTTATTACTCTGAAATACATAAAGCAGCACGATTAAATCAATAACAAAAAAAGGAAGAAAAGGTACAAGGGTAAAAATGTAAAAAAGACATGCCTCTTTCAATATGTTCTCGAATTTTTCTCCGACCAGTGTGACTAGTTCTTGAGGAACTTGATTTCCATCCATATCGAACAGTGCATAACTGAAGAAAGAACAGTAAGATTTATTAAAACAATACATCTGTGATGCCAATTTTCACAAAAAAAAAAGAAAACTGAAAAAATAACAATACTTTTAAAAAACCTAAACATAAGCCAAGTAAGAACATTTTAACTCTATTACCTTTCCAAATCATGGTCATATAACACCGAGTTATCACCACTGGTCCGATATAGAGGTAGTCCAAGCTTTGATATGACTGGTGCCAAGGGATTTTCATCGCAAACCCCATGCAACCTGCAGAATATTTATCCGTAATGTATATGCAGAGAAAAAAAAATTCACAATATTGTATATTATCAATTATAAAGTTCATTCTCACCATGATGCACCCAAGTCTACAGGAAAACCAAATGAGTGATCAGTACGAACCCGCCCACCAATTCTGTTCCGTGATTCAAGCAGAATAACCTGAAAAAAACAAAATTAACTGATGTTATCATAAAAGTATTATCATTGTAACTTTTGAAGCAAAAAATATTTCTTAAAGTACCTTAAATGAAGCATCTTGAAGCGCACGAGCAGCAGATATGCCAGCCATGCCAGCACCAATCACAATAACAGATGGTGAGTCTGCACGCCTTGATTCAATGCTTGAATAACATATTGCTACATTTTAAGAGGCAAGCGGAATTAGATTTACATACACATGAACTGCTATCAAGTATTAAAGTTCACATGTTACTACTTCTAACAAATGAAACATCATGCCTTGTTTTGTTAACTCACTTCGTTCACAATATTTTATAACCAGGACTCAGTTTCCTATCAATGAAATTTCTTATTATCATAATTCAGCTTATTAAAACTTTTATATTAATATCACTAACAATTATTCAATAGTACAGTTTGTTTAACTTACCCAACTAAGAGCATGTTTGTTAGTCACTTAATCCAGACAACATGACTTATCTGGAAAAGTCACGGGTCATTGATTTATTTTTCTTTCAAATTTTTATTTTATATCATTAAGACTCGCTATTTAGCATCAAAAACAAATGTCATTACTTTTTATTTCATACCGAGACAATATTTACCCAGACATACACCATATCAAAACAATACTTAACCAATAAATAAACAAACATGGCCTAAGTGTTATGTATTATATAATGTGTTCGGGGACCACAACGGAATGTGACAAGAATGCAGAAACAATAATATACATTTCCAGGTTTGACCCCACAAAGTTAGAATCAAATTATATACATGTGGTGATCATAAAACTCAGTCCCTACACAATTCCAGAAAGTTCAACAAACAAAAACACAAATGTCACAATACTACAAAGTAGATACAAAAACAACAAAAGAAAGTATTTTTCGACGTATACGAATTTATCATAAAGTAACCGACACACCGCACTAATTCCTCTAAAGAAAACCTCTTTTAAAACCACAAATAAACTAATCTCTTATCTATCTTAATAGAGTTCATACTAACTAATTTTTCCTAAAACACAAAACATATTCTTATATAATTGCTAATCTCTAGTTTTACCCCTATAAATCAAAAAAGTAAAACTTCGGAAAACATTCTAAAAAGGTATAATTTTCTCTTTTTTGGGATAACGACTTATTTTGATCCGGTAAATGTCCACGGTAGATACACCTAGTGGGAATCGAACCTTATTACAATTTTACCCCAACAAAAGACAGTACAATTAGCTCATTATTTTGGGTAAATAACTCATTTTTAGCCTGTAAATGTCCCAACAAAAACGTACACTAGAAATCGAACTTGTTATCTCTCACATTCGGTAAAAGTTTTAAATTATCAAAACAGGCTGCAAGCAAGTATAACTAGTATCATATAATCGGTAAAATTACAATTTTACCCTCATAGAACCAAAAATTAAAATCATAAAAAAAAGAAAAGTACCTTGATTCAATTGTGAATTCCTCCTGTTGTTGTTTTCTCGTTTGGAATCCATGATCAAATAATAATGATAACAAACAATTACTATTACTATTGATTGTTGTTATAATTCCACAATTCTTTAACAATAATAACGATATCGATTGATGATGATAATTAAGTGAATTTGAGTGATTTGAATTATTACAACAATTCATCAACCAGCTCATGCGTCGTTTTATGATCGGAAATCTAATCGCAGCGATTATCAAAATATATATAATCAGATTTTGATTCGCCGGAGATCTACAAAAAGAAAGAAGATATTTTGTGATTTTGAATTTATTTATAGAGATGGAGAATGAGAAAGAAGGAGGAGTCAGAGAGAGAGCAATAATAACACGTTACTTTGAAACGTTAGGTTTCCGTAAAAAAGTAGGTGGCTTATGTCACTCTTTATAGTTAATAAATTATTATTATGAAATACTATTTTTATAGTTTATTAAATATAAATATAAAATATACGAGTTTATTTAATTCATATTATTCAATAACAATAACAATATTTAATTTTTTCATATTCTCTAAAAAAAAGAATTTTGTCGAGGACTCCCGAATCCCGTGTATCTTTGGTACCAACTGACATCGCTATCACCTACCAGCTTCACGCAATGTGGTCCGAAGACCGCTCATGTCTTATCGTCTTGGTCCATCGAATGGGATCAGATTATCTCGAACCCGTGACCTGTTTCTCTCAAAGTCCTCATGACCAAGGTCAATTGAGCTTTTGCGGGGGAGCACTTGGTGTACATAAAGGTGGGATGAGGTTCGTACCTATGACCTCCCGTTAAGGAGACCCAAGTCTTACCATCCAAGCCACACCTCAGACTTACTTCGCTTCTTCTTTCTTCATACTCGCCATAATCATCGTGAGGAAAATAAAATATTTTTCCTTTGTGGCTTCAAACGTTGTTTGTTGGCCGTTAAACTTATATTTGTTTTGCTTGTGTTTGTACGATTTCGAAAGTGGATGATGCTTTTTTTTCTTTTAGATCCTCTTGGTTTTCCTACACGTATTGGAGTAGGATGATCGACCAAAATATTGAATAAGGTAATATAGACTATAAGGTTGGCAGTTGTCCAAGTGGTTTTTTGAAATGAGATAAAATGTTGTCATAGGCTAGAGGTCTCGCGCTCAAATCTCACATGGAGCTTTCTGCTCCAAGAACATATTCAACCCCTTGCAAATGCTCGGTTGAGCAGGTCAAGGAGGATTTTGGTCGAACATGGTCATGGGTTCGAATTTGGGCTCACTCATTGATTCATGGAGCTGAGACAAGAGAACATTGTTTGGAGTTCAGTCCCTTGTGGAGGGTTAAGTAGGGTTTAAGGAACCACGACGAGGTTACTCCGCCGAAATTAACATTTTTTGGTTGAAGTTATTAAGGATGAACCAATGGCCTCAAAAATATTTAGATTTGCTTTATGTTTTAGTGTATTTAAACATCAGAAATTTTCATTTTCCTTGTATGTTGACACGATAGCTTCCATCAACTCCAAATCGCCATTTCCACTTCCTCATATTTGTCCCACTTAATACGTAGTGGGCGACAAAAGTTTGTATGGATGCACTCGTCGTCGTGACTATGGTTGTGAGTTGATGTTTTTTTCCTCGTTGTCCAACCATGAAATGGTTTCGCCTTGTTGTATTCTTCCATTATTCAGATAACCGATTCCTTTTTTGTTCATTGTTACCCTCAAATGATTGGACTTTATCTACGTAGTTGCCAACATTTCTTCCTCAATTGCACAAGATTGGAATTGTTGCCTGCTTTTTTGGGGTTTAAGAAGATGAGGATAATTGTTCTTCTTGTGGAGGTGGTTGTTGTGGTAGTGGTTGTGATGGATAGTTCTGTTGCGGTTGTTGTTGATTCTGAAAAGCTTGTTGAAACATTTCTTTGAAGATTATAGGCAGTTTTTGTTGGTCTTAATGAAAGTAAGTGTTGTTATTTGGTTGTTATTGTTATTGAGAGTAATTTGGTAAAGGAACATGTGTCCGGTTTTGTTGTTGGGCAAAATTTACAAAATCGGAATATTGTGGAGGTTGTGATCCTGGTGTTATAGGTGAGTTTCGTTTGTTGTGTTTGATGAAGATAGAGACATATTTTGTAAAGATATTTTAAAATTTAGAGATGTTTGGAGGTAAGAAATTAATGATTGAATCATTTATGAAGTGAGAAAAATAAAATTAAAAGAAAAATAAAATCTTATTGTTAGTATGTAATGGATAATTTCTTTAAAAGGGTTATTTATGTTTTAATATATCAATTAGAAAAGCAATACACCCCAACTCCATGGTCTCCCATACGCACACAAAGGAAAACCCCCCACAAAGTTAAGGGGTATGGACGAGGTGGTAGGACGGCCACAACACCGCTTTAATGAATGCTTTAAAGGCTTTTTGGTAACAATTTATTTTTTAACTTACAATCATTTTAAACATTTAATTTTAAGTTGACTTTGATATCATTTTTTATTTTAAACCTAAGCTTATAAGAGTTATACTTTTAAGATGTATTTAGTTAAACTAGTTATACTCGAAACTGAAAGTTGTAGCTTATATTTAGAACTATAAATATGTTTAAAAATTATTTTAAGTTGGAGTTCCAAGGGATGGGATCGTGTAAAAAATGTAAATATTGTAAAAAGTGTGAGAAGTGATAACAACCAATCATTAATACTTAAATGGGTTTTTAAAAATCAATACAAGAAGGGTATTTCTGTCAATTTACAATTCTAAAATACCCTAATACAACAAAAATCAATTCACCAATCACACAAAACCCCGCCCAATTCACCAAACCCTCCCCAATTCATGAAATTAGGGTTTTTAGAAATCGATTTTTTCGTTCAAATCCGCCATTGTTGTACATCATCATCACTCATCACTCTCGGTTCTTGTTCGATGAAAGCAAAAATGAAGGAAACGGATGCAGATTTAACTCGTAAGTTTAAAAAATTCTATATCGTGTATCATATCCATTAATATTTTGAAGTTTTCTAATGAAATCCGCCATTGTTATACATCATAATCATCATAACGTTTTCGATTTCATTTTGTTTAGCAAAAAGGCAAAGCAATAGACTGATGAGGTTATCATCAGTTTTCAAAAATAGAGAAGACACGGCTATAGAAATATCAAATGAAGATGAAGATGAACCAGAGAAGATAGTACGTGATGAGAGACGAACAAAGTTCAAAAATGATCGTCCAGCTCCAAAAAAAAGTAATTCTCTAAAATTTTATGTTTATAAACAATTTTTTTTTTATATTATAAATTTCTGTTACTTATTTCATTATACATATGCTAAATGCATATACAAAAATGTTGTTTATTGTAGTAGAATTTTTGTTTGTGTGGTACATATTTGTTGATTCACAAAACAGTTATATATGTATAACTATTGTGTATCATAATTGTTGATACACAACAGTTTCTACACATATATGTAACAAAAAACAAATATTTACTATATGATACACAGATTGTATGCTTAACTATTGTGTATCATACAGTTTTTACACATATATGGAGACGATCAATGGCAACAATTATGAAAACTGGGCAACTGGATTCCGTGAAGAAAGTCATGAACAGAAAAAAACAGCTTGAGGAATTGCGAAGAAAATATGTTACAAAGATGATTCTCTCGGAACTGAACCTGATGAGGAAAAAGGCAATTAAAGAGGCAGAAAAGTACTTGAACATACCTGAAGAAACCAGAAACAGCCTAAAAGCCAATGCACATGAAAGAATTCAAGAACGTTTGTGTAATCTGTAATATGGAAGGAAATCTAGTTTGGTAACGTGGGGTAAAGACAATTAGATGTAATGGGATAAAGATTGTGATGTAATCTGGATGGAATTCTTTTGTAATGGGATTAAAACAGTGTGATGTAATCTGGGTAGAAATCTTTTGTATGTACTGATATAAAATTGCATATTGTATGTGTTCGGGTTGTTTACACAAAATCATATAGGTATATACCAGTTGATCATATTATCAAATTTGAGTATCACATGTAAAATATGTTGTATATTTTAGGTTGATAAAATGTATGATGAAATCTTGTATATTTACTTGGTAAAAGATTCATAACGTATAATGCACAAAAATGATTCACAAAAATAATGCCCAAAACGATGCACAACAATGATGTGTATTGTTATGATGCACAAAAATGATGCGCAACAACGATGTATATTGTTATGATGCACAACAATGATGTATTCTGTATCGGAAGTGTGCATCATACATTTTTTGTACAAATTCTGAAGTTTTTTATAGCATCTTTATTTTCAAAACTAAAAACATAGTACATATAGAAAAATAAAAATAAAAGTACTAAACACAAATTCAAAATGAAAAAAAGAAACGATCAAATCGAATGAGAATTAGAGTAAGTCTGTGTCACAATTTCGAGAATCATGACGCTATATTGGTTGCATTTTCTGCAAAGTCTTTTCTTGTTGATCTTTATTTTCTCAGCCACTCCAATTAAACGTTTCTTCTTTCCACAACCTTTGTTACGGATATTTTTAGGATTCCCAATAGTAGCTTTATTACCTTCCAATGGTTTTTCTACACCGAGGAAAGAACCAATCAGATCATCTTTGTTCAACAAAGGGCAAGCTTCAATGTCTTCAAGAACCTTCAATGCTAAATCTTTCTGCTTGTCGAGATAAGCAATTAACTTCTCGTTATCAGCAACTAGACGGTTAATGCACTCATCTACATTCTGATACACTTGGCGAATAATGGCTCCCCTTCCATCATTTCCAGTTCCATTGCTTGTGGAAGGTTGTGTCGTATCATTTTGATCGGTTCCAATGCTTGTAAAATCAGAAATCTTGAGCGTTCCCATCGCTTGTGAAAGGAATATTCTCAGTTGCAGTTGTAAAATCAGAACTTGAGTCATCAGATATGGGAGGAACAACATCCCTTTTTCCAGCGCGTACGAATGTACCTCTTGGGAAATTCTTTGACTCTACAAATCCTCAAAACATAGAAAATATGTCGACATAGTAAGCCATACCGCTCATACTGTTTGCACGCACATGAGATGATACCACCACCACGATTAAAATCAACCTACAAAAATAAATAGCCACAAAAATAAAGGATCTGATGAAACGGTAAAAGAATGATGTATATTGTTATGATGCACAACTATGATGTATATTGTTATGATGCACAACAATAATGTATTCTGTATCGAAAGTGTGTGTATGAAAAACCACCGTTCTTTGCATAAGTTTTATAGAACTGGTAAGCTTGATCCAAAGAAGTAAAACGTGCACCTTGAAGAGGTTTCAAAGATACATCAGGGATCCAATATCTAGACGTTTCCTTGTAACATGTGAAGTAATCTTTACACGTAAAATTACTATAGTATGATGCACAATACATAATTGTTGTTAAAGTTATAATTTTTAACAGAATTTGAAACTAGTTAAATCACACACGAAGAACAATTAGCCAAAATTAAAACAAATTAAACTAAATCGAAATCAAAATTAATATATTTACACTTATTTTATATGATTAACAGAATTTGAATTATTAAAAATTAAAAAAATTAAACTGAGTCGAAATCAAAATTAAACTTACAATCAGATTCATTAGGATGAATCGCAGTTGACATTGTGCTGGATTGTTGAAGAATTGACCAATCCAAAGAACAATTAGCCAAAATCTGGAGATGAATTGAACAATCCGAAGAACAATTAGCCAAATCCGGAGAAGAATTAGCCAAATCTGGAGAAGAATTAAGAAGAATTTTGATTTGAATGCCGCCATATATATAGGGGAAAGAAACCAGGTTCTAAAGAAAACGATGAAGAACAGGGGAGATGACAGAAAAGAACGATTGAATTAAATTATAGTGATATGACGAAAATACCCTTCTGTTAAAAAGAAATAAAAAGAAAAGGAAAAGACACATGGCATTATATGATTGGTTCCCCAACTTTTTACAATATTTAGACTTTGTATATGATCCTACATCGGAGTTCCAAAATGTAAAATAACTAAAATGCATAATAATATAATAAGACAGATAATATAAGGGGAATTGATGTACTATATCATAATATAAGCTTAAACATTTTTTTAAGCTTTTTGAATTAGCTTATATTTCAGAAGTTTATTTTTTAAATAAACTCTACAAATAAGTTTCAATAAAAAAAGACTTATTTATAAAATAAAAAAAGACTTATTTATAAAATAAAAAAACCCAAACCATAAATAAGTCCATGTTTAAGCTTGTTTTAAATCTCTTCCAAACATAGCATTAATCCACAAACTTAGATGACAGGAACATTATACGAATGGTTAAAATGTCAATTAACGAAAGTATGATTTTAACATTAACTATTGTATGTTTAAAGATTCAAATAATAACCGATTTGAAAGAAAAGATTTTTTTTTATTATTATTCAATGATAAAATCGATAAATAAATTAAAGATAAAACTATTTATAAAGAAATTTGAGATGATTATATTGATAATTAAGATATAGTGTAAAAACTAAACTATTATTACCTCTAGAGTATATTTTTACGTGATGTGGGTCTATATAATTTTATATTATTAATTATTAATTAATTTTATGTTTAATAGTAAATTATCTTTAATCTTTAATATATAATAAAAGAGGGCCTTAAATGCCACATGGCGAAGTAAGGCCCGTTGGATGGGTTAACTCCTTTGATGTCACGCGTTAGATCAAATTGATGATGTTATCAAATATTATTTTCATTTTACACCCTTTTAAAATACATAAGTACATTTTCTATTTCATTTAATCTCTACTAAAATAAAAAAATATAATTATAATTTATTTATAGATCGTTCATTTGTATAATTTACCTTATTATTTTTAATACAAAATATCAAAACATGTGTATAAAGATAAAAGTGTATATGTTATTATAACTATAAACAATATGTATATAAACGTAAAAGTATATATATATATGTATTATACATACAACATTATTTTTTTTATAATAAATTAAAATCTACATAAACGATTTAATTTTTATTTTTATTTTTTTCCGCGCTATCGCGGGACAATAATCTAGTATATAAACATATAATATGTATGTCGGTGATATTCAGTATTTCAGATGGTGCAAATAAAGTATGTGGTGTGGAATTATGCTTGACAGATACTTATTATGTTACTTATAAATAGAAAGAAACTTATATTATAATATTATATTATATTTCTGTATATCTGTATAAGTTATAATATAATATAACTATTTTTCTATAGTTAACAATAATTTAAAATATATTGTGCATAACCGACTTTGTGTCTGGTTGGCAAGTTGGTGATTACGACACCACTTTTTTTAAATATTGTTAACCTACTTAGTGCTTGTGCTTATAAACTTTTTTTATATATTTTTTAAAGTTAATGGTTAATGTCTTAGTGATCTCATTTTTTTTTTAGCATTCCTCTTTTAGTTAATGGTTAGTGTTTTAGTGATCTCATCTTTTGATTATATTCGATACTAAGAAGCTATTAATCTTAATAGTTTATGGTTAAAGCGGGGATGAGATGAAGAAATATTATTAAAAAAATTGAGACCAAACCAATTAATAATAACTCTTAATTTTAAGAAACCACTTAAATTTAATTTTGTTTACAAATTTAATATCTCAAAAACTATAAATGTATTAAACGAATAAATTACACCATTGTAACGAATATTAAATTACCTTTCTATAGAGTAACAATCGATATACTTTTGACAAAAAATAATTTCGGGTTTTTTTGATAGGTTTTGAAATTATATATTATAAAATCACAATTTTATCACATGTGATTTTAATAGTTTAACATATTATTTTTGGTTTTTTTTCTTTTTGATTCTAGTTGAATATATATAACTATTTTATTTCGCGCGTATATGCGGAAAACACCATTATGAAATTTACAAAAATATAATATATAGAAACTAATCTAACATTGTGTATCATTGAGAATGTATGAAAATATGAGTTTTGATTTCAAATATTTGTCATTTTGGTTATATATACGCACGTGTTTTCAGCTTCACCTTTAAATAACATATAGAAAATCATTAATAATGTAAGAAAACATGAGATGTATTGTCAAATATTATGCCGCTTCGTTTATACCCATGTGTTCTAATTTATTTAAATATGTATTAAAAGCGTGCTATTAAATATTATGCAATTTTGTTTATACCATATGACCTTAACTCCATCTTTAAATCATATTTGTATGAGTTAACAATGAATGGGAAAAAAATAACGTGAACTATACGTATGAGGTTAAATTCAACTTCACATTTAATTCGTATTGACATGAGTTAACAAATAAAGTAAGTTAGTTGTATCGTATAAGTAATGATATAGAAAAAAAGTATAAAATATAATTAATAAAATGCATATGTTGCAAAACGTTGAATAAGAAATTGAAAAACATATTATATAACGTATGTTCTTAATATGATAAAAACCAAGTTTAATGAATAATCTTTATGAATAAATAAATAATATGAGAAACGATCAAAAAAGACCATAATAAAATTAAAAACCAAAAGACATCTTTTGAACCATTGGATCAAGATGATCAATGGCTCACATTGCACCATCTAAAATAACATAAAATTATATAAAATAAAACCCGGAGGATTATTTTGGTAATTACACATATCTTATGACACGTGGATAACTTAAAATAAAGAAAAGAGGAAAATTTGAAGAAAATGGTAGTTCCGTCATTTTATGTCGACGAAGGACCAATCGGGTAACCAAGCATGTGTCGGAAGGACGGAATTTGTAGGATTTACGACACAGGAACCAAACTCGTTAAATTCGAACAAGTATATTGTTTATTGAACTCCACTTTTTCAAACCCATTACTGAATAGTCCACCTATAGATTATGACTGATGGCGTAATGTAAAACACTCATTGCCCGACATGTTTATAGTTAATGGTTAGTGATATCATGTTTTTGTTTATATTCGATATGAAGAATGTATCACTGCTAATTTTTAATGGTTAAATGGTCTTATGTATATACCATTAAGCTTTTTAGACCCGCCCATGTTCTTAGTTTATAATTTAATGGTCCATATTCTATCCTATATAAAATTAAAAGAATTCTTCCACTTCTAACACATTTAATATAATAGACGGAACTAGTAAAGAGGCTAGATGGTGTTCGGACACTCCGTAATATATTCATCTTAATTTAAGTTAACATCTAAAATTTAAAAAAGAAAATTTGGTCAGCTTATTGGACCCTTAAGTTCAAATCTTGACTCCGTCCAAGGTTGTAAAAGACGGCCGACCAGGCTGGCTGGGTGCCCGTCTAGGCGAATTTTCAGCATGCCGACCTGACGGCCTGAGACGGTATAAAAAGTCGGTCAACGAAAGTCAACATGTCAAATTTCGGGTTAACGGGTCAAACAGGGTCAAAAATGGGTCAAAATCGAAATTAAATAAAAATTACGTTTTTTTTTTTAACGTTACTTGGTCAAGAATCGCTCAAATCGGCTAATAAAAGTTTTGATTTTGAAAGAATAAAAAAAATACCTTTGTTACAGGTTGAAAGAAGGAGATTTAGAGAGGGGAGAGAGTTGTGCCGGCTAAGTACTTTAATTTTTCAATCCAAATAAGGGAGAATTTCAAATTTATCCCTATTAACCTACATAAATATCATATTTACCCGTTTAAATTTGATAATATCATATTTATCCTTCTTAAATTCAAAAATATCAAATAAATCCAAATTAATAATTTATCCTAATTAAAACTACAAAATCATTAGTAATTATCCAAAAATTAGTAAATCACTAATATACCTTTTTCTCTCTCTCATAAAGTCTTAGATCTGCAAGGCATCGACCAATACCACAACTGCACAACCATAAAGAATCAACCGTAAGAAATATCCATAAATTTGAATCAAGTACAAAAACAATTTAAAACAGAGAAAAACGTTTTTATTATTAAAACATAGTTTATTTAAACAACTGAAGCAACTAGTTTCGTAAAACTAAGGTTATCAATAGACCGAACCAAAATAAACCAAAAACAAAAACAACTGTTGTGAAACGAAAATTATCAACAGACCAAACAACATCCCAAAATAGACTAAAACAACTGGTTTGATTTACTAATCTTTGGATAATTACTAATGATTTTGGAGTTTTAATTAGGATAAATTATTAATTTGGATTTATTTGATATTTTTGAATTTAAGAAGGGTAAATATGATATTATCAAGTTTAAATGGATAAATATGATATTTATATAGGTTAGTAGGGGTAAATTTGAAATTCCCCCAAAGGGGTATGTTTAGTGATAACTATCTTAAAGTTTATTTATGATTTTTATCTATATTTTTACAAATAATTTTGAATTTTGAATTTAAATATACAAAAGTCAACATCCGACTAGTCCCCGACTAGTCTCCGACTTGGCCGACTAGTCTCCGACTTGGCCGACTAGTCTTTTTTATGTCCCAACCGACTCACCCCAACTAACAACTTTTTCAACCTTGGCTCCGTCCCTTTTTAATATATAAGATATAATGATTAGTTTGGAGATGGTAACTTCTAATCCTTTTGCTAAAAAATAAGGCCAAAACTCATCCTTTGATAAGTTTGACTCTTACCATAATAGTAATACTATTCATATAGCTTGTTACATTCGGGATGTTTATTTTGTCTATATACACAACCATATACATATTTCCATAACTGTTACTTACTTGTTTGCCTACCTATGTTACAGAGAGCAATGACTCGGTACATAATGGGTCTTCATCGCTCATGGTGAATGTTTCACTCGGGTTCTGCCAGAAATGATTTCTTAAAGCCTCGACCTTGGGATTAATTGTTGAAAATCCAGGGTCTGATAACAATTCTTGAACACTGGTTCGACCTTCGAGCATGTTCATGGCTTGAGACATGGTTGGTCTTAGTGTCGGTGATGCATTCGTGCATAAAAGGGCAACGTTTAGAACTGTCATTGCTTCCTCTGATGAGTACTCGGAACCCATGTCTGGATCAACTAATTCTAATAGACTTCCTCTTTCTTGCAAAACGTAAGCCTGCCAAACAAAAATAAAACAGTTACAGTTTGACTTTTTGAGTCAAAACTACTAATAACTGGTTCAAAATAGGCATCGATGCTGTAATATATTTAACTACTGCTGTTTTCTGTCTTGGTAGAACGCTCAATGTAGGACTAAAAAAATCTTAATAATGTGAAAGTTCTTTGTGGTTTATCGATGCAAAGTCGGTTTATTTGACATCAAAGTCAAACTGTTATGAGGCATCTATGTATGTGGGTTCTGACAAAACGGATAATCAGCTCTGACAACCACCTGTAGAAAATACTATTTGGATATGCGTCTGCTCTTTGAAGTTGTAATAATCACATAATCAGGTGTTTGACAAATTCTGGTTATTCAAAAAATGAACATACAAAAGGGGCATTTTGTGGGACAGAAGAGACGTTTTGTGAAATGGAGTAAAAGTCTCTCAACTTAGTTAAAAGAAAAGGGAAAATAGGTAATTTTAATTTTAATTTATCCTTAGATAATTCAGATAGCATCAAACATTCAAGATTATTGTGATTAGACACGGCAATAACCAGATGATAAGTTCTGTAATGCAAATCAAAATACCCCTAAAAAGTTGGTGCATTAAAACTTTAAAAGAAAGAGTTTCCGCTCACCCAATCAAGAAGGTAAACAAACTCTTCTTTGGGTCTGCAATTGGTGTTGCTCTTTCCACTAACAATTTCTAGCGCCACAATTCCGAAACTATATACATCTGCTTTAGCAGTCAAGTAACCTCGCATGGCATACTCTGGAGCCATATAACCTCTGGAACCAAAACCACAATTAATGACTAGTATTAAACCACAAAAGAGAAAGCAACAGATAAAAGGTAAAAAGGAAACAGGTAAATGGGTCAAAAGGGACAAAATGCGATGGGTCAAACGGGTCGAAAGTTGTCCAAAGTATATTTTCTATTGCATACAACCTTCTAAATCTCTTGTATTTGAATACCAACTTTTTAAAAAAGATTTTCAAAATTGGAAACAAAAATGTTCTTGGCCAACTGATTCGTCAAGTTCAGCTTGCAGTAACTATTACCCATTTTGACAGGATAACCAAGCCGCCCGATCCATATATTTTCCACCTCTAGTAATTAAAACACGTACATAGTTCCTGCAATACGCGTACTGATGTGGGTATTTCCATCGTCATTAAGCTTTGCCAAACCAAAATCAGATATTTTGGCATTGAGGTTTTTATCGAGCAACACATTGCTAGTCTTGATGTCTCTATGTACTATTTTCAGTTGTGACTCTTCATGAAGATAAACCAACCCTCGAGCTATCCCTAGGCATATCTTTAACCTCACAGGCCATGTTAGCTTCGCTTTGCACACTTTGTCTAGCCCTTTAGGAATCAGAATTTTGTAAAATTTTGCATATTAGTGAAAACAAAATGTTTCTTTTTCCCATTTGTTTTGCTATAGGTAGCAATCTGAACCAATTTAATTACTAGTTCAATTTGGGTTGCGTTCAATCTCTAGGGTCAATAAAAATGTAAACGGTAAGGTCGAACAGGATAAATGTCTCCCAAAGTCTATTTTTAATGCATACATGATACAACCACGTAATCGGTTTTATTCAGAGATTTTAGATGTTAGTGTAATAATGATATTTTTGTAGTCATATTTAACACATTGACATTTATAATTGTTTTTCATAAAAAGGGACAAATAGTGGGTATGGGTAGACCACCCGATCCACACCATAAATGCATGTTTGAAATCGAATTTGTTTTGACCCGCTACCCGAACTGTCCAACCCCCCATCTTGCCACCTCCATCATAAGTTATAACAAATATTGTAAGCTCACCGAAAAGGGCTCGGGATAGGCAGTTATTTTCCATGTACTCATAAATCAGTGACAACTGGTTCCCTTCAACACAACATCCATAGAGTTTCACAAGATTTGGGTGTTGTAGTGCTGAAATCATGCCAATTTCATTGACAAATTCACGAGATCCTTGTTTAGACTTTGAGGATAGTTGCTTCACTGCAATTATTGTCCCATCCGACAATAGACCCTACATAACATATGTTTAGTATCATCACAAAATAATAAAATTACGAAGAGGTGGCATTTTAGACCCATTTAATTATAATATGGTTAATTTGGTTTGATTTCATCTCTAATGAGTCAAACGGGTGATATAAAATATAGCTTAGAAGAATATTGATCAAACGTCAGAGTAACATATGGGTCGAAAGTCCCAAAATGTATCTCTAATGCAATAAACCTCCTAAATCATTTGATGCAAATAAATTGGAATTATGTAAAACATAATTTTTATAAAAGAAAAACAGACACTGTTTTGGGTCAACCCAATGCCGTCCGGCCCGTATCACCCAACAAAAATTACCCGTTTTGACCCTGACCAACCCGACCGAATCCGTCCAATTAGCACCCCTAGTTTTGATCAACTGAAATTACCCTGTAGACGGAACCAAAACCACCTTCTCCAAGCTTGTTTGACATATCAAAGTTCCTTGTTGCAGCTTTTATTTGTCTTAGAGTGAATATTCCTGTTTGTAGATCTAGACCTTTAAGCTCTGCAAATACAAATTATGTTATCTGACTTTTTACCAATTAAAAGATACCAAATGAGTAATTGGGAACGAAAAAAAAGGTAAGATCATGAGAATTGTACCTCTATCTGTTGCTTTTTTACCCATGAGGTAGCCTTTTCTCCACAAAATAAAAATGAGTAAAAATACAAAAAACAGTGCTCCACCAACAGTCCCAAGTATTAAACCAACTTCAATCTTTTTTCCAAAATTTGGTGGCTTGAAGTCTGTTCAAGGAAAAGTTACAAAGGAAACACTGAGCTACACTACAATATTATAAACAGACTCGGCAAGAACCATACAGTAAGACAATTTTTTCTATAACAAACTGAAATTTATAATGATACTGCGGTTATAATTATAAATTGTTGTCGTTTAATTTATATCAAATCCATTGACCTCAAAAGTCAAAGCATACCTCTCTTTTCGTGTCATAAATTTTTAAAGAATCCATATAAATACTGTGGTCAAAAACATGTTTGGGTTATATAATATTTAGCAAATGCATCATAACTTTGACCTCAAAGTCAAAGCATACAATGGAAATCCTTAGTAAGTTGACCTCAAAAGTTGAAGAAATTAGTGGAAATTAGATATGGTAAATGAAGAGTGACTTACTTGGGTCTACTGATATCGCTGAAATAAGAGGACCATAACTGCCTCTAACAGGAATTCCAGTAGTACCTTTTCCAGCCCAGTAAAGTTGAACTTTGAGCGTATTATTTTTTACATCGACCGTGTAGGTCTTTATAACTGACCTACCAGCACCTCCAGCTGCTTTTACTATATCAAAATCCTTTAGTTTTAATTCCCCCTACATTTTAATTTGTTAGACAACGTTATAATTCATGTTTAAGTTGCATTTTTAAAATTATTATAGGGTAAATTGCATAAAAATATAGTAATGATTTGGTCTGATTTAAGTCTTGGGTAACACACGTTATTTCCACTCACAAAAGGCTCAAAACTTTCAATATAGCACCACATTAGAAACAAGTCAAATGGTCAAAGTTCCTACTGGCATGTCACCATTTTGACCGGGTACCTTTTTATGAGTGAAACAAAGATGGTTTACCTAAAACAGAAAACCAAATTTGGTTACCTTTTTATGCAATTTCCATCCATTATTATAGCCAGTAGTTGAATCACCTGAACATAAACATCGAATACACGTTTTCCGAGGTTGTTGAATGTGCTGTCTTGGGTGAAAACGGTCTCTGCAAAGTGGAGTTTGACAGTATAGTTCCCGTTCATAAGACACAGTCCATAGTAAGTAAGAGAAATAGCAGCTGTGCGTGCTGAGGTGTACAGTTCTGTCTGAGATGTAGGTACATTATGTAGACTAGATGAGTTGGAAAGAATATAGACATCGGAATCATGGTCATCATCTAAGAAGTTTCCTAAGCTGCTAAATGCCCAGTTTTGCGTAATGAAATGTGATGAACCACCTTTTCGTTCTACATCATCAGCTTGATATTCGGTGGTTTTGTTTATACGTACTTCTCTGCCCCCACAGTTGATGTGCAGAGAAGAGATTTCTGATGCAGAAGATGACGTTTATTTATTAAGATTCAAGAAGTTACTCGATTTATTATATATTAGATGTAATGATGTATATATACTTTACTTACGCTGTCTATACGATTTAATACATGGGAAATCTCTCTGTAGACATGGCTCAATATTGGTTCTACATAAGAAATACAAGACAAATAAGTCATCGTGGAGTTTTGATGCATTCACAAGACTCAATGCCGAGGTGGAAATTTAGACCCAGTTACTTACGAATGAGCTTGAGTTGTGTTTTATCTCAAACAAGTCAAACAAAAAAAAAGTTAGCTAAAAGGGGAACTAGTCAAATGGGTGAAGGTCGATTGTTGTCTATTTATAATGCATTAAACTACCTAAACGGTTTATTCAAAGATAACGATCCGGCCGTACAAGAAAATGACACATTTCAACATGAACCCACTTTACCAGTTACCCACCCGCCCATCTTGCCACCTCTAGTCAATGTGGCTCGTGTGACCTAGTGACCTAAAATGCAGTTTGGGTAATGTGTCTTACTGATTATTTGTTGACGGAGAATAGCTCTCCACAACGTTTCTGAGTTAAGTAGTGAAAATTTGGTTTACTTAAGCTTATAAAAGAAGCCCTGTGTTGTGAGAAATTAATCATAAGAAAAAAAACAAGAACTTACGCTCGTGAGCAATCACTTGGACTAGACGAATCCCATGTAAAATCATTATAAGAAACATCCCTGTAAAAGCATAAATACATATAAACACAACCCCGCCACTGAATTAAAAATCATGTTTTGATAATATAATGACGTAATTCATGTAGTGAAATGATATATGCAGGGAATGATTATTTACACTGTCTTGGTGCTTGAAAAAACCCATCCAGGCATAGGTCCAGTAAGATTATTTTCTGTCAAATAACTATTAAACAGTGGTCACGCTTAGACAATTATCGTTGTTATCAGAAGACGAGTTTATAGTTGAAGATGATTTACTTACATGTAATCTGTTTTTCCTAATTCGGAAAAAGATGGGGGGATCTCACCAGTGAAATTGTTGAAACTGAGGTCTCTACACCAGTAAAAGAGATCACGAATTAGATTCTGAGTACCACTATAAAATAGTTTAATTAGTATAAAGTGTCTAAAGTATATATATATATATATATATATATATATATAATGAACTTCTCTTCAGGGGGTGTTTAGATATGCATTTTTGAAAGTGGTACTGAATCATTAAAATCATATAAGAAACCGTAATAAAAGAGGCTGTAGAAAATAGTGCTGGGACCTGCATATGCTATATTTCATCAGATAATCAGATGTTGGACTGTTAGACAAATTCTAATTATTTCCCAAAAATTAATGTAGAGACTGTGACAATGAAAATAAAAGTCTCATATTAAATTAAAATAAGCAGTAAATAAGTAGAAACTGCTTACTATGAGTTTTAATTGCAATAGCAAGAAAATAAGTTTTAATTACAGTAGAAACTGATCTAAGGATTATTCGTATGTCATTGTTGTACCATGCAAGTATGCAAGTTTTATTAGTGACCTTCAACTTCTATATTTTTAGAAAGTGAAAATTTTGAGAACTACGTCTATATGTTCAAAAAGTAACTTTTGATGATATTACATAAGAGAAGGCATGGAACATATTGGGAATTACTTACAGAGTTTTCATATTTCTCATACTCCCGATATAGCCAGGGATTCTCCCATGAATCAAACAATTCCTAAGTACCCTACATACTTCAAAGTTATAATTAGTTTCTTCATTGAAGTACGAAAACGAGAATATCTTCATATAAAATCAAAAGCTCACAATTTATTCAATAGTGTCATATTCTGCAGCGCCGGGAAACTAGAAGCTCTACCTTTCAAGTCACTGATCCGTCTGTAAAGAAACATTATAGATATGTATGATATTCAATAAATTTAGTAATAAAACAGAAATAAAAAGGAATTATATAATTGCATACAGGTCATTGAGATTTGTTAAGACGGAGATGCTAGAAGGAATCGGGCCCTCAAGGGAGCAACCTTGCATATGCCTGCATCGGGAAGCAAAAGTTGATGTGCTTTAAATCAATAAATCTATAGAAAATAGAAATATACATATACATACATAAAAGGCTCTTACAGTTTCCAGATCTGCGTCCATTTGCTAATGAAGTTTGGTATTTTTCCAATGAAATTATTGTCACTTATCCTCCTAAAGGTTTAACAATGTCACAAAAGTTAGGGAAAATTATGTGAACCTTAATACATTAGCTTCCAAGTTTGCAAGAGTTATACTCACACATCAGTCAAGTTGGTAAGGTTTTCAAGTGCAAGAGGCAGCTGTCCCGTGAACTCATTTGAGGATAGAACGCTGGAATTATAAAGTTCGCATGAATAGGGATAATTTCATTTAGGTAAAACTCGGGAAATCTCGATGAATTAATTATCCTAATTAGAGGTGGAAAGATGGGAGGTTTATGATCTAAAAACGACTCTGGCAACTTTCAACCCGTTTGAGCTTTCCGCTTTTTAACTAAATTTCATGATTTGACTCATTTGAGATAAAGCACAAACCAAATTTACCCCTTCTAAATACTAGCCACCTCTAACAAGTAAACAAGGTGAAAATTCTGTACAGTTTCTGCAAATTCTTCATGTTTCCAATCGCTTGAGGAATGGATCCTGAAAAGCGATTTCCTTCTATGCTCCTACAAGATATGAAAAACACAATTAAAATGCAGTAAAGTTACATCATGTCTTTTGTTTTAAATATATTTCTGTCTTATATTATAACAAAGATGAAAGTGTGATATTACGTACAGATCTATAAGGGTGGTCATTCTGGTAATGGCGGTTGGAAACGGGCCAGATAACCGGTTTCCCATGACCGAGCTGCATAAATTTATAGGAAAGAAGTCAGCACAATATGTTAGTAGAAACAAAAAGTCGTGATAAATTATCATATTAAAATAAATAATTTTCAGGAAAAAAATTTGGGAACTAAGAGTGATATATAGTTGAGAACGATGTCTATACAGGTTGGTCAACTGCATAGTAGCCCATTGGGAAGGAATGGTTCCATTCAGGTAATTACGACTGAGATCCCTGCATTAATAAATAAGCATGATTGTCATTATTCTATAATCATTTAAGAAACATTCAAATTGTGTGATGATTAATATCTTATTGCACACAAAGATTTTGCTTACAAAATTTTAAGGTATCGAAGCTGGGAAAACTCTGATGGAAGTTCGGCTGAGATGTTTTGGCGTTTGATAAATCTGCATTGTAACAAATAGTCAAGCTACATATAAACTTCTCTACTTGTATTTTTTTTCTATACTTATTTTTCTCTCTGTATATATATTACAAGAATTGCAAATATCTCCATTCTAAAATCCATTTTTAACCTTTTAGGGCTGAATTAATTACTTTATAAGTTAAATTTCGATATTATGATTGAACTAGAGAAATTGAGAGATGCAAAGCTAAAGATGTTGGCAGAAATTTTCAAATAAAGAAAAAGATACTATACAAAATCTACAAAAGTTAATCTTTTTGTAGCTATTAGTAGATTAATAATTGTCATTACTATTGTACATGAAAAAGTAATGAAAATGAATGGCAAAAAATAAAGTTTGGCCTAATAATAAACCTAATGAACATTTATCATAATAATTGATAATCTTGACTTTTATGAATACATTATTTGCCAATCATTTCTCAAAAAGCTTTCAGCTAAAAATACCTAAACAATATTTCTAATAATATTCATTTACTAGATATCAAGAGGATGATTATTAGGAGACGAAAAAAAGTCCGAAAAATACCTAATGTCTCAAACAACAAATAAACTATCATACAACTTAAACTTATATCATAACATTGAGCGAATTATCATGTCGTTAGACATATGTATCACTACTTGATTATCATATAACGAAATAAGTTATACTTTTAACAAAAAACTAAAATCTAGAAAACTGACATAACAAATAAATATATAAATAATCTCTTCGGCAGCTAATTCCAGATAAGCAGTCAAAGAAAGAAGCACAGTTGACTACCTTCAAAGTCAACATACTACCTATAAACAATACAGTTGCCAATTGGCAATTAATCACATATTTTCCACAAATCTATCATTTCAAATTCCTACTAAATTCATCAAATATCGAAGAAAATAAACATTTCGATTGCGAAATTATCAAAATAGACAATACAGTTACAATTAATCACATATATTGAAGAAAATTAACGTTTCGAATAGCGAAATATACGTACATGTTTCTGACGTGGCAGGAGGTAGAATTAGTATGTTCAATTGAACAATCACAGTCAATTGATACATTAAATCCTGATTTATACTCTAGCCTTCCCCAATATCCTTCGTAAATGCATGGATTCTTATTCAGATTCCATATCTTCTTACCAGATATACCTAATTTTTTTCCGATTTGTTCCAAAATCCTCACTGTAATCAAGAGTTCATATACAGCAATTGGTTAATACTAAACCCTAGGTGATTGATGGAATTAGGAAGTTAAACCGTACCTTCTTGTTTATCGAGCTGATTTGATTCTGCTAATGTGAAATTGGAGCTGAAAATAAGTGGAATTAGGAAGATGAAGATGATGATGATGTTGTTCATTTTAGGAATTTGGAGGAATGAAATGAAATTATGGAGGTGTAGTTATATCGATAGTTATAGATATATAGATATAGATATAGCAATATATATATAGGCATATTTATATGTATAATCATTTGAAGTGAAAGAGAAAGGAGTAGTTGTAGTGTAGTAGCAGTGGACAGTGAGAGCTCAAAATGGTAGACCAGGAAGATGGGAAACTCAAATATAAATTTATTTTTGTTATTTTTCATGTTTTTTTTAATTAAAATTAGCATAAATGACATCAACTATAAATTTGGATTTTATATGGTTTGTCATTTTTACTAAACTAGATTATTGTCCCGCGATAACGCAGAAAAAAATAAAAATTAAATCGTAAATTTTATGTTTATGTAGATTTTAAATTATTATGAGAAAATAATGGTATACTGATATTTATAGTTATAATAACATATGTACTTCAGGTTTTGATGTTTTGTATTAGCAGATTTTAGAATAATAATAACGTAAATCACAGTCAAATTGAACGATTCTATAAATATATTAGAATTATGTTTTTTATTTTAGTGGAGATGTAATGAAAAGAGATATTTTTTATTTTAGTGGAGATGAAATGAAAAGAGATAATGTAATTTTGTATTGTAATAGGGTGTAAAATGAAAATAATCGTTGATGACATCATTAATCTGATCTAACGGCTGACATCAAAGAACTGAACCTATCAAATGGACCTTATTTCGCCATGTGGCATTTAAGGCCCCTCTTTTATTATATATTAAAGATTAAAGATGTGTTCATAATATAGATTACATAAGATACTTAGGTTAAAGAGTCCACTATGTTCAAGAATGTGTTGGAAACGTTTTCGGTAGGAATTTACCAATATCTCCTATATGAAATTATCCGATTTTACATAAGTTCAAATATGACATTTTAGGTTAAATTTACTAATAACCTATTAACATGGTAATTAGTCATTATGTCAACTTTTAGGTTTTCAACTATTTTGACCGTTTTACATCTTTAACATGTTTTCATATTAGTGTTTAGGTGAGAAAGATTAAGAACAAAGAGAAAATGGAAATGAAAGATTTAGGATTTGTAGGAAGTACCGAAGACCTCCGCAATAATCGACAATCTTGAAGCTTTCCCGGAATGGACCCCAAAGTGGTAAAGTGGAGAATCAAACTCTAAACAAGAAATAAACCACTTGTTAGGAAAATGGGTTTCAAAGAAAGAAAGATGTAAGAATATGTGATTAGAAAAGGTGAGTTTACTTACCAAATCTTCAAGATTGGAACTTTCCAAGCTCAAGAACAATCCGAGAGGGAAAAGTGAAGATTTGATGGGTGAATTCCTTGCAAGAACATTAGAGTTAGGTTAGTATTCTCTTTATGTCAAAGAGAAGGAAATATAGTATGAAAATATGGTGTTTAAGAGGAATTTGCTTACCAATGGATGTAGGAAACAAGAGGAGTCTTCTTATGATCTTTCCTAACACAAATACCACTTTTGAATGTGGTTTATGTCTCTACAAGTTCCTGGAAATGAAAGGGAACTAGAGAGATTTTGTGCTAGAGAGAGATACAAAAAGTTGAAGAATGAGATAGAAAACGGTTTAAGGTTGAAGAATGAAATGAGAGATGATATGAATTGGTCAATGATCCACAATTCACTCATCTCACACCATTTTGGAAAGGTTTTGGGCAAAAATCACGTGATTGCATGTGGGGTGTGATTTCAATGAGTCAAAGGTCGTTTTTGGCATGATCTAATCTGGGCTTCAATGCGTCGCACCTGGTAGGGGGTGATGCGCACTAACCGCTCAATCAGACCAGTTAGTTTGTCCGTTAAAAGGACTGAATTTGTAACAGATTCCGTTAGCTCCCGTTAAAGGACTAACCTTGGAATAGATTTTTAGTTTGCGGACTAACTTTGTAATATTTTTAACGTTAATTTTTATCATAAAGATGAAGGCTTAAAATACCCATTATAATCTACGAGAATACTTATATTTACTAGGCACTTAGATACTATAATGTTTACGTCACGAAGGACAAAATAATAATATAAATCCCGACTGAACAAATATCGTGTGAAACAAAAATAACAATAATAATAGGGTCAAAACAAAACCAATAAAATAAACGATAGAGGACACAACTCAAAGGTGTATTGAAATATATGGTTGTCACAATAACCATCATAAATAATTGGTTTTAGATGTCAAAATACTTGAATCTAATAAATATACGGTTGTCACAATAACCATCATAAATAATTGGTTTTAGATGTCAAAATACTTGAATCTAATAGATATACGGTTGTCACAATAACCATCACGTGTTGACAATAAATATTATTCAACATATAGTTGCGGGTTAAGCCCACTATTAATCTCTTTCTGGAGTTATGATGAAACGTTTTCAATCATACAAGGATATATGATTTGAAAGATTGAAATAATTGAATGATGAGTTGTGTATAGATTTAATATACACAAGTAATAAGTATAGGAGACACTCCTATAACTTTTATAGTTTAGGATGGTGGTTAATTCTCATAAATCGATTTTGTGTCGTTGATTAGAGAAATGTTGTAAGGCTCCAAGTAAGAAAGATATGAAGAATTAGAGTGATACATCTTCTATTCATATTCTTTGGTCCTAGGTCTATGGCATGATAGACTTTGACTCGTTAATTATAAGTCTTTGTTGAGATTAATTAACATTGGAGATAAAAGTGTTTATAAACACTAGTACGAAACGACAAGAGAAAATCAAAAGTTTATTCAGTTAAACGAAGAACATGAGAAATTTAAAACGTTAACTAGTAATAAATGATGAGATATCATTTTCATAGTTGATATGAATGTTAGCAAGAATAATCCTAAATATGAGAAAATTATGAAGATAAATATCTTTGTTATATTTTCCATGACTTGAATTTCCTACCAAGGAACTCGGGTACGAGAGCTACGATTTGAGACTGTAGCCTTGTGGCTATCTAAATTCTAGGTTTCTAGGTCCAACTTAGAGTTTAACCAAGAATTGTTTAAATTATGGAACATATTTGATATGTGGAAATTAATGTGCAATGTGTTATCTCTTTGTATGAGTTTCTTTAGCATCATTATGAGATTTTAAATTGCATATGATCTTGATGTCCTAAGGTTGCAAAATTTGTCCAACTGCAATTCGTATGGGGAAAGCCAATTATAGAGGTAACCCAAATACATGTACAAAGGGAGGACCATTCTATATTAATAAGAATATGTAGAAATGTGGGGTTCTAACGCAATTAGGACATGACCAAAGGAGTACTCGAAGGTCAAAAAATTTAATATACCTTGTAACGTGTGTGATACACAAATTTGCAATCACTACAATTGATTCACGTATGAGAATCAATTAAAAGAAAAGTAGGAGGTTTAAGGTATATAAAGAAAAGAGGTCTCTTAGTGTGATTAGGGACTCAAATGCTAGTTAATAATCTTATATACAAGATTTTAATAGCATAAGCGGGGATGTATTCCTTTAAATAAAAATGAGGTGTTTTGATGGAATCCTCAAGATGATTGCTGACCAGCTTCAAAACTTCTTGGAGGTAATCTACACCTTTTTTTTATCCCAATGCCACTCGAACAACTGGCCTCCTATAAGATTATATCAGTTAACTCTGCAGAGTTAAAAGATAGCAATTTTCGGATCCGACAACCACGGGGTTGGAAGGAGATCAAGTTGTGGAATGAGACTAAATCCCTTGAATGAATAAGTTTATACAAAGGAAACATAACCTAGTTGACTGGAGATCCTAAGATTTGGGTTAAATAGGACAACCTAGTTGTATGAATGAAGGGAGGTCACTGTGGGGGTAGTTTACCTACCTCCTAAACCAATTTAAGGGAGTTTACTATGCTTCCTAGTCCATTCCTAATAGTGACGATAGTGTGAGGCTAAGCTCGACGCTTTTAATGATTCAAATAAATAACTGTATGAATTTAATGATTTCTAATGAATCACCTATGTGAGAGAGAAGTGAGGTTACTTCGAATGAAATTGTTGGAGCACATTTCCTAGAGCTCTCGGAGAACCAGACTAATGTTCATGACCTTAACGAACATAACTATAAGGACTTGACCATGTCAGGGAGAATCTTGTGTGAGGTATATTGTCGTCTACACAAACGACATATGAGTTCAAAGACATAACGTTCTAATCAAAGCCAGTAGTCTAAGTATATTTCATAAGCGAAGGTTCAAAGGGTAACACCTACCTATTGTGTGCAAGATTTAACTCTTAGAATTTTGTCGGAACATATGTGTGATTTATGAGATCGATATCCATTTATGTGGGGGATTGTTGGAATTTTGGAAAATAAGTGAGTTTTCCCCGACTTTGGTCACAAGAAAGGTATGTTCAAATAATATATATATATATATATATATATATATATATATATATATATATATATATATATATATATATATATATATATATATATATATATATAGACGATATATTAAGAGTTATGTGTCCAAAGTTGATATGTGATGAATGAGTTATCAAGTCTCAAAAGTATGGTATATTATGCATTAAAGCCAATTGAGTTACATATTTCTATTAATTTATCTCATTATGACTTTGAGTCATTATGTTGGATAAATGAAAAGCTTTGTAGCGTCTATAGTTTATGACATAATCATGATTATTAAACGAAATTAATAATCATCATAATGATGTTGGTTTTTGTTTGCATTATATAACCAATTGGTTAACTGATTGAAAGAGAAAAAATGAGAAGACTAATACCCGATATTTTGATAAAACACCTTGTTATCCTTAATCACATCACACATGAAAATTCCGTCAAGATTTCAGGCATATGGGTTCAAGTCCGACAGTATTACCAGCTTCAGCCGTTGTACCCTGGGAGACAGACGACGTATGGACGGCGAATCTGTTTTAAGGGAACCGTGTGAAACATGGGCCTCAGCTATATCGTTCTTCGATATTATTTTGTTTTGATTCGTATCAAGCATATGATATGTTTTATTTATCGTGATTATAATATGTTAAATGTAATTCATTTCGTTTATAATCAAAGTTGTTTTAGATATGACATATTTTACCTATACTTTATTCTAATAACATTTTATTTGTAATGGTTAATTTATTGTTTGTCTTTTGGCTTTTTCAGTTTATGGTGATGTCACAACTTTAAGATGGATGAGGATTTGAAGATAATGATTTATGTTGATTTCGATCTATAAATAGTTAAGACTTTATTTTTTATCGTCTTAATTTATATTACTATTATTTTACCTTTTATAAGATGAAGATTTAGAATCTTGAAATAGAAAGATAGAACAGTCCGAATCTGTTGACGAACATTACCGAAAAGATTACAAAAGTCCCAAGAGATGAAGAACGCGAAAATAAAAGACTCTCTGTATGAGTTGGAAAAATAGTTGTGTTAACCAGCCTTAGGTTGCGTTTAGTTATAGAAAACGTTTTCTAATTTTCCATTTTTAGTTTTCAAGAAAACAAAAAAAGTTTTCTTCTCTAGATAACATTTAAAAAGTTGAAAATGTGTTTAGTTGTCAAATGGAAAACACAAGGAGTTTTTCATTTTAGAAGTGGAAAATAGTTGGAAAGCTATAAAAATGAGTTTTCTAAGTGTAGTTATAAATTAGAAAACTGAGTTTTTTGTTTTCATGGAAAATGATTTAGAAAAAATCACATTTGAACACGTTTTCTGTTTTCTATGTTTTCCTTGAAAATTTTTCTAGAAAACACTCATAGTTTTTTTCATCTAAACACACAATCTTTTCTTTTTTCCTATTTCAATTTGTTGTGATACACTAATATGTTACACTAGGCGTATTCCCGCGCGTTGCACGGTGACAATTTCTAAAGAGATTTGTCACGAACAATGATCAGAATCGGGAGTTCGAACAATATGAATCTGAAACTCAATTAGAACAATATTGATGTGACCACTCAAATAGCTAAGGGATTGACTACAAAAGTCAAACTTTTCAAATACATATGTAAAAATAAAAAGACATTCTTACGTACAGTATTAGATATTAGATTAGATACATATATAATTCAGCAAACTGCTGCATATTTTCAAGTAAGGTATAGAAAGAATATAACATGTTGTATCACTTGTCTAATCAACAACATGCACATGGACCTTATACCTGCAACAACAAAAACAGACATTACAAAAGGCAATAATTGGGTAGGTTAATACCATAGTCCCTACATAAAACAACTCAAAAAACCAACCTTATCATAGGGTACTTGCAAAAGTCATTGAAAAGATCACAAAAAAACAAACCATCGTTTACAACTAACTCTTTGTTGCACTCTCCACAACTCTTGTAGCACCAACCAGATTGAGTATATAGACGATCAACTGTTGCCAAAACAGTGAAAACATGACGACCAACTGTTGCCAAAATAGTGAAAACATGGTCAGTTACACATTTATAATAATATATAAAAGGTTTCCATCGTTGTACATAAAAAACATGGAAGAAATTATTGTATATTAACTGTTTTCGTGGCGTACCCTTTTTCCGGCTTTTCAAATTTTCAAACAAATTAGAAATTACCTCATCATCAGTTATAACCATCTCCAACCCAAGAAAGACATCACCAAATTTCGTATTTACTGCCTCCCACATTCTACAAATACTTACATGAACAACCCAATCTTCTCTAGTTGGGTCAAGGGCGCCAATCTTGGAGTGAGACATGTTTTTCGAAAGAGACATAATTGTACGTGGTTATGTGGTTTGTTGATGCAAAAGAACTTATATAGAAAAACACAAAACCACCATTATACTTTACATTATGATAATTAAAACACAGGGCAACCAAAGAGTCAGGCGTTTCAAATGTGTTATTAACTTAGGGTAATTGAACAGTTTAAATATCATTATACATCACATTATGGTAATTAAAACACAGGGCAACCAAAGAGTCAGGAGTTTCGTGTTATTAACCTAGGGTAACTAAACAGTCTAAAAAATCATTATATTTCACATTATGGTAATTAAAACACAGGGCAACCAAAAAGTCAATAATATCATTATACCTCACATTATGGTAATTAAAACACAGGACAACTAAAGAGTCAGAAGTTTCAAATGTGTTATTAACTTAGGGTAACTGAACAGTTTACGTATCATTATACCTCTCATTATGGTAATTAAAACACATGGCAACTAAAGAGTCAGGAGTTTCAAATGCATACTATTCCACTATTTGGAATATCTCAAACATTAGCTATCCGACGACTCTCTATTATAAGTAAACTAGGCGTATTCCCGCGCGTTGCGCGGTGACAATTTTTTAAAGAGATTTGTTACGAACAATGATCAGAATCGGGAGTTTTGTGTCTTTAACCGCCACCGACCTTCTACTTTCTAAAATTAAAACACATGGTTTGTGCCTATTTCCTGCTACTTTCTGTTTCCCTCGAATGTATAAAACTAAGCTTTCAAAAATCCCAAAACACCAAATTAAATACAATATATAGATTCTTTACAAATTACAATAGAAATGTTCAATTAAATCGAATGGTTTCGAATAATTTCTACAACACCTTTGATCCAATTGAAGAATCGGATTCATTTCACGTGTTTCATTTATGTTCCACCAAAAACAAAAAACTGGATATAGGAAAGAAAACATAAACATTTAGAGAAAAGACGGCACCAGTGAGGACGGAATTGTTGTTGATTCTCTGTAGGTGAACTTCCGTTGGTGTGAAACTAAACACATTCAATGGAAACTCCTCATGACCACCTTCAAGTTTACGAACCGATGTTGCAATGTTGAAACGGATGTGGTATTGATTCGGGACAGCTTTATATCCCATTTGACCTTCAATCACTCTGAATCTCGAGATTTGATATACATGGCCCTCTTCGAGAAGAGCCTTAAACTTTCGTATATGATTTCTAGTGATGAAACCTTGTATCGAACCGCCCTTTTTGGTAAAAAAAAACATGTAAGAAACTAATTTAACATGGTAGAAATTATTGTATCAAACAAATTAGAAATTACCTCATCATCAGCCATAACCATCTCCAACCCAAGTAAGACATCACCAAGTTTCGTATTTATTGCCTCCCACATTCTACAAAGTCGTACATGAACAACCCAATCTTCTCTAGTTGGGTCAAGGGCGCCAATCTTGGAGTGAGACATGTTTTTCGAAAGAGACATGATTGTACGTAGTTATGGGGCTTGTTGATGCAAATATAAATTTTCGAACTAACTTATATAGAAAAACAAAAAACCACCAACCTTTGGAATACCTCAATAATTAGTATGTCATTAATCACATTATAGTAATTAAAACATAGGGCAACCAAAGAGTCAGGAGTTTCAAATACATATCTCAATAATTAGTATGCCATTAATCACATTATGGTAATTAAAACATAGGGCAACCAAAGAGTCAGGAGT
This sequence comes from Senecio squalidus, assembly GCA_910822075.1. Taxonomy (NCBI): domain Eukaryota; kingdom Viridiplantae; phylum Streptophyta; class Magnoliopsida; order Asterales; family Asteraceae; genus Senecio; species Senecio squalidus. The sequence continues at coordinate 68,073,502 of CAJVGC010000001.1, read as the reverse complement.
TTCAAATGCATAAGTATGCCATTAATCATATTATGGTAATTAAAACATAGGGCAACCAAAGAGTCAGGAGTTTCAAATGCATAAGTATGCCATTAATCACATTATGGTAATTAAAACATAGGGTAAACAAAGAGTCATGAGTTTCAAATGCATACGATTCCATTATTTGGAATATCTCAAACATTAGCTATCCGACGACTCTCTATTATAAGTAAATATAGATTTAAATAGATATTATAGTTATTCATAAATCTTTTCTTTTAAGGATACCCTTTATTTTATGATGCGAAGCACGAATCGTTACATAATATTTAGAAAGTTTATTTATTGAATATTATTTAAAAAACAAAACATAGCAGCTTTTTCTTACTTGTCAAGGGGGAGGGATAACCTCACCCCCTCCTCTCTATCTTCCCCCCCCCCCCCCCAACCACCATGTATTTTATATTATTATTATTATTATTATTATTATTATTATTATTATTAATATTAAAAGTATAGATCTTAAATTAAAATATAGATTTAAGATAAATATATTAATAAAATGAACATTACTCATAACAAAATACATAAATAATTAAACATAACAGGTTATTCAACATAACAAACTAGATTATCTAACCATCTACATCAACACCTTCGGGATCACAAGTTGAAGGGTTAAGTTGACGATACACTTTTTGTCGATTAACATATGGGGTTTCCCATCCGGAAGCACAGTCGGATCTTCCCAAAACCCAGTGCGGATGAGTCGGTGCCATTGGGTATTCCCCTTGTAACTCCACTGAGACATAGTGGTTATCATTTACGAGTGCCAGTGTGATGCTTAAAAAATGCTGAGGAGTAGACCAAAGCGGAAAAAAAGTTATACTGCCCTGGGGACTTAAAAAATTAACTATTACGTCGAACTTTGAAGCAATCATAAGCCATGTATCCGACATTAGCTTCCAATGCGGCTGTGGTGCAGGACACGCATATGGGAAACTCAAAGAGTGAAGAATTTGTTCTAACCATTCAACGTCCATAATTTTCAAGTAACCTTCATAGTGGGAATGAAATTCATCTAACAGAGCACGTCTGATTTGGAGATATTCTTCTTTATCATAGCCGAGGGAATTAGCAATTGCTCGAAATCCGCAATTTCCATCACCTTTTACATTCTCTATATGTGCGACGTAAGGGTGAAAGGTAGGTGGAATTTGACCAAGAAGTGGATGTGAATAGTGTGTTTGATTCGTGTAAGAACTGTGTCTATGTGGATCTTGATTTGGTGGATTAATTCCCGTTGAAGTGTTCGAATAGCTTAGTCGATGACCAGGTAGTGGATGTGAATAGCATGTTTGATTCGTGTAAGAACTGTGTCTATGTGGATCTTGACTTGGTGGATCAAATCCCTTTGAAGTGTTCGAATAACTATGTCGATGTGGAACTTGACTTTGTGGATCAAATTGTGTTGCTTTTGGTTGTTTTCCCTTTGAACTTGGTCGACCACGAGTATTCCTTTGGATTGCAGGTTCACGAACATGATATGTTTTTTTGTTGTATATTCCTCGTATCATTTTCAAAAAAATGTTCTTACCAAAGGGTGACTGCTTCGCGTAGACTTCTTGAAATTTTTCAACATCTTCTTCACATGGAATATCATCATCTTCGGGTAAAGATGATGACAAGTCAAGCTTTCTCCAAAACATGTCAATTGACTCCAATGGAATTGGCAAACCTGCATTAAATAAATCTGCAAGTTCGTGGGCACATGGTAACCCAAAACATGACCGCAACTTACAACCACAATTTTCATAATCTAACTCGAGACCGTTAGACCTTTTAATTTCTTCGAAAATTAAAACTAAACCATTTTTGGAAACAAGGCCCCACAATGGTTGGAATTGTGGTAAGGTTGATTTAGTTCTACGAATAATTCTGCTTCTTTCAAGTGATTCTTTTATAGCAGTGTGTTGTAATTGCACGAGTTGATCGATAAAGTAGACAAATCTGTTTATATTAGATTGTGCCGAATCTAACAATAACTTCAACTTTGCATGTTGGCTTTCAACTCTGTTATTTGTTTGATTTCCAAAGTGAAGATACATGTTAGTCCATATAGCTAGAAACATTCGACCATACTTGTTCAACCATGCTTTATTCATATAGTCTAGAATATCTGGAAAAAAAAGATATTGAGTTTATTTTAAGTAATTCAAAATAGCATGTTTAAAGTAAATAAATAAAAAAAGCTTTAAGGAAAAACCTGGATAATCGATTAACAAAACTTCAAGATCTTCATAGTTTTGCATGTATGTATCTTGGGTAACCGATTCAACCAATAAGCTCCACTGGATCCTAACTCGTTCGCGTAACTCAAGCGGTTTTACTCTAGTTGCCATTTTCAAAATAATCGCTTGAGATATGTGCCATGTACAAAGTAACTGATTGGCTTCTGGAAATATAGTTTTGCATGCATTCATTAAAGCCAAATCTCTGTCAGTAACAATAACTCGCGGGGAAAAATCGTCATTCATCATCATCTTTAGATTTGTTAATGCCCAAACAAAATTGGTTTTCTTTTCTTTATGTAAAAAGACAAACGCTATTGAAAATGTCTGATTGGTTGAAGTAACACCAACAATCTGAAGAAATGGAAGATTATATATGTTGCATAAAAAATTGAAAAGTTAAAAATAAAAGTAAGTATGAAAAATAAATTAAATCGAAGTTATATGAAAAATAAGGTATACTTGTTCGTCTTGTATGTCGCATCTAAGAACAACACGTATGGAAAAGCTTTCCATAGCATATATGATATAGGATGGACAAAAAATAATTCCTCCAACTCGTTAGTGATATCATTTGTAAGATATTCAAAATCATATCCATCAGCCCTAAAATGGTCCATGACAACCTGCATTTGAGATCGACCAGCTTCTTCAGCTACTCGAAATTTGGCACTAGCATTGTATACGGTTCTTAACGAAGAAACATTATTTTTGTTTTGCTTCTTCAATGTTGTTAATATATCACGTGGTTTTACATTCTGCTTTAACAAATCTGCAACCAAAATGTTTTCACTATCAGTTAGCCGCATTACATATGAATGACCTTCCATAAACTCTGCAGGCTTATGATTATGTGTAGCACATTTCACACTTAATCTCCATACATCAATTGTCTTATAATATTTTCCAACCAATTCAAATGGACAACCAATTTTTTTTGTCAAACGTTCTCTACTAGACGTATTTTCATTATTAGTTTTTTTACTTTTGTGAATACCACCCCGATCACAAATAAGTAAAACTTTAGAAACGTAACCATTTTTTGATTTTGATTTTTTAGTAACAATAACATAACCAAGAGACTGGGCCACATTTTGCGCCCAATTAAATAAATCTTCACGAGTACTGAAGACCTGAAAAAAAAAAATGGAAAATTTGTAAATATAACACAAGTATATTACTAAATGAACGAGATTAATGTTATTTTAGAAAATAAGGTTAATGTGATACCGTATCGGTTGTAAATTCTGAACTATTATCCATTTGAGATAATGTAATAAAACGAAGTAAACTTTGAGATTGCAATGAAAGGAAATGAAATGTGAGAATGAAATGTGAGAATGAAATGCTCGTTTATAAACAAAAAACCAGGGAATCTTTCATTTTTCTTTTACTTTAGTCGCGTCAAACAGAAAAGCAGGGAATCTTCACTTTTTCTTTTACTTTAGTCGCGTCAAACAGAAAAGTAGGAAATATATTCTTTTTCTTTTACTTTAGTCAACTCAAATAATTTAAACTTTTAAATATAACACAAGTATATTACTAAATGAACGAGATTAATGTTATTTTAGAAAATAAGGTTAATGTAATACCGTATCGGTTGTAAATTCTGAACTATTATCCATTTGAGAATGTAATGAAACGAAGTAAACTTTGAGATTGCAATGAAAGGAAATGAAATGTGAGAATGAAATGTAAGAATGAAATGTGAAAATGAAATTTGAGAATGAAATGCTCGTTTATAAACAAAAACCGGAGAATCTTTCATTTTTCTTTTACTTTAGTCGCGTCAAACAGAAAAGTTCACTTTTTCTTTTACTTTAGTCGCGTCAAACAGAAAAGCAGGGAATATATTCTTTTTCTTTTACTTTAGTCACGTCAAATAATTTAAACTTTTAAATAAATAAAATTAAAACGAGATTTCGAGATTAAGATTCCCTGGTTTAGTCAACTAATCATATTACTTGACTTGACTAAAGTAATATTTAAGTGAATATCATTTAATTAGAAGAAAGTTATCATATTTATATCACACGTATAACCGGTAATAGCATTTATATTTTCATAACATTTTGTCTTAATTTTTTGATTTTTTTCATCAAAACTAAATAAATAAAAGTTTTCGTTTAATAATTTATTTAAATAAATATATAACAAATGAAATAATAATAAAAAAATAAAAAAATAAAAAAAATAAAAAAATAAAAAAAATTTAAAATACCGATTTGACCATTGGGGGAGTGTCGATAACCAAAATTTAATTTGGAGGGGGGGTGTCTCTATCAACACCCGTTGTCAAGTATAAAGAAAACTATTTAAAAGGGCATATAATATGTAATTTTGAGTGACTTTGCGGTATATTTTCATTAGTTACATTTTTTTCTTGTTACAGTAAACGATATTTTAAATTGATCACTCGTTACGTTTGTTTCTTGTTATAATGAACGATGGTTAATTGGATGGGGTGGGTTTTGTACGGGGTTAAGTAATTTCGGCTCCGACTCTCATATCTGATCTCAAACCCGTCGGGTAATTGCAGGTTTTTCGTGGGGACCGAATATCCCCGTTTATTTTTAAAAGAAGAAACCAAATTCATATAAAAGTTAAAAAGTGGTTATATAAATAAAACACACTAAATGCAACTTTATTATTTGAAAATATTATAATGTGAACACTAAATAAAAGATAATAAAATGTGAGTTCGAAAGTGAAAGTCTTATAAATTCATTAAAAATATATAAATAGGAATTTGTCAACCGTAGTAATAAAAAACCTGATAGATAATTGTTTAATTTTTCGAACATAATATTAATATTAATTAATAAATACAATATTATTAATTATTTTGAGTACAAAAAGAAATATTAATATATATATATATATATATATATATATATATATATATATATATATATATATATATATTACATTACGTGTTTGGTGTGGGTAATCGGTTTTGATATAGGGTTCAGGTAATCGGGATGTGGATTAGACAATACCGTCCTCAGACCCAGTCCGGTTAAGAAAATGAGTATTATACCATATGTGACAACCGTCAAAATCTAGGTACTTATTCTGTTGTGATTTCAATTCGAAACGTTAGTTACCTCTTTGTCTCGTTCACTCTATTTAGACTCGTGACTTTTGAATCTATACTTTATCGGAACTAGTGTCGAAATAACTTCCGGAATCAAAATTATAAGTCCTAATACCAAGAAAATACCAATTGAACTTTCCTAAGTTCATAACTTATCATACTTAAGAACTTATAATTAACAAAAAGGTCCAACGATGCAATAACGCAAAAACGAAAAACTCAAAGTGACCAAAAATGGCCCGGTGCGCCGCACCCAGTGAGGTGGTGCGCCGCACCTGGCGCCTGGATTTCAAAAATATTACAAGTTTGGTCCCTTTCTCGTTTTACACCACCACCACCCCATTTGGCCAATAGAAAACGTCTATTTACTGGCCATTTGCTGTCCCAAGGCCAGAAACATCAACCCCCATACCCTATTATCATTTCATTTTCAATTTCCTTATTCATTTTAATCAAAACTAAAAACACACACACATACATCCTCTCTCAAAAACTCTCAAGAACACTCTTATTCCCAGAAACATTTCTTCATTTAAACTCATTTTCAATCCATACAAATCGTTTGGATCATCAAGGAAAGCAAAGGGTGTCGTTTTTATCAAAAAGGACCACGGTTGTAAACGTTTTTGGAGCAAGAATCCGGCCAAAACTCTTCATCTAGAGTTTTCCTTCGGTAGATCTCTATACTTTTACTATTCTTTCACTAATATTCACTTGCATGTAAGATCTAACGGTTAAAAATGCGATTTTTCATAAATCTATGACTTTTTACGGTCAAAAACGTTTTTAACCGAAACACTCTTTAGATCCACGAATCTGTGGATAAAAATGAGTTTGAAACTGTTAAAATGTTGTTTTAAATAATATCTACCGATTGCATGTTCAATCTAAACAACAAAGAAAGGTTTTATGAAGTTTTATGTCACTTTTCTTACAAAAACGATTTTTCACTAAAAAGTAATTAGATCTACATATTTGTGGTGTAAAGTTGTTTAGAAACTGATAAAACTTTATTTTATATGGTATATACTGGTTGCATGTTGAAATCTACAAGTCACAAAACGTTTTAAGCAAGAAAAACACAAAACGGGATTGTGACAGCAGCCAGGTGAGCCGCACCTGTGCCCAGGTGCGCAGCACCGGGCTGCTGTCCTCCCGAAAATCGTCGTTTTACCCGATTAAAAGTTGTGTATACATTCTGGACTTTTACCAAAACCTTATGGGGACTGAGATAAACAAAATCTATAATAAAAGTGACTTGTGTGGACTATTTGGACTAATAATAAGCTATAATATATGTATTATTGTGTTTAGGTGATTGTGAGCGGAATTGGTTTATAATTTTTGGATGTGAAATTTGGGCGCGGAAGCGCTGCCCAAATTTCCTCAGAAATTATAAAACACTTCAGCGAGCAAAGCACTTAAGATATAATAATCTAATTCGTTAAATCGAACTTCCGGACATAATCGTGACAATTACCTTTTTGGACCATTTTGACGATATTCAAATTTGACACTTACACTTTAATGACAAGTTTACCTATATTATTATACAAGAACCTAATAATATAAACTCATTAAATTACCTTGGTATTAATAGGCAATCCGTGATTCCCGGCTTACACTTTTCGACCGAATTTCCAAGTTTCCGATCTCTTCGCAATCCGTGAGTTACAACCCCTTATTTATATGTTTTACATTTTGGGGGAAACATAAGATTAATTGCACGTTATATTTTATAAAACAACTTGCAATACTTAAACTTTGATTTATTCAACTTTGAATTATCAAACTTTGACACTGAAACGTCTACTTAATCTCATATGCGTAAAACATCTCTTTCTCTACTTATAAATTGTTATTTATCTCTTTATCTCAACTATTTATTGATACTTGTATGCGTAACCGACCCTTGATGGAACTATAACACGTTTCTAAGTGATGTGAATCTCTCTTTTTAAAATGATAAGCTTTCATAGTGCCCACCCATGTTTTAGTCTCCCTCTTACACACTATTAGCTACTTAAGCCGTATAGTAATTATGGGTATCGATACTTAGGAAATAACCGTTCCTTGCTTAGATGGCAGTCTAAGTACATATTACTGAATTTCTCTCTTTTAACTTTCCGTTTGAGAGGCGGGAAGTTGGGGCCGCTCGGTTGATAATCGGATTAGTGTGAACACTTAGTTATAGATGTCAAGTGGTTGATACAAGAAATCTATCTAGTTATTTACGCATAAACTTATAAACTTTTTTTAGCGATGGTTATCCGCTGTTATTACTTGACTAAATGTGATTCTATTTAGTCTTTACAAGTTAGGGCACAATTCGCCCGATACTTAAACTTTACAAGTATATAAACTTTTTAAGCGACTTTCTCCGCTAATCTTCCTTATGGAAAACTCTTACTTTATATACTTTACTCATACTTTTTATGCCAACTATTTAAACTGTAACTCACTCACTGCGTTTTCGTAGTTGACACTTTATCTTATGTTTCAGGAAATTAGTGTAAGCTCATGATGCATGGCGTGGACGGGTCAAAGCGGTCGTGTGAGGATGTTGTTGGGAAAAGACTTGGCCAGTTGTTTTGGGAATTATTTAACGAAACATTTTAATTTGTGTGTCGATGTTCTAAACTTTTATCTTTGGGTTGTTTGAATGGATCTTTGAACAATTTTAATTTGAATGAATGACTCTTTTACCGTTATGTTTTGTATGACCTGTGACATGATTTTCCAGCTCTTCACACTTCCGTGTTTCCGCTTTAGCGGGGTGTGACACCATACTCACCCCGTCCCCACTAATCAACCCGATTACTTCGATTTTTGGATTTTTCTGTTATTTTTGATATTTTTTGTCATCCCTAAGTATGATCAAGTCTATTGCATATTTTCTTTTAACAAATACTACGTATTGTTTATACACAACATATTGATTATGCTTTTGTTTCATGTCTTGAATTTATAAAGTTCCAATTCACGTATCATTGAGCTAAAAAACATTTTGGGATATTGATCAATGTATTAGTAAGCTTTAAAGGGTTACTTAGTTTTAAATTTAAATTAGAATTTATCTTTAAAATATTAACTAGTAAAGGAGTTGAGATCATAAAAGACAATACAAAAATTTAAAAAGAAAGCAATCAATCAAAAAACTTCATTTCAAAACCTATTTCAATTTTCTTTTCCTTATATTAATTATCTCAAAAACCGTTAATTTATAAAACACACAAAAAACACCATTAATTGGAATAAGCATTATATCCTCATTCTAAAGAGTTATTCGATATAGTTTCGACGAAATTTTTCCCCAGTTCTTTAACATTATTTGAAATTTTATATAGTATTATAAATTTTATATTTAAACCATATGTAATATTAGTAGTATATTATGTAATTTTTGGTGTTTTCTTTTTTATTTTAGTTGAATATATATAAGTAATATAATGTATTTACGTTTTAATATTCACATTTGATATAAAAATCACATGTGATATTACCTTACGCATATCAACATTTGGCCATAAACGAAAAAATAAAAAGTCCTTAAAATTCGAACTTTTTTCTAGGTCCATATAGATTATACATCATATAACATTGTTGTGTTTAAAAATTCATATTTAGAGTTAAAATCATGTGTGTTATTGATTCACGAGTTTTTAATATTTCATATACATAATAATATCACATATAATTTTAATATTATCACATGTGATTTTAGTACTATCACATTTTATGTCAAAAAACGATAAAAATAAAAGTCATCAATTTTTTTTTTAAATTAAGATAATTTATACATTTCATAGTAATTTTCTCTTATAAGATTTTACGTATTGGCCTTAAAATCACATGTAATTTTCTCGTTACAATTTTAATACCTATATAAAATAAATCAACATATATATAACACCATTACTCTAATTAAAAATAAAAACAAGACAATCGCAAAAATAATAATTTGTTTAGTCTAACGATCAACGGTTTTTGAAATAATTTAATTTTAAGAAATAAAATAAAATTAAGTTTTGATTTAAATCCTAGACATTAAATTAAAATAAAATAAATGATTAAGATTATGTATTAAGTGTTTTTATTGATATTTCTCTAATAGTATATAAGCATTGATTTTGAGTTGGATATAAAGTTTACTTTTCAAACTCTTTCATGGTTATATTAATTATTTTTAAATTTAATGAAAAAACATTTCTTAGCCTTGAAAATCCATAAATTATCTTGAGGGCCTATAGTGGTCTATAGTTATATTTCTCAAAAGTCTTGTCTCCTTCACATTTTTGTTACTCGTATACACAAAAAATAAGCTACATAAAAATTGTGACAACCGTCTAAAAATCAGGAACTCGTTCGGTTATTTTATCGGCTCAATTCTCTAGTTACTCCTTTATCATGTTCACTCGTGTGACAACCGTCCAAAGTTCAGGTAATTCCTTCAGTTACTTCCTCGGTTCGAATCTTTCGTTACTCTTTTCGTGTTCGTATTGTTCTAGTTCATAATTTCTTTATCCGTATTTTATCGAATCAAGTGTCGGAATAACTCCCGGAATCAAATTATAAGTCCTAATACCAATAAAATCACTTTTTGAACTTTCCTAAGTTCATAACTAATCATACTTAAGAACTTTCAATTAACAAAAAGGTCCAACGAAGCAATAACGCGAAAACGAAAAATAAAAGTTTCGGAAAACTGCCCGGTGCGCAGCACCTCTTGGCTGGGTGCGCAGCACCTGGCTCCAGAAATTCAAAAAAAATTACATTTTTAGTCCTTTTCTCGTTTTACACCACCACCACCCACATTGGCCAATCAAAAATCGAGCCTTTACTGCCATCAACAGTCCCTAAGTCCAGAATTAACTCCCCACCTATTTCATTTTCATTTCTCATTTTAATTAATCCAAAACACACACTAAAAACACACACACATCCTTTCTCTCTAGTTTTCTCTCTAAACTACCATTGAAACCAGAAACATTTCACCATAAAAATCAACCTTTCATCCATACAAATCGTTCCAATCATCTAGAGGAGCAAGGAGGTGTCGTTTTTATTAAAAAAGGACCACCATTGTAAAGATTTTTGAAGAATCAAATCCGACCAAAACTCATCATCCAAGCTTTTGCTCCGGTAGATTACTTTCTTTTTACTAGTTTTACATAAATAATCAATTGCATGTAAGATCTAACGGTTAAAAATGAGTTTTTATACAAATCTTTGACTTTTATGGTCAAAAACGTTTTTAATCGAAAAACCCTTTAAATACACGAATCTGTGGATAAAAATGTTTTAGAAACTGTTAAAATGAGGTTTTGGAAGATAATAACTAATTGCATGTGCAATCTAAACAACAAAAACGAGTATTTGTGAAGATTTATGTCATTTTTATACAAAAACGATTTTTACCTAAATACTACTTAGATCTATGATTTTGTGATTAAAAGTTGTTTAGAAACTGTGAAAACATCCTTCTATAAAGTACCCACTGGTTGCATGTCGAAATCCTCAAGTCACAAAACGTTTTTAGCAAGAAAAAAACACAAAACGGGAAATGGACAGCAGCTAGGTGCGCAGCACCTGTGTCCAGGTGCGCAGCACCGAGCTGCTGTTCACCCGAAAATCGTCGTTTTAACTCGTTTTAAGTTTACACTTGCATTCTGGACTTTTACCCTATCATTTGTGGACTGAGATAAATAAAATTTATAACAATGGTGATTGACTTTGGACTATGTTGAACTATATTATATGTATTATTGTGTTTTAGGTGATTTGTGAACGGAAGTGGAGGTGTAATTTTTGGACATGAAATTTGGGCGCGGAAGCGCTGCCCAAATTTCCTAGAAATTATAAAACCACTTCAGTAAGCAAAAGCACTTAAGATGTAATAATCAAAAACAATAAACTTTCGGACTAAACACAACGTTAATCGCTTCGGACCAAATTTTCGGAACAATATTGGACTTAACCTTTTATTTACAAACAAAAGTCACACGATATCTTCTATACATAAAGAACATAATAAGAAGTTAACTTTTCGAATTATATTGGTAACTCTTAGGCATTCCGTGATTCCCGGTTCCGTTCCTACCGTCTCCGAGTTCGATTCTCTTCGCAAACCGTGAGTTACAACCCCACTTTGTTTTACTTTTTATACTTTTAAACACTATTTGGGGGAAACATAAGATCATGCTTGTAACTTACAAACATTATTTGCAAACTATTGTTATTTATTGAAACTTGATTTAAACTTTGAATCTTTGAAACATTTTAACGTGAATCTTACAAACTATCATGCGTATTTGTGTTAATGCCTTAGCAGGATAACTAAACTAGGATGCTTGTTAGTAACCAATCCTTGATGGATGTATAAGCCCGTAAGATCTCTTTAATGTTTTAATTACCTTAATCAAATGCCCGTTTTTGGATCTCTCTCTCTTATACACTATTAGCATTAGCCGTTAGTCATATGGGTATCGATACTTAGGAGGGGTCACTCCTTACTCAGGGTTAGCGTCCCAAGTACATATTACTACCTCACTTATTGAATCACTTACTTAAATATTTTTGGGAAACATTCTCGACCATACAATCGGTTTAGTGTATACTTACTACTTATATTATGCCAAGTGATTGATACAAGGTACCTTTAGTTAAGTTAAAACACATATCCCATACGCATATACTTATTTTAGCGCCTGATCCCGCTTTATTATTATTTTAGCGCCTGATCCCGCTTTACCATTATTTTAGCGCCTGTTTCCGCTTAAACATTATTTTAGCGCCTGTTTCCGCTTAAACATTATTTTAGCGCCTGGTTTCCGCTATAACAACTATGCGAGTTTACTTATTTACTCATTTTACTCGCTTACTTATAAACTTTTTACCAGCTATTCCTATTTTTGGAAACTCTCTATTTTTAGTAACTTTCTCTTTCTGGTAACTTACTATTTTTGGAAATTCTATCAAACTCTAAACTGTAACTCACTCACTACGTTTCGTAGTTGACACTTTATCTTATGTTTCAGGAAATTAATGTAAGCATTCGGAATGCATGGCAAGGAGGGTCGATATGGTCACGTGAGGCGCTTAATGGGAAAGACCTTCATATTTTGGGGATTTTTGTTTAAAACTTGTATTTGTACTTTAAGTTAAATCGTGAACTACTTGGTTGCTTTTGAAATGTTGTATCTTGAACCATTTAAATTTTTAATGGAAATGACTTAAATCGTTTATATTTGCTTATGACCGTGTAATGATATTCCAGCTCTCACATCCCGTGTTTCCGCTTTAGCGGGGTGTGACAAAAATCTCACTTATGTCATCCAATTTACATAAATACCCTCAACATTTAAGAGGTTTATTGGCGGACCCTCTCAAACCCGTGTCACTTTTGTGACCGACCGACCCAGCCTGCACGAAGTTTTGGTCCCGTTAAAACACCCCTGCTGAAAGAGCCACAAGCATTGGTAGAAAATCTTCTTGGGAGGTCAACCACCCCAGTACTAAGTTTCGAACTCGTGACCTCCCACACAAAGGTGACAGGTGATAACCACTTGGGCAAGCCCTAGTGGTCATACCCTCAACATTTATTGCAATATAAAGAAATATATCTTACTCGTACGACCAACGTATGGATATAAATCACGTAGAAGAATAATTAAAGACGGGTCAATGATAAAACCTTAACCTCCGCATTGATGATTTATATTCGCAACCACTAAACCATTATTGTGATTCAAAATATAAATATATAAAAAATCTCAAAGTCGTTCAATTTCTATTGGGGTTTTAATACTGACAACTTTTAGGATTATTATCAATAAATTATTTTATCATATTGTGAATTTAGAACTTTAGACATCAATCTAAATTGTATGGATGCCCTGGGCGAATGTATTCTATGAGCATCAATCTATATAGTCGATCATTTTATATAGATTGATGTCTATGTGTTTTTGAGATCATTTTTTAATCTATTTTTTAATCCTTTAGAAAATTTATGTATACATCAATCTATATAGTCGATTATGTTGAACTTTAGCTCGGAGATCATTTTCTAAGGTTCTAAAATTATAATATTTTATTTATCCAATTAGAAAAAAATGATGTGAGAATAAACCATCGAATTTGATAATTTTATAATCTTTAAAAAAGGTGTTGTTTGTTTAAGAGGTCATTTTGACTATTTCGCCCGGGGCATTCATACATTCGGGACCGGTCCTGGGTAAAATGGTAAATTATTTTTTGATTTTTAAAGGACTAAGTTGTTTATGCTTCACATTAAGGAATCGAGTATTTGAAGAGGTTGGATGAGGTGTTTAATGGAAGATTATATAGAAGGCATGCATTTTTAGAGCTCTCCCAACCATAACACTATTTTTGGTGTTATGGGTGCAACGTCAGCATAAAAATTTAAAAACCGTAAATTTAAAGCATACATAATTAAATAGATAAATAGAAATCAATCTCTGAAACGATAGTCATCAGGAAGCCTAGCAATGTATTCAACGAGATCGCTTTGAAGACAATGGTGTGTATCACGATCTCGTATCTCTCTCATTACTCGGATCTGATGTTGGCACCTTTCCTGTGAAGTTCGTTGTTCTCTTGGTATTGAAGTATAGTATTCCTCGCAGTCACTGATATTAAATGCATTGTCTTCGATAATCATATCATGCAATATGATGCAAGTATACATAACTCGTTTTAACTTGTTTACCTCGTAGTATCTTGCGGCAAAATCGCCCTTGTAGCACGCCAAATGCTCTTTCAACATCCTTTCTTGCAGCTTCTTGAAATTTTTTGAACTTCTTTCGCTTTTCGTCTGGTGGATGAGAAAATGATTTCACAAATGTCGCCCACTCTGGATAGATTCCATCCGCGAGGTAATAGCCTTTTTCATAGGTAGTGTTGTTTACCACGAAATTAGAAGGTGGAGCGTTTTTGTGGAGGAGTTCCCTAAATAGAGGCGAGACATTCAAAACATTGATGTCGTTGTTAGAGCCCGCCACACCAAAATAAGAATGCCAAATCCAAACTATAACCAAGACTTGGTATCAGAGCACAGGTTGTAGTGAAAACGGTTTTGGAAATTTCTAAAAAGTTTTTGAAACCAAACTATAACCAAGACTTTTCGGAAAATCATTATGGGTTCAAAACTTTAGTAAATTAATTTTGCGATTGCATGATTATTTTTAACTACGCATGGCCTGGCCACCCCTGCCTAGTTCAAAATGACTTATGCAAGGACGAAACGTAATTTCTAAAGATAAACGGTTTTGAGTCAAAACAAATTCCCGGTCTTATTATTCCCAACCTCACGTGATCGACCCTTACCTGCATTCCTTACATATTTCCTTTAACATTATCTCCTTCTTGTAATTACGAAACTCTTTACGTCGCAGATCCGTCATGTCTCAGTCATCACGCTCACGATCTCCCTCGCGTTCCCGGTCCCAATCCCAGCAGAGAGCCGCATCATCTCATGAGCCTTCCGAGGGCCATACCGCCTCGGAAAGTCTCCGCCACCAGACCACGGACCCCACGGAGGATACCTCCATGGCTGTGTCCAGCAGCATCGGGTCCAGCCCGAGGGCGGTGCAACCACCACCTCTACCGGTACCCGACGCCGCGCCACCACAGCGACGTGGACCACGTGTCGTCACAACGGCACGCAAACAGGTAATCCTTCCAGGCCGACTGCCAGACAGGATGGCAGCTCAGCAGGGTGTCCCCTACAGGCCCCCAACACCTCTTAACCCCTACCATCACCCGATTCCCGAGGCCCCACGCACCTCGGTAATGGACCATTACTCGTGGGAACGCCAGCTCCAACGAGAAGAGATGCAGCGCGCCCGCGAAGCCGAAGCAGCACGGCAACAGATGCCGCAACCTCCCCCACCGGCCGCTTTCCTCCACCTTCACCGCGAGGTTAGGGAACTCGCCGAGGAGGCCCGACAGCAGGGCCACCTGATTGGCGAGGTCACCGACGCTGCTCGCCAGTTGTCTGAGCAGTCAATGCGAGTCATCGCATCGACTAGGACCACGGCTCGGACGGTGCAGCACCTTATCGGTATGTGCCTTGTGATGGGCACATTGATGGTGGTCATGATGGCCAAGATGTTCCTGGAGAGGCACCATTAGTCTTTCCTCTACTGTATCGTACTGCAGGCCGAGTTGTAATTTTCAGTGTATACAGCTTCGTGCCGTTTTTCTTATCTCTCTTATTGTATTGTATTGTACCCTTTCCTATTCGAACTTTGTACTCAACTCTTATATTTAATGAATGAAGTTTCGTTCATTATCATCTATTGTTAATTATCTTGTGGATCTTGAATTGTGTAAACCATCTCTCATATGTGAATCTGAACAGTGTGAATCCCTTGGAATCTTGTCGGGCGTGTACTACCTATTCTGATACATTAATCCTGTGTAATTGCAAAATTATTCATTGAATCATATTCATATCATGTTCAATTCGTGCGTACTAAACCGGAATTCTTGTCTGTTGTAGAACCATGGCACCCTCGCGCTTGAATGCCAACACCCTCGCCGATCGGGTCACGGCTCAGCTCAACGCGGCAATACCCGATTTGATCGCCCAGGTGATCGCCGGAATTAACGAAAGGATCTTCGGGGATGTGAACCCCTACGCCTCTCACCCAGAAGCCAACATCGGTAACTCTCCTCCCCTCCCAGCCACCGTGAAGCTTGAGAAAGAAGGAGGCTCTCAAATCAATAGCCCCCTTTCCTCTCCAGTCCCTGTCCCTCGAAGGAAGGAAAGAAAACGGAAGGCTAGCTATCAACCAATAGTGAACAACCGCATCAAGAGACAGGTCATCGGGCACCGAGGATACGCTGGATCGCACCCCAAGTGCGACAAGTGTTACCTACACCACCATGGTGAATGCCCCTCATGTTTCTTGTGCCACCAAACCGGACACCTCTACCGACGTTGCCGCAAGTATGTGCCGAATCAAGGAAGGAAGTGGATTGCTCCTCAGTCCCGGAGCAACGGACTCCCCAGTGTTGACTGTTCCGTATCCCAAGTAGCAGAAGCCTTTGGTGCTCTCACCATCACCGCCAAAGAGTCGAAGCAGGACTCGGGCCCCACAGGTAAACTCCCTAGTAAATAACCCGAATTGTCGTTAAAGCTATTCACTCCGGGAACTTGAAGGAGCCTCGTATTCTTAGAAATTAGACCCCCAAACTTAGGATCTAAGATTCTTAAGGATGGCCTCACCATAGAATACGCTAACGGTCAGGAGTTCGAAGCAAGAGATATAATCATAGGACACCCCATGTGTTTGTCTGATAAAACTTTCCCTATCAACCTAATCCCTATCGAGCCAAAGGGCGTCGATGTCAACATTAGGATGAACCGGCCCTTCCATTCCAGAGCCGAGATCGTCCGTTTTGACAAACTCATTTACACTCCTCTACCTGACACCGAAACCCTATCATTCAAGGAGGCAAACCCGGACGTCCACTCCGACTAGTGTCGTCCATTATAAATGCGTAAGTGCCTTTGATAAGGACTGTGACGCATTCCTTGCCCCGTCGTTGGACGTAAGCCCAAGGAGATCTTTATTCAATATATCCCCGTAGTCCAGGATCACCCTAACATCCTTTCCTAAGATTCGCCAGGGTTACTTCCGCCCCGACAGGTAGAATTCCAGATTGATCTCACTCCTAGTGCAGCTCCGGTCGCTAGGACACCTTACCGCCTAGCCCGCCGAAATTGCAAGAGTTGTTCAAACAACTACGGGAACCCTTCGATCATGGTCTTGTTCGTCCTAGTTCGTCGCTGCGAGAAACCCCTATGCTCATCGTTAGAAAGAAAGACAAATCCCTTCGTGCGTGCATCGATTTTCGTGGAATCAGCGCACTGACCGTTAAGGACCGGTACCCACTCCCGAGGATCGATAACCTCTTCAAACAGTTGCAGGGAGCAACTTAATTCTCAAATCGACCTCCGCTCGGGTTACCCTCAGGTTCGTGTCAGTGAGGTCGACGTTCCAAAGACCGATCTTCGTACCCATTACGGTCATTACGAAATTTTAATCACGCCATTCGGTCCAACCAGCTCACCAGCAGTGTTCATGGACTTAATGAACCAAGTGGTAGGCCCTACCCGAAACTCATTTTAGGACTCCTTCGAAAACAAAGGTTGTACGCCCAATCCTCCAGGTAAGCGTTTTGACTCCGAGATGTACATTTTCTCAGTCGCGTGGTTAGCCAATAAGGGATTCATGTGGATCCGGCTAAGGTAGAAGCGATCGAGAAATGTCGAGCCCCGACGACTACCATCGGAAGTCCAACGAGATCTTCTCAAAAGTCGTTAAGTCGTTCACCGAACTCACCCAGAAGGACAAAGTCATTGCCTACACCTCACCCATAAGACATAGTAGATGGATCGAACTGCTAAGTAACTACGATTGCGAGAATCAAATGCCACCCGGGTAAGGCAAACTTAGTAGCAGACACCCCTAGCCGGAAGGGAAGGGGTGAGACCAACTCGAGTTAGAACATTAGGTATCCAGAATTCAGACTAACCTCCAAGCATAAATCACCGAGGCTCAGCGAGAAACATAGAAGCCTGAAAACCCTAAAGGAAGAAAACTTTACACAACCATGAGGCGGAGTTCAAACGCAAACCCGATGGATTTCACCACCGAGTTACCTGCGACGGCAAAGGGTAACGACACAATTTGGGTAATTGTGGATCGTTCGACTAAGTCCGCTCACTTCTCGCCGAAACGAGAAACCCACTCAATGGAGAAGCTCGCACAAAGTTGCATCCATGAGATCACCTCTCGCCACGGTACACCCTATCCACCATCTCTTACAGAGATAGTCGCTCACGTCTCACTTATGGAACCGCCTCAGAAACCTCTCGGCGCGCGACTGGATCTTGGCGCAGCCTACCTTAGACCGACCATCAGGGAGCGATTGAAGACGTCCCGTACTCGGCAGAAGAGCTACGCCGATAACCGAAGGAAACCCCTCAAGTTCCAGGGCGGCGATCGAGTCCTTCTCAAAGCATCGCCATGGAAAGGGGTAGTCCACTTCGGGAGGCGCGGAACGCTAAGCCGAGGTACACCGGACCGTCCGACGTCATCAAGCACATTAATCCTGTAGCTTGTCAACTCCAACTCCCGCCTGTGCCTCCCAATGTTCATAACGTGCTTCCATGTCTCACGCTTGAAAAAGGATGTCTATCCGACGAGACCTTCGTCATCCCACCCGACAAGGTCAAAATCAACAGCAAGCAATTTCATCGAGGAACCGCTCGAAGTTGTAGACCGAAAGGTCAAGCAACCCAATCGAGGCCGTGCTCCTATCATCAAAAAGTTCGCTGGAACTCCCGACGTGGTCACGAATTCACGTGGGAACGTGAAGACCAGATACGTCAAAAGTATTCTTATTGTTCAAAGATACTTCCACCTGATGTGACGAGTCAAATTTCGGGACGAAATTTCTTTCAACCCGGGGATGATGTGACAACCGTCTAAAAATCAGGAACTCGTTCGGTTATTTTATCGGCTCAATTCTCTAGTTACTCCTTTATCATGTTCACTCGTGTGACAACCGTCCAAAGTTCAGGTAATTCCTTCAGTTACTTCCTCGGTTCGAATCTTTCGTTACTCTTTTCGTGTTCGTATTGTTCTAGTTCATAATTTCTTTATCCGTATTTTATCGAATCAAGTGTCGGAATAACTCCCGGAATCAAATTATAAGTCCTAATACCAATAAAATCACTTTTTGAACTTTCCTAAGTTCATAACTAATCATACTTAAGAACTTTCAATTAACAAAAAGGTCCAACGAAGCAATAACGCGAAAACGAAAAATAAAAGTTTCGGAAAACTGCCCGGTGCGCAGCACCTCTTGGCTGGGTGCGCAGCACCTGGCTCCAGAAATTCAAAAAAAATTACATTTTTAGTCCTTTTCTCGTTTTACACCACCACCACCCACATTGGCCAATCAAAAATTGAGCCTTTACTGCCATCAACAGTCCCTAAGTCCAGAATTAACTCCCCACCTATTTCATTTTCATTTCTCATTTTAATTAATCCAAAACACACACTAAAACACACACACATCCTTTCTCTCTAGTTTTCTCTCTAAACTACCATTGAAACCAGAAACATTTCACCATAAAAATCAACCTTTCATCCATACAAATCGTTCCAATCATCTAGAGGAGCAAGGAGGTGTCGTTTTTATTAAAAAAGGACCACCATTGTAAAGATTTTTGAAGAATCAAATCCGACCAAAACTCATCATCCAAGCTTTTGCTCCGGTAGATTACTTTCTTTTTACTAGTTTTACATAAATAATCAATTGCATGTAAGATCTAACGGTTAAAAATGAGTTTTTATACAAATCTTTGACTTTTATGGTCAAAAACGTTTTTAATCGAAAAACCCTTTAAATACACGAATCTGTGGATAAAAATGTTTTAGAAACTGTTAAAATGAGGTTTTGGAAGATAATAACTAATTGCATGTGCAATCTAAACAACAAAAACGAGTATTTGAGAAGATTTATGTCATTTTTATACAAAAACGATTTTTACCTAAATACTACTTAGATCTATGATTTTGTGATTAAAAGTTGTTTAGAAACTGTGAAAACATCCTTGTATAAAGTACCTACTGGTTGCATGTCGAAATCCTTAAGTCACAAAACATTTTTAGCAAGAAAAACACAAAACGGGAAATGGACAGCAGCTAGGTGCGCAGCACCTGTGCCCAGGTGCGCAGCACCGAGCTGCTGTTCACCCGAAAATCGTCGTTTTAACTCGTTTTAAGTTTACACTTGCATTCTGGACTTTTACCCTATCATTTGTGGACTGAGATAAATAAAATTTATAACAATGGTGATTGACTTTGGACTATGTTGAACTATATTATATGTATTATTGTGTTTTAGGTGATTTGTGAACGGAAGTGGAGGTGTAATTTTTGGACATGAAATTTGGGCGCGGAAGCGCTGCCCAAATTTCCTAGAAATTATAAAACCACTTCAGTAAGCAAAAGCACTTAAGATGTAATAATCAAAAACAATAAACTTTCGGACTAAACACAACGTTAATCGCTTCGGACCAAATTTTCGGAACAATATTGGACTTAACCTTTTATTTACAAACAAAAGTCACACGATATCTTCTATACATAAAGAACAAAATAAGAAGTTAACTTTTCGAATTATATTGGTAACTCTTAGGCATTCCGTGATTCCCGGTTCCGTTCCTACCGTCTCCGAGTTCGATTCTCTTCGCAAACCGTGAGTTACAACCCCACTTTGTTTTACTTTTTATACTTTTAAACACTATTTGGGGGAAACATAAGATCATGCTTGTAACTTACAAACATTATTTGCAAACTATTGTTATTTATTGAAACTTGATTTAAACTTTGAATCTTTGAAACATTTTAACGTGAATCTTACAAACTATCATGCGTATTTGTGTTAATGCCTTAGCAGGATAACTAAACTAGGATGCTTGTTAGTAACCAATCCTTGATGGATGTATAAGCCCGTAAGATCTCTTTAATGTTTTAATTACCTTAATCAAATGCCCGTTTTTGGATCTCTCTCTCTTATACACTATTAGCATTAGCCGTTAGTCATATGGGTATCGATACTTAGGAGGGGTCACTCCTTACTCAGGGTTAGCGTCCCAAGTACATATTACTACCTCACTTATTGAATCACTTACTTAAATATTTTTGGGAAACATTCTCGACCATACAATCGGTTTAGTGTATACTTACTACTTATATTATGCCAAGTGATTGATACAAGGTACCTTTAGTTAAGTTAAAACACATATCCCATACGCATATACTTATTTTAGCGCCTGATCCCGCTTCACTATTATTTTAGCGCCTGATCCCGCTTTACCATTATTTTAGCGCCTGTTTCCGCTTAAACATTATTTTAGCGCCTGTTTCCGCTTAAACATTATTTTAGCGCCTGGTTTCCGCTATAACAACTATGCGAGTTTACTTATTTACTCATTTTACTCGCTTACTTATAAACTTTTTACCAGCTATTCCTATTTTTGGAAACTCTCTATTTTTAGTAACTTTCTCTTTCTGGTAACTTACTATTTTTGGAAATTCTATCAAACTCTAAACTGTAACTCACTCACTACGTTTCGTAGTTGACACTTTATCTTATGTTTCAGGAAATTAATGTAAGCATTCGGAATGCATGGCAAGGAGGGTCGATATGGTCACGTGAGGCGCTTAATGGGAAAGACCTTCATATTTTGGGGATTTTTGTTTAAAACTTGTATTTGTACTTTAAGTTAAATCGTGAACTACTTGGTTGCTTTTGAAATGTTGTATCTTGAACCATTTAAATTTTTAATGGAAATGACTTAAATCGTTTATATTTGCTTATGACCGTGTAATGATATTCCAGCTCTCACATCCCGTGTTTCCGCTTTAGCGGGGTGTGACAAAAATCTCACTTATGTCATCCAATTTACATAAATACCCTCAACATTTAAGAGGTTTATTGGCGGACCCTCTCAAACCCGTGTCACTTTTGTGACCGACCGACCCAGCCTGCACGAAGTTTTGGTCCCGTTAAAACACCCCTGCTGAAAGAGCCACAAGCATTGGTAGAAAATCTTCTTGGGAGGTCAACCACCCCAGTACTAAGTTTCGAACTCGTGACCTCCCACACAAAGGTGACAGGTGATAACCACTTGGGCAAGCCCTAGTGGTCATACCCTCAACATTTATTGCAATATAAAGAAATATATCTTACTCGTACGACCAACGTATGGATATAAATCACGTAGAAGAATAATTAAAGACGGGTCAATGATAAAACCTTAACCTCCGCATTGATGATTTATATTCGCAACCACTAAACCATTATTGTGATTCAAAATATAAATATATAAAAAATCTCAAAGTCGTTCAATTTCTATTGGGGTTTTAATACTGACAACTTTTAGGATTATTATCAATAAATTATTTTATCATATTGTGAATTTAGAACTTTAGACATCAATCTAAATTGTATGGATGCCCTGGGCGAATGTATTCTATGAGCATCAATCTATATAGTCGATCATTTTATATAGATTGATGTCTATGTGTTTTTGAGATCATTTTTTAATCTATTTTTTAATCCTTTAGAAAATTTATGTATACATCAATCTATAGTCGATTATGTTGAACTTTAGCTCGGAGATCATTTTCTAAGGTTCTAAAATTATAATATTTTATTTATCCAATTAGAAAAAAATGATGTGAGAATAAACCATCGAATTTGATAATTTTATAATCTTTAAAAAGGTGTTGTTTGTTTAAGAGGTCATTTTGACTATTTCGCCCGGGGCATTCATACATTCGGGACCGGTCCTGGGTAAAATGGTAAATTATTTTTTGATTTTTAAAGGACTAAGTTGTTTATGCTTCACATTAAGGAATCGAGTATTTGAAGAGGTTGGATGAGGTGTTTAATGGAAGATTATATAGAAGGCATGCATTTTTAGAGCTCTCCCAACCATAACACTATTTTTGGTGTTATGGGTGCAACGTCAGCATAAAAATTTAAAAACCGTAAATTTAAAGCATACATAATTAAATAGATAAATAGAAATCAATCTCTGAAACGATAGTCATCAGGAAGCCTAGCAATGTATTCAACGAGATCGCTTTGAAGACAATGGTGTGTATCACGATCTCGTATCTCTCTCATTACTCGGATCTGATGTTGGCACCTTTCCTGTGAAGTTCGTTGTTCTCTTGGTATTGAAGTATAGTATTCCTCGCAGTCACTGATATTAAATGCATTGTCTTCGATAATCATATCATGCAATATGATGCAAGTATACATAACTCGTTTTAACTTGTTTACCTCGTAGTATCTTGCGGCAAAATCGCCCTTGTAGCACGCCAAATGCTCTTTCAACATCCTTTCTTGCAGCTTCTTGAAATTTTTTGAACTTCTTTCGCTTTTCGTCTGGTGGATGAGAAAATGATTTCACAAATGTCGCCCACTCTGGATAGATTCCATCCGCGAGGTAATAGCCTTTTTCATAGGTAGTGTTGTTTACCACGAAATTAGAAGGTGGAGCGTTTTTGTGGAGGAGTTCCCTAAATAGAGGCGAGACATTCAAAACATTGATGTCGTTGTTAGAGCCCGCCACACCAAAATAAGAATGCCAAATCCACAAATCATACGAGGCAACCGCTTCAAGCATTACGGTTGGGTATCCATGATCACCTCGTGTGTATTGGCCCTTCCATGCGTTTGGAGAGTTATCCATGCCCAATGCATACAATCAATACTCTCAAGCATCCTAGGGAACCCATGTAGTTCTTCATGTTTTGCATAAATACGTTGAATATCCTCTTGTGTTGGCTTTCTTAAGTAAACGTTTTTATATAAATCCATAACACATTTACAAATGTTATCTAAAGCCTCATTTACAAACGTTCTTCATGTTTTGCATAAATATCTAGGGAACCCATGTGATAACACGGACAAAGATAAAAAACTACATCGTAAATTTAATGTTTATGTAGATTTTAAGTAATTATGAGAAGACAATGTTACACACATAATAACATATATACATTTACGTTTACACATATTTATAGTTATAATAACATATACACATTTACATTTATACACATATTTTGATATTTTTTTATTAGGAGTTTTTAGAATAACAATAAAGTAAATCATAGTCCAAATTGAGCGATTTATAAATAAATTAGAATTATATTTTTTATTTTAGTGGAGATAGAATGAAAGATAAAATATAATTATGTAATGTAAGAGGGTGTAAAGTGAGAATAATATTTAATGAAATCATGAATCTGATCTAACGGCTGAAATCAAGGAAGTAAATCCATCTAAAGGACCTTACTTCGCCATGTGGCATTTAAGGTTACTATTTTATTAAAGATTAAAGATATGTTCTCAATTGTACTATATTTACCTTTTCACAGCT
The DNA here is from genome assembly GCA_910822075.1 of Senecio squalidus. Classification (NCBI taxonomy): domain Eukaryota; kingdom Viridiplantae; phylum Streptophyta; class Magnoliopsida; order Asterales; family Asteraceae; genus Senecio; species Senecio squalidus. Next base: position 68,049,129 of record CAJVGC010000001.1, on the reverse strand, counting down.
CTGTTTAATATATAGTAACAACTAACAAGCATAAATATTTACGTCAAAACAATATGTGTATAAACGAAAATATTATTATACATTTTAATATTTCTAAATTTTAATAATTATTGTCCTATGTTGTCACGAATAATAAACTAGTAAGCTTATATATATATATATATATATATATATATATATATATATATATATATATATATATATATATATATATATATATATATATATATATATATATATATATATATATATATATATATATATATAACATTCACCATTAACATAAATTCACCGAAAAAAAATTGGAATGGAAATGGTCAAAGGAAGAGGGGGAGAGGCAGACGCGCTTTTTAATTAGATATAGATTTGCTTTATTTTTTTTATTTTTCTTTTCATGTTTTTTGTGATTTAAATAAGGGTCATGTTATGTCCACCCCTACCCCTAGCTTACAACCACCGGTCACATCTTATTTTTCTTTTGCTTTACGTCGTGCTTTAGGTCTAATCGTTTTTACTTTTTAGATTTTTGATTCCTTATGGTTTTTTTCAAAAGTCTATAAAATCCGACGATCTTTTTTTTTATATAAAAACACATTACTTTTATACAAATATTTCTCTCGTTTTTTATAAAAAAAGGTGAAATTATTAGGTTTTATAAACAAATACTGTCAGGTTTTTAATATTATTCAACCATATGAATAACTCTCCGTTTCACACAGAACGGGTATTTTATTTTTACACATACAAGCTTTTAATTATTATTTTCTTTTTAATTTTTTTGTTAATAAACATATAGCAATAACGAAAGGCTCATAAATTTATTTATATCATTTCTGGAAAAAACGAAGGTTGCAAAACAGAAAAATCATGTTTTACGGTCAATTCGATTTTACCAAACGATAAATAATTTATAAAAATTCATCATAGCGTAGATTTTAACAACTCGAATTCTGCAAAAATATCACGAATTTTAAAATTAACCAAGATCCACTAGAAACAGATTCAAACTATCACCAAGAACTAAAAATTAACCACATTAAAAAAAAACACATCATAGCCACAAACATCCACGACTATGACACCCACATCGATAAAATTATTACTGGCCAAGAAATTACAATAAAAGATTTTTTCAATAGAAGCATAAATGAGCTCAAACATGATTACAACATACCCGAATTTATAAAGTTGTTGGGTCAAGTTTCACATTATGCTTTGAATTACATTTTTGTAGAACTCGGACGGCCGAATAATGAGGAATGTCGTTGTCAGTTGCGGATAGGTTATGGGTTGCCATGTGCGCACAAACTGCTTTTCTATCAAATTCACGGTAATTATTTTAGATTCATAGATTTATATCTATCAAGTTAAATTTTTAAAAACAACAGTTCTCATATTAGTAACTTTTAATAAATACAGGTCGTCCCATTCCATTAGAGTGAATTGATATTTTTTGGAGGACGCTACATGTTTCATGGCCTGGTTCGTCTGAATATGGTCTTAGTTGTGAGGTTGAGGTACGGAAATTCCAGAGTATATTTGCCAAAGCGACGAATTTTGTTAAGAAGAACTTGTTAACAAAATTAAAAGGAATGTATGAACTGGAATCAATATCAATTCGGGAACCTGTTGTTCACAAAAATACTCGAGGACGTCCGAGCGCAAAAGAGAAACGGAAACAAACAAACCAGTTTTTTGCTCCACCGGATGTAGATCCTCGTCGTCACAACTATTCATCGGCAAAAATCTTAGATTTGAACAAAGAACGTGGGAGACACATTTCATACATACAAGAACCGGCTAGACGCAGTTCATACGTCAAAGAACCCGCAAGGCATTCGACTCAAAGTAATGATCTGGTGAGTCATATTCCAGAGGTTTTCCGTCGACACATCCTGAGTTTAAATAATGTCAGAGGTGATGGAAATTGTGGGTTTCGTTCGGTTGCCACCGGTCTTAATCTAGATGAGGATATGTGGCCACAAATTAGACAAGATTAATCTCGATGGAAATTGTGGGTTTCGTTCGAATGTTTCATTTTAATACACAATTTATTTTTTCGTTAAATTATGTATAATGTTTATTATTTTACGATACTTAAAATATTAAAAACAACGACAACAAAAAGACAAAAAAAAAAAAAAAAAAAACACATCTATGACACATGTGTGTCATAGATGTGACATAAGCGGACTAGGGTGGAGATAACCAAATAAGAGGATGTCAATAACCAATGCCTTTAAATAATTAGATGACAACACATGTGACTTTTATAACTGGTCAAATGGTCATAAACTAAATAACATGTCCTGACAAAATCAATTATGTTTTTTGTGATTTAAATAATTAGATGAACTTTGACGATCCTCTCGTGTATTCAACTGGTGCTTTGATTTACACAGCCTACATGGGAGAAATTAGTGACGAGATCCCAACGCAAGGTAATTGAAGACCATAACAGATTATTACTAATCAATATACCTGTAAAACCATCTGATAGACAATGGGATGATGTATAAGATAATAAAAGCGGATGGAACGATGATTTAGCCAAAGAATTAGAAGTTGGGGATTCAGAGTTTACTAATATAAAACTCGCGCGATGTAACGGTGATAATATTTTTTTAATGTTATTACATTTTACTAGTGAAACGGTTGATGATAATATATCTGTTTGTAATAGTTCACGGTTTATCCCTTTGGGCCTTAAAAAGAATTATAAAGTAAGGTTTTATGGTTAAATCGGTTATAAAACGAATTAAATGGTAATCATTTCTCACTTCTCGTCCCCTCTTAATTGACATATTAAACCCAAAACGCCCATGTTTATACATTCTACTTGAGTAATTGGGAATCCAAAAGCAAATTACTTATTTTTATTTCCAATAGTTTCAAGTTATATTCATTGGGAGATAAAAATAAATATTTTTTGTTCGGATCGTACGAAATTTAGTTTGTTTCAACCATTTGACTTATCAAGCCTGTTTAGGCAAATGAAATTAAACCATATTTTTCATAAAATTCCATTTCGTTTTAAGATTTTTAGTTGAATGTTTTAACTATTTTATATTTTTGTCAAATTTAATGTACCGATAATTTTTTGTTCACATATATGTAAATTATTTATGTCTATAATCTCAAGTGTCATGTCAAATCACGAGTTCAAATATTTCAGAGTCGATAGTCAATCTTCTAAATTTGCAACAATCATTATTTAATTGGTTCTTTAGTTTTATAGAAAAATTTAACTTTTAGAATTTATAACAATAGTTTTTAAATTATTTGAACTTTTACTTCTCATTTTCTTTAATTTTCTACCCTTGTAATTTAAAATTTTAAAAATATATATTTATTTATTCGGTTTCATCGATCGTATTTTACTAACATCATATAAACATTGAGATCAAAATCAAAATTGTCAAAAAATTGATATTGTAACTATTATTGTATTTACTTATTAATTGGGACCAAAATCTATATTATATTATTTCGAAGCCAACTTAAACAATAAACCGACATCATTTGAGAAAAAACATGTAAAAGATAATATAAAACATTTGTATTTTCCTAAAATAGACAAATTAAAATTTTAAACATGTTATCGAATTTAGAAGGCTCAATATTGTAAATAGAATTTGAGAAAAATTAAGTGTTAGAAAAAATATTATTTATTAACTTTTTCTTTTGGTTTAAACTTCGTATCCAGGGCCGGCCCTGACTCTGGGCCACCAGGGCGACCGCCTAGGGCCCACGAAATGTAGGGGTACATTGTTAAAAAATTAGCCTATGTACATATATCTATGTATAAACCCACTTGAATCAATATAAGCCCAATGAAATAAGAAAAGGAGGAGGCTAAAAGGCCCAAATAAAAAAAATCTTATACTTGTAAGTTTTTTAGTTTTCATAATCTTCATTTATGGTACAAATACATGTTCTACGTGAATTTTACATATTTGATTATTTTTTTTACTTTAGGGCCCTTTTTTATATTCCGTCCAGGGCCCAAAAAATTATTGGACCGTCCCTGTTCGTATCCATCATGTGATTGTTTCAAAATAAAAATTTAAAAATAATTATAAAAGATGGATGGTATTTTAATTATTTTGATTTTATAAGATTAAAAAGTAAAATGTTAAATGTTGAAACTCTTAAAATTAAATAGAAGAGAAAATATGAAATATTTTATATAATAGTATAGATAAATGGTGTAGGAACTGACGCCGACGAACATCGTAATAGGAAAGAACTATCCGAGGAAAAAAGAGGCGATATTGAAAGCCAGTAGGCCCAATGACTTAGAACCTGGGTCCACATGACCATCGAAATTCTTAAATAGGCTATGGGTCAGACAAAGAAAAAGAGACGCTTAATGGCTTGGTACATGATGGGAATTGTGGAAAATACCCAATTTCCTTGTAGGCCCAATTACTTAGACCAAAACTTGAAACTTACTGACAATAAGGTCTCGTCTCTTTTGTTTTTTCAAATAAGTTCTTAATAAATGTAATTTATCTTATTCAGTCAGATATAAGGACATTAATACGGTTTAAATTTATTTTTTCTTAAGCTCTTATAATATCTTAATTTTCTCTTGTTCGATAAGTGAAAATAAATGTCTAAACATCCTTTTATTAAATAACTCATACCAATATCATGTACTCAAACTCAACACACAAGTCTTTACATATTTTAAAATTTATTTGTCATAATTTACTTTTTACAAATGAATAAAACAAAAGAGGAAAATAATACTTTTTGCCAAAAATGAAATCTCCTTTTTATTTAGATCGTTTAAAAAAAATTTAGTCCGTTAATATTATATATATATATTTTAATTTAAAATCTCGTTATTTTAAGCTTAAACTAACTTATGATTTTTTTTAATAAGTGTTACATACATTATATATATAATTATTTACATTGATTTAAAAGGGTAAAAAAAAAGTCAATGGTTTGAATAGTTATAATTAATTTACGTGAAAAATAATAAATTATGAAAATGAAAAATAATTGATAGAAAAGTTTTTATCATGTTAGTTTGCGAAGTAAAAAGTACTACATTTTCCCCTTTTAGCGTACTTTGCTTGTTATAATAATTTCACTAACATTTTATTAATATTCGTTATTATTGTTGAAATCACTTGTTATTTGTTATTGTTTTTATGCAATTTAGCTAGTTTAATATCATTAAAAATGATAAGAGGAACCAAAAGAGAAAAAAAAAAAAAGAATGTTATGACTATTTTTCAAACAGTCTTAGTGATTATACTTTCAAGTTTCAAACACTGTCTCTTATCATTCAAAACTGGTTTTCAGATTTCAGACTTAAGTATTCATAAAAAACAAAATACCCCTAAGACAATCACCACTCGTCTGAATTTACCATATTTTTGAAAATTCATCTAACTATATACTTCATAATGTACTTCGCTATTACCTTCCGACTCATGCATTTGTCGGTAAGGAAAAACATATTACAAGGTAAAGAGACTAAAGAAATAGGAGCATAAACATTGAGGGGATTACATATAGGTAGAATTGACAAGAAGGAGCCTGAGGGAGGGTTTTTATCTTTTTTATAATGAATATAACACAACTATCCTGAGCATTAAGTCCGTCTGACACGATTTCAAAACTATAATGATACTAAAAGACCTTAAAACTACAATGATTTGAAAAGTAATTTCGACCCTAACCAATAATTAAAAGTTGAACCCGTCTTCCAAACCTAACAACTACATAAGCATTTAAGGGCATCACCCCTATAGAAAACATCACAACCGACGGAAAACTAACCATAACCCTGAAACTAAACCTGCCAAAACCTTAAACCAAAAAAATTCCCAACACAATCAAACCGAGTGATGGCATGACAATGTATAGGACGATTGACCGAATAATACCTCGGATTGTGATACCAACAAATGTAGAAATACGAACTTGCCGCTTATCAATTGTGAGACCAAAACAACCGAAATTCAACATATCTAAATCGCATATTTAACACAACCACCAAATCCTGAAGACCCATAGCCATACGAGTTTAAACCATTTTTTTTTCCTAATATTCCACACTATACTTTAGGACGGAACCTTTTTAATTTTGTACTAAGCAATATTTAATTATAATAACGGAGACATTTTTCGTTTAAATTTGCAAAGTAAACAAGGTGCATATGAGTCAAGAAAGTATGTTCCCTAGGTACGTGCCAAATCTCATGGGTAAATGTATTGGTTTTCCATGAACCTTCGTTAAAAGGTTAGTAAGCATTTAAGTGTTTGATTTTAGAATTTTTATTTACAAATATAATAGTATTGAAGCAAACAACAATTGTTTGCTTCTTTTTATGGTTCAAGATTTTTTTTTTATGGTTTAAGATTAAATCTATAGAGTTAAATTTTTTGTTTTCATTCTTGGCTACTAAAAAATTAGGTTTCTTAAAATTAGGGTTTGTGACGACTATAGTTTTAGAATTAGGGGTTGTGACGTTTTTGACAAAGTTTGTGTATATTCGTGAATCACTCAAATAAAATTCATGTATTGGGCCTCAAAGAATTAAGTGACGGTTTGTTTCATTTTTTTCCCCTCTCAAACCACAAAATAAAATTCATTTTTTATTGGGCCTATACTAAGACTAGTCCCAGCCGTGCGTTAACCACGCGGTTTGGCCGCCCATAACGCCGTTAACGGCTGGGAGCACGACGTTATGGTGGCGTTGTGGTGGCGGTGTTGCCGAGCAACGCCGCGTCGTTGTTGATTTTTTATTTTATTTTTTTTGTTTAATACCGAAATTTGAATTAAATAAAAATAAAAAACCTAAACTAGCCGTTATTTTCAAACGGTAACAAGATTTAATTTTTTAATTTTTATTTTTTTTTCCTATATATACCCAACCAAAACATAAAATTATCTACACCAACTCATATTCTTTCTCTCATAAACCACAATCTATTATCCTTTTATTTCTTAAAATGGCTTTCAAAAAGAATTTGACCGATTCCGACTCTTCCGACGATGAAACAATTTTCTTGATGGCGAAGATGGCCCGAAAGGCTTTTTACGATCAAGAGGAAGCTGACGAATCCATCGAATCCTCAAACGCTCGGGTTGAAAGAAGATTTATATGAAGAGATCGAGTTGGGGCAAACAAACGCCTAATGGAAGACTATTTCAACGAAGATTGCGTTTTCACACCGGAGCAATTCAGACGAAGATTCCGGATGAGGAAGCCGCTATTTCTTCAAATAGTCGACGGTATTCTTAACTATTCTCAAGTTCCTCTTCCTAGTCAATTTAGCTATTTTAAATCCCGACTTGATGCTGCGGGCAGACCTAGTTTTACCGCTATACAAAAATGTTCTTCCGCCTTGCGTATTTTAGCATACGGAATCACTTCCGATGCATTTGATGAATATCTACACATGGCGGAAAGTACATCAATGGAGGCTTTAGATAATTTTTGTAAATGTGTTGTGGATTTATATACAAACGTTTACTTAAGAAAGCCAACACAAGAGGATATTCAACGTATTTATGCAAAGCATGAAGAAAAACATGGGTTACGTGGGATGCTTGGGAGTATTGATTGTATGCATTGGGCATGGGAGAAATGTCCAATTGCATGGAAGGGCCAATACACACGAGATATACATTTTTAGTTGTCCAAAATACATAAAGCATGTCCTAAGCTTACTGCGACGCACCCACTAAGCACTGTGACGCATCACGGGTGAAACCAACAGTTGAATCATGTACTGAAGTCACGTTGCGACGCAGTGAGTAAACACTGCGGCGCACCACTTAGAGACTGCGACGCACTAGCTTCAGGGACAGTTTTCATATTTTACGTTTTGTGTAATTTTCGTTTTAAGAGAAGTCCAAAAATGATAGTTTCTGTCCAAGGTGTTCCAATATGTCCATATTACCTTTACATGGTCTTATATGTAGTAAAAGAGTAGTTTTACATATAAGTAATAATATTATGTTACTTATTGTCAAAATGACATTTTACACGTTTTAAGTTGTAGATTTAGTCCAAGTTCATGTTTCCTCCAAATTAGTTCATTTTATATGTTATTTACCAACTTTTAGGCTAAAACCGAAAATGAAAAGAGAAGGAAAATAAGGAGAAAACTTAGAAAGTACCGTCATCACCTGCAAAGATCTACAAAAACCTCGAAGAATCAAGAATACGAATCCGTCTAGTGAAATCCAAAAGGTGGTGGTGGTGAGAAATCGGATCCAACACACAAATATTCACCATTAGTTTGAGTTCACGAAAAGGAAATGAAATAGAGAAAGTTATGGAGACTTTACTTACCAAAAACTCAAGAATATGGATTCTTCGAGATGGTAATGAAAACTCCAAGTAAAGGTGACGGAATTGGAAGATAACCTTGCATGAAAATTGACCAAAGTGGTGTTAGAAATCTCTAACAAAAGTGGAAGGAAAATGGAAGAAAGTGAAGAAAACATATAGAGGAAACTTACCAAATGATGTGGAATTCAAAAGAAAGTGGTAGGAGATGATTGTGTGAACTTGTATCTTGAAAAATCTTCTTCAAATGTAGATAAAGCCCTTGAAACTTTCTGGAAATATGAGGTAGATAAAGAGAGTTAGGGAAAATGATAGAAGTGTGAATGAAAAAGAAAAGAAAATGTGAGAGATAAACATGTAAATGTGTTTAGAGATCCACAAATAGATCCAATACACATATTTTAGGCAGTTTCTAGACCAAAACTCGGGGTTCAAAGAGTGTGTAGTGTGGAATCTCAAAAAGGTGAAAAAGATGTTTTGGCATGATCTGTTAGGCAACTTACTTCGTCGCAGTCCTCTGCTAACCAGATCATTCCGTTAAGTCTCCTTTAAAGGACTGATTTTGTAACAGATTCCGTTAGTTTCTGTTAAAGGACTAACTTTGTAATAGATTTAGTTAGAGGACTAACTTTGTAATAGATTTTTTTTATAACGTCAATTTTAACCAACGATTACGGCATAAACACTCTAACTTAAAACACGAGAGTACTAACTAATAGGCACTTAGGTAACTATAATGTTTCCGCCACGAAGGACGAAGCAACCAAATAACGTAAAACCCGACACATGAATAAAGCGTAAATAAAAAACAAAGCGAAATAACAAAGGTTCAAAACAATTGCGAATAAAAGAAAAGATAACGGTAACGTTTAATACCTCAAAATGACGGGATGTCACGATATACAAAAGGCGATACTTTGGGTATGTATACATAAATGATACAACCATACTAGACTAACAAAGGACTTTAAACCATAATGTGAAACTTTTTAATTTAACTTTTAAGACTTTAACACAAAGAAAAATTGAATATAAATTCATCCAAGGCTTACTGCCACCAATATGAAATAACCGAAGGCATGACCTGAAAAATCTAAAATTTAATATAATAAAATCATTAAAACCTACAAACTTAGTAGAATGAAACTCTTAAAATGACTTTATAAAATCATCCGAACTCAATATTTCAATATGTTATAATTATATTTATCATGTATTATTAATGATACGAAATTTTCGTTTAATTTCTGTATATTATATTTTTATTTTTTTCGATAAAGTTATCCGCTTAAAAGCGGGAAATAAACTAGTATGATATACAATATTATCATAACTGATATGCAAACTATCACATTTATGTCGAAAAAATAAAGGAAAAAAAATGGTCACAATTCAATATTTTTTATTTTAAATTTAGATAATTTATGCGTTTTATAGTAATTTTCTTTTATAAAGTTTTACAAAATAGTGTTAATATCATATGTGATATTATCGTTACAATTTCAATACCAAAAAAGAAAAATGGTTGGAACTATATAACACCACTGCTCTAATTAAAGATAAAAACGAGACAATCGCAAAGGTGTAAATTGTTTTGTCTAACGATTAACAATTTGTGAGATAAATTAATTTAAAAAAACAAAAGAAAAGTGGATTTGGTTTTAATCTTAGCTATTAGATTAAATTGGGATGAATAACTAAGATTATATTTTTTTATACTTAAAAAATTATATGTCTTAATTGATCATTTAGCTAAATATACATTATATTAACGTTATATATATTTGTGTAGGACATTAGGAGAGAGATACTAAATCTCTTTATATATTATCAAAATTTTGAATTTAAATATACAAAAGTCAACATCCGACTAGTCCCCAACTTGGTCGACTAGCCTTTTTTATGTCCCGGCCTAACGACTTTTTCAACCTTGGGTCGACTAGCCTTTGACTCTTACCATAATAGTAATACTACTCATATAGCTTGTTACATTCGGGATGTTTATTTTGTCTATATTCACAACCATATACATATTTCCATAACTGTTACGTACTTGTTTGCCTACCTATGTTACAGAGAGCAATGACTCGGTACATAATGGGTCGTCATCGCTCATGGTGAATGTTTCACTCGGGTTCTGCCAGAAATGATTTCTTAAAGCCTTGACCTTGGGATTAATTGTTGAAAATCCAGGGTCTGATAACAATTCTTGAACACTGGTTCGACCTTCGAGCATGTTCATGGCTTGAGACATGGTTGGTCTTAGTGTCGGTGATGCATTCGTGCATAAAAGGGCAACGTTTAGAACTGTCATTGCTTCCTCTGATGAGTACTCGGAACCCATGTCTGGATCAACTAATTCTAATAGGCTTCCTCTTTCTTGCAAAACGTAAGCCTGCCAAACAACAATAAAACTGTTACAGTTTGACTTTTTAAGTCAAAACTACTAATAACTGGTTCGAAATAGGCATCGGTGCTGTAATATATTTAACTACTGCTGTTTTCTGTCTTGGTAGAACGCTCAATGTAGGACTAAAAAAATCTTAATAATGCGAAAGTTCTCTATGGTGTATCGACGCAAAGTCAGTTTATATGACATCAAAGTCGAACTGTTATGAGGCATCTATGTATGTGGGTTCTGACAAAACGGATAATCAGCTCTGACAACCACCTGCAGAAAATACTATTTGGATATGCGTCTGCTCTTTGAAGTTGTAATAATCACATAATCAGGTGTTTGACAAATTCTGGTTATTCAGAAAATGAACATACAAAAGGGGCATTTTGTGGGAAAGAAGAGACGTTTTGTGAAATGGAGTAAAAGTCTCTCAACTTAGTTAAAAGAAAAGGGTAAATAGGTAATTTTAATTTATCCTTAGATAATTCAGATAGCATCAAACATTCAAGATTATTGAGATTAGAAACGGCAATAACCAGATGATAAGTTCTGTAATGCAAATCAAAATACCCCTAAAAAGTTGGTGCATTAAAACTTTAAAAGAAAGAGTTTCCGCTCACCCAATCAAGAAGGTAAACAAATTCTTCTTTGGGCCTGTAGTTGGTGTTGCTCTTTCCACTAACAATTTCTAGCGCCACAATTCCGAAACTATATACATCTGCTTTAGCAGTCAAGTAACCTCGCATGGCATACTCTGGAGCCATATAACCTCTGGAACCAAAACCACAATTATTGACTAGTATTAAACCACAAAAGAGAAAGCAACAGATATCAGTAGATCTGACCCATTTACCTATAAAAGGTAAAAAGGAAACAGGTAAATAAGTCAAAAGGGACAAAAGTCGATGGGTCAAACGGGTCGAAAGTTGTCCAAAGTATATTTTTTATTGCATACAACCTTCTAAATCACTTGTATTTGAATACCAACTTTTTAAAAAAGATTTTCAAAATTTGAAACAAAAATGTTCCTGGCCAACTGACTCGTCGAGTTCAACTTGCAGTAACTATTACCCATTTTGACAGGATACCCAACCCGCCCGATCCATATATTTTCCACCTTTAGTAATTAAAAAACGTACATAGTTCCTGCAATACGCGTACTGATGTGGGTATTTCCATCGTCATTAAGCTTTGCCAAACCAAAATCAGATATTTTGGCATTGAGGTTTTTATCGAGCAACACATTGCTAGTCTTGATGTCTCTATGTACTATTTTCAGTTGTGACTCTTCATGAAGATAAACCAAACCTCGAGCTATCCCTAGGCATATCTTTAACCTCACAGGCCATGTTAGCTTCGCTTTGCACACTTTGTCTCGCCCTGTAGGAATCAGAATTTTGTAAAATTTTGCATATTAGTGAAAACAAAATGTTTCTTTTTCCCATTTGTTTTGCTATAGGTAGCAATCTGAACCAATTTATTTACTAGTTCAATTTGGGTTGCGTTCAATCTCTAGGGTCAATAAGAATGTAAACGGTAAGGTCGAACAGGATAAATGTCTCCCAAAGTCTATTTTTAATGCATACATGATACAACCATGTAATCGGTTTATTCGGAGATTTTAGATATTAGTGTAATAATGATATTTTTGTAGTCATATTTAACACATTGACATTTATAATTGTTTTTCATTAAAAGGGACAAATAGTGTGTATGAGTAGACCACCCGATTCACACCATAAATGACATGTTTGAAATCGAATTTGTTTTGACCCGCTACCAGAACTGTCCAACCCCCCATCTTGCCACCTCCATCGTAAGTTATAACAAATATCGTAAGCTCACCGAAAAGGGCTCGGGATAGGCAGTTATTTTCCATGTACTCGTAAATCAGTGACAACTGGTTCCCTTCAACACAACATCCATAGAGTTTCACAAGATTTGGGTGTTGTAGTGCTGAAATCATGCCAATTTCATTGACAAATTCACGAGATCCTTGTTTAGACTTTGAGGATAGTTGCTTCACTGCAATTATTGTCCCATCCGACAATAGACCCTACATAACATATGTTTAGTATCATCACAAAATAATAAAATTATGAAGAGGTGGCATTTTGGACCCATTTAATTATTATATGGTTAATTTGGTTTGATTTCATCTCTAATGAGTCAAACGGTGACATAAAATATAGCTTAGAAGAATATTGATCAAACGTCAGAGTAACATATGGGTCGAAGTCCCAAAATGTATCTTTAATGCAAATAAACTGGAATTATGTAAAACATAATTTTTATAAAAGAAAAACAGACACTGTTTTGGGTCAACCCAATGCCGTCCGGCCCGTATCACCCAACAAAAATTACCCATTTTGACCCTGACCAACCCGACCGAATCCGTCCATTTAGCACCCCTGGTTTTGATCAACTGAAATTACCCTGTAGACGGAACCAAAACCACCTTCTCCAAGCTTGTTTGACATATCAAAGTTCCTTGTTGCAGCTTTTATTTGTCTTAGAGTGAATATTCCTGTTTGAAGATCTAGACCTTTAAGCTCTGCAAATACAAATTATGTTATCTGACTTTTTACCAATTAAAAGATACCAATTGAGTAATTGGGAACGAAAAAAAAGGAAAGATCATGAGAATTGTACCTCTATCTGTTGCTTTTTTACCCATGAGGTAGCCTTTTCTCCACAAGATAAAAATGAGTAAAAATACAAAAAACAGTGCTCCACCAACAGTCCCAAGTATTAAACCAACTTCAATCTTTTTTCCAAAATTTGGTGGCTTGAAGTCTGTTCAAGGAAAAGTAACAAAGGAAACACTGAGCTACACTACAATTTTACAATATTATAAACAGACTCGGCAAGAACCATACAGTAAGACAATATTTTCTATAACAAACTGAAAATTATAATGATACTGTGGTTATAATTATAAATTGTTGTCGTTTAATTTATATCAAATCCATTGACCTCAAAAGTCAAAGCATACCTCTCTTTTCGTGTCATAAATTTTTAAAGAATCCATATAAATACTGTGGTCAAAAACATGTTTGGGTAAGTTGACCTCAAAAGTTGAAGAAATTAGTGGAAATTAGATATGGGAAATGAAGTGTGACTTACTTGGGTCTATTGATATCGCTGAAATAAGAGGGCCATAACTGCCTCTAACAGGAATTCCAGTAGTACCTTTTCCAGCCCAGTAAAGTTGAACTTTGAGCGTATTATTTTTTACATCGACCGTGTAGGTCTTTATAACTGACCTACCAGCACCTCCAGCTGCTTTTACTATATCAAAATCCTTTAGTTTTAATTCCCCCTACATTTTAATTTGTTAGACAACGTTATAATTCATGTTTGAGTTGCATTTTTTAAATTATTATAGGGTAAATTGCATAAAAATATAGTAATGAATTTGGTCTGATTTAAGTCTTGGGTAACACACGTTATTTCCACTCACAAAAGGCTCAAAACTTTCAATATATCCCTTTAGCACCACATTAGAAACAAGTCAAATGGTCAAAGTTCCTACTTTCATGTCACCATTTTGACCGGGTACCTTTGTATGAGTGAAACAAAGATGGTTTACCTAAAACAGAAAACCAAATTTGGTTAACTCTTTTATGCAATTTCCATCCATTATTATATCCAGTAGTTGAATCACCTGAACATAAACATCGAATACACGTCTGCCGAGGTTGTTGAATGTGCTGTCTTGGGTGAAAACGATCTCTGCAAAGTGGAGTTTGACAGTATAGTTCCCGTTCATAAGACACAGTCCATAGTAAGTAAGAGAAATAGCAGCTGTGCGTGCTGAGGTGTACAGTTCTGTCTGAGATGTGGGTACATTATGTAGACTAGATGTGTTGGAAAGAATATAGACATCGGAATCATGGTCATCATCTAAGAAGTTTCCTGTGCTGCTAAATGCCCAGTTTCGCGTAATGAAATGTGATGAACCACCTTTTCGTTCTACATCATCAGCTTGATATTCGGTGGTTTTGTTTATACGTACTTCTCTTCCCCCACAGTTGATGTGCAGAGAAGAGATTTCTGATGCAGAAGATGACATTTATTTATTAAGATTCAAGAAGTTACTGGATTAATTATATATTAGATGTAATGATGTATATATACTTTACTTACGCTGTCGATACGATTTAATACATGGGAAATCTCTCTGTAGACATGGCTCAATATTGGTTCTACATAAGAAATACAAGACAAATAAGTCATCGTGGAGTTTTGATGCATTCACAAGACTCAATGCCGAGGTGGCAATATAGACCCAGTTATTTACGAATGAGCTTGAGTTGTGTTTTATCTCAAACCAGTCAAACAAAAAAAAAGTTAGCTAAAAGGGGAACTAGTCAAATGGGTGAAGGTCGATTGTGGTCTATTTATAATGCATTAAACTACTTAAACAGTTTACCAGTTACCCACCCGCCCATCTTGCCACCTCTAGTCAATGTGGCAAGTGTGACCTAGTGACCTAAAATGCAGTTTGGGTAATGTGTCTTACTGATTATTTGTTGATGAAGAATAGCTCTCCACAACGTTTCTGAGTTAAGTAGTGAAAATTTGGTTTAATTAAGCTTATAAAAGAAGCCCTGTGTTGTGAGAAATTAATCATAAGAAAGAAACAAGAACTTACGCTCGTGAGCAATCACTTGGACTAGACGAATCCCATGTAAAATCATTATAAGAAACATCCCTGTAAAAGCATAAATATATATAAACACAACCCCGCCACTCAATTAAAAATCATGTTTTGATAATATAATGACGTAATTCATGTAGTGAAATGATATTTGTAGGGAAAGATTATTTACACTGTCTTGGTGCTTGAAAAAACCCATCCAGGCATAGGTCCAGTAAGATTATTTTCTGTCAAATAACTATTAAACAGTGGTCACCCTTAGACAATTATCGTTGTTATCAGAAGACAAAATTTTATAGTTGAATATGATTTACTTACATGTAATCTGTTTTTCCTAATTCGGAAAAAGATGGGGGGATCTCACCAGTGAAATTGTTGAAACTGAGGTCTCTACACCAGTAAAAGAGATCACGAATTAGATTCTGAGTACCACTATAAAATAGTTTAATTGGTATAAAGTGTCTAAAGTATATATATATATATATATATATATATATATATATATATATATATATATATATATATATATATATATATATAATGAACTTCTCTTCAGGGGGTGTTTAGATATGCTTTTTGAAAGTGATTATGTGGTACTGAATCATTAAAATCAAATAAGAAACCGTAATAAAAGAGGCTGTAGAAAATAGTGCTGGGACCTGCATATGCTATATTTCATCAGATAATCAAATGTTGGACTGTTAGACAAATTCTAATTATTTCCTAAAAATTAATTATTAAAATGGCCAAAAAAGACATTTTCATAATTAATGTAGAGACTGTGACAATGAAAATAAAAGTCTCATATTAAATTAAAATAAGCAGTAAATAAGTAATTATATTTTGCCCTTAGATAATCAGTTCTGGTGCAATTAGTATGAAACTGAATATTTGATAAATCAGAAGCAGAATATGTTCATCCAAACAGTAGAAACTGCTTACTATGAGTTTTAATTGCAATAGCAAGAAAATAAGTTTTAAAGAGAAAATTTATGCACCCCCTTAGTAGTTATGATCTAAGGATTATCCGTATGTCATTGTTGTACCATGCAAGTATGCAAGTTTTATTAGTGACCTTCAACTTCCATATTTTCAGAAAGTGAAATTTTTGAGAACTATGTCTATATGTTCAAAAAGTAACTTTTGATGATATTACATAAGAGGAGGCATGGAACATATTGGGAATTACTTACAGAGTTTTCATATTTCTCATACTCCCGATATAGCCAGGGATTCTCCCATGAATTAAACAATTCCTAAGTACCCTACATACTTCAAAATTATAATTAGTTTCTTCATTGAAGTACTAAAACGAGAATATCTTAATATAAAAATCAAAAGCTCACAATTTATTCAATAGTGTCATATTCTGCAGCGGCGGGAAACTAGAAGCTCTACCTTTCAAGTCACTGATCCGTCTGTAAAGAAACATTATAGATATGTATGATATTCAATAAATTTAGTAATAAAACAGAAATAAAAAGGAATTATATAATTGCATACAGATCATTGAGATTTGTTAAGACAGAGATGCTAGAAGGAATCGGCCCCTCAAGAGAGCAACCTTGCATATGCCTGCATCGGGAAGCAAAAGTTGATGTGCTTTAAATCAATAAATCTATAGAAAATAGTAATATACATATACATACATAAAAGGCTCTTACAGTTTCCCGATCTGTGTCCATTTGCTAATGAAGTTTGGTATTTTTCCAGTGAAATTATTGTCACTTATCCTCCTAAAGGTTTAACAATGTCACAAAAGTTAGGGAAAATTCTGTGAACCTTAATACATTAGCTTCCAAGTTTACAAGAGTTATACTCACACATCAGTCAAGTTGGTAAGGTTTTCAAGTGCAAGAGGCAGCTGTCCCGTGAACTCATTTGAAGATAGAACGCTGGAATTATAAAGTTCGCATGAATAGGGATAATTTCATTTAGGTAAAACTAGGGAAATCTCGATGAATTAATTATCCTAATTAGAGGTGGAAAGATGGGAGGGTTATGATCTAAAAAAGACTCTGGCAACTTTCAACCCGTTTGAGCTTTCCGCTTTTTAACTAAATTTCATGATTTGACTCATTTGAGATAAAGCACAAACCAAATTTACCCCTTCTAAATACTAGCCACCTCTAACAAGTAAACAAGGTGAAAAAGGTGAAAATTTTGTACAGTTTCTGCAAATTCTTCATGTTTCCAATCGCTTGAGGAATGGATCCTGAAAAGCGATTTCCTTCTATGCTCCTACAAGATATGAAAAACACAATTAAAATGCAGTAAACTTATATCATGTCTTTTGTTTTAAATATTTTTCTGTCTTATATTATAACAAAGATGAAAGTGTGATATTACGTACAGATCTATAAGGGTGGTCATTCTGGTGATAGCGGTTGGAAACGGGCCAGATAACCGGTTTCCCATGACCGAGCTGCATATATTTATAGGAAAGAAGTCAGCACAATATGTTAGTAGAAACAAAAAGTCATGATAAATTATCATATTAAAATAAACAATTTTCAGGAAAAAAATTTGGGAACTAAGAGTGATATATAGTTGAGAATGATGTCTATACAGGTTGGTCAACTGCAGAGTAGCCCATTGGGAAGGAATGGTTCCATTAAGGTAATTACGACTGAGATCCCTGCATTAATAAATAAGCATGATTGTCATTCTTCTATAATCATTTAAGAAACATTCAAATTGTGTAATGATTAATATCTTATTGCACACAAAGATTTCGCTTACAAAATTCTAAGGTATCGAAGCTGGGAAAACTCTGATGGAAGTTCGGCTGAGATGTTCTGGCCTTTGATAAATCTGCATTGTAACAAATACTTAAGCTACATATACACTTCTCTACTTGTATTTTTTTTCTTCTATACTTATATTTCTCTATATATATTTTACAAGAATTGCAAATATCTCCATTCTAAAATCCATTTTAAACCTTTTAGGGCTGAATTAATTACTTTATAAGTTAAATTTCGATATTATGATTGAACTAAAGAAATTGAGAGGTGCAAAGCTAACGATGTTGGCAGAAATTTTCAAATAAAGAAAAAGATACTATACAAAATCTACAAAAGTTAATATTTTTGTAGCTATTAGTAGATTAATAATTGTCATTACTATTGTACATGAAAAAGTAATGAAAATGAATGGCAAAGAATAAAGTTTGGCCTAATAATAAACCTAATGAACATTTATCATAATAATTGATAATGTTGACTTTTATGAATACATTATTTGCCAATCATTTCTCAAAAAGCTTTCAGCTAAATTACCTAATGTATGAGCTTTAAACAATATTTCTAATAATATTCAATTACTAGATATCAAGTGGATAATGATTAGGAGACGAAAAAAAGTCTGAAAAATACCTAATGTCTCAAACAACAAATAAACTATCATACAACTTAAAATTATATTATAACATTGAGCGAATTATCATGTCGTTAGACATATGTATCACTACTTGATTATCATACAACGAAATAAGTTATACTTTTAACAGAAAACTATAATCTAGAAAACTGACATAACATACTATAATCAGTTCATTAATATATTGTATTAATTGTTAACAAATAAATATATAAATAATCTCTTCGACAGCTAATTCCAGATAAGCAGTCAAAGAAAGAAGCACAGTTGACTACCTTCAAAGTCAACATACTACCTATAAACAATACAGTTGCCAATTGGCAATTAATCACATATTTTCCACAAATCTATCATTTCAAATTCCTACTAAATTCATCAAATATCGAAGAAAATAAACATTTCGATTGCGAAATTATCAAAATAGACAATACAGTTACAATTAATCACATATATTCTGCTAAATTCATCAATATATTGAAGAAAATAAACGTTTCGAATAGCGAAATATACGTACATGTTTCTGACGTGGCAGGAGGTAGAATTAGTATGTTCAATTGAACAATCACAGTCAATTGATACATTAAATCCTTTTTTATACTCTAGCCTTCCCCAATTTTCTTCGTAAATGCATGGATTCTTATCCAGATTCCATATCTTCTTACCAGATATACCTAATTTTTTTCCGATTTGTTCTAAAATCCTCACTGCAATCAACAGTTCATATACAGCAATTAGTTAATACTAAACCCTAGGTGATTGATGAAATTAGGAAGTTAAACAGTACCTTCTTGTTTATCGAGCTGATTTGATTCTGCTAATGTGAAATTGGAGCTGAAAATTAGTGGAATTAGGAAGATGAAGATGATGATGATGTTGTTCATTGTAGGAATTTGGAGGAATGAAAGGAAATTATGGAGGTGTAGTTATATAGATAGATATAGATATATAGATATAGAAATATATATAGATATATATATGTATATGTATATGTATAATAATAATTGGTGAAGTGAAAGAGAAAGGTGTAGTTGTAGTGTAGCAGTGGACAGTGAGAGCTCAAAATGGTAGACTGGGATGGATGGGAAACTCATGTGGTATTTATTGATTTAATTTTATATCTATTTCTAATTTAATTAGCTAAAAGAAATGATTAATTATGGGGTTATTAATATTATTAAACTCGGGTTTGATGATTAAATATTATTTAAAAATTTGAGACGAAAACATGTAATCATAATTCTTTATTTTAAAAATCCATTTAAATTTTAATTTTGTTTAAAATTAAATATCTCAAAAACCGTAAATGTATTAAATAAATAAATTAAATTATATTTCTATAGAGTACTCACTCGATATACTTTTGAATAAACTTTTTTCCAGATTATTTTTTTATGGGTATTGAAATTTTATATTATAAAATCACGATTTTATCATATGTGATTTTAGTAATTTGACATATTTTTTTCGTTTTTCTTTTTGATTTTAGTTACATGTATATAATATAACAAATATATGTTTTGAAATTCATATTTAGTGTTCAAATCATATGTGATTGTATCTTACGAATATCAACATTTGTCCGAAAGCGGAAAAATAAAAAATCATCAGTTTTTGATTTTTTTTTCCGGGTCTATATAGATTATACATCATATAATATTTTTGTGTTTTAAAAAGAAAATAAACGAAAACAAAATTGTCACATATGATATATAATACTATCACATGTGATATGCGTACTGTTTGAGCAAATAGTAGCAGGCTCAGTAACTTGGGTGTTTGGGATTCAACCCCTTGACCTCCTGTTTAGCAGTGCAAACCTATCAAGCTCTTGGCGAGCCTAAGGTGGTTGAAGAAGATGATCGGAATATGTTTACTGCGGGAAGTGTATGAATACTCCGGCCAGGTACTGTGTGTAAGTTGGATGGGAATGATGAAGATGATGAATCTGGCCTCCAAAACCTGAAGTGTGGAGTATTTATACCCAACACTTCCAGGTATTAACAACGTATGGCAATGATGACCATTTATGGCTCATCAATAGGATTCCAATGGCTATTAACGTCTATGTCATTAATATAACTTTATTAATGCTCTGACGGTTACACTCAAGGATTAGGCTTGAGTGTCTGACTGGTAGGATGTCAAGAGCATGATACTGTGAGACGAACTCCAAAACATCAGTGTCTACACAAGTCCTTATACATGTCAGGCCATGAGTGTCGGACTGAGCGTTGGATCTCCAGACACAGGGGTGCTAGGTGCCGGGACACATCTCTCGGATCCCGGACACGGGGCCATGATTCCCGAACACAGGAACATTGTGTCGGGACACGGGGCTTGGCTCCCGGACACTGCTGGGGCACGGGGCCTGGTTCCCGGACGCTGCCGGGACACGGGACCAGGTTCCCGGACACTGCCGGGATACGGGGTTTGGCTCCCGGACACTGCCGGGACACGAGGCCAGGTTCCCGGACATTGCCGGGACATGGGGCAAAGTTCCCAGCCACTGCCGGGACACGGGCTTGGCTTCCGGACACTGCCGGGACACGAGACCAGGTTCCCGGACATTGCCGGGACACGGGACCAAGTTCCCGGGCACTGCCGGGACACGGGCTTGGCTTCCGGACTTTGCCGGGACACGAGACCAGGTTCCCGGACATTGCCGGGACACGGGACCAAGTTCCCGGGCACTGCCGGGACACGGGCTTGGCTTCCGGACTTTGCCGGGACACGGGCTTGGTTCCCGGACACTTGCCGGGACACGGGCTTGGCTCCCGGACACGGCCTGGTTCCCGGACACGGGGCCAGGTGCCGGGCCATTTTTCCTGGTCGCGGGGCTTCTGTGTCGGTTCTGGCCCTTTTGTCACATTTAGTGGCCGGACGCCGGAGCCTTGTGTCCGGACGCCGGAGCCTAAGGGTCGGAGCTAGGAGATAGCATGCAACCTTTTGTAAGTCAGGTTATGTGTTTAGGGGGTTAATGGGCTATGTGTATGAGCCATTCCCTACTAACACTATCATGCCCCCCAGTTAGGTTTTAAAATGGTTTTTGAAGCCTAACTTTTTTTGTTCTTATTGTCTGTTCCGGCTATTTTTTGGCCATGCCTTTCTTGGCCGCTTGAGGTTGCCTTGAGTAGTTCTGACCGAGGCCATGTCCAATGTGTCTTTGAAAAATAATGTTTTATTGGGTGATCAAGCCAATAACACATTTTTAACCTGTTATCTTGGATGTTGTGTCACACCATCTTGGGTGTGCGTAAGAGTAATTATATTGAGTTGTGTCTATGACAATCATTTGAGTACCTATGGTTCTTTTGTATGCCGATGACATAGCTAGATGTTGGCATCTCATGTATATTTCATATCGTGCCGATGGCACTTTTGTTGGTTAACCTTCAATTTGTTTTACTCGCGAGTGATGTCGCTTCCCAATGAGAAGTGCTTGCCTTTTCCCGGTAGGTAAAAAGACGAATATGTGATTGCATGTTTGGCGTAGATTTAAGATGTCTATACGTGCCTTTTGCTAAATTTTCCTCCGAACGTAGTTTGGGGTGGTGCATCAGGTTTGTTGCCTTGTGGGATACATAGATCAGACCACTTTGTATTTTGAGGTGCATTGCTGTGAATGACTCTTTGAAGAGCGTTTTCTTATGGTGTGGCCAAATCCCTGATGAGTGAGTTGGCCAAATACCAAAGTTTGCCAGATTTCCCAGATATCCAGACTTTGGCTAGTTGTTGATTGTCAAGGTGTACATGTTGCAGAGACATAGAGATTGGCCGGCTGTTTTTTTTTTTTTTTTTTTTTCTTTTTTTTTTTTTTTTTTTTTTTTTTTAGCCGGCATATAGCCGGCCTTTTGTGCCGGCGACTTAGCTTGTTAGCCGGCATATAGCCGGCCCTTTGTGCCGGCGAAAATTTTTTTGCTTTTTTTTTTTTAAATTTTCAGCATTGAAACAACTGTTGGCTAGGCACATCCTGACGGGTGTTGTGGTTGCAAGTGCTAACAATCAGCAATACTATGTAATATTAAATGTAGCACCTTTTTAGATTCATTGCATTCCATGTCCTGGGTAATGGTTGTCCATCTAAGTCAGACAGGGTGTAGGAGCCAGTTCCATGTGCTTCAAGGACACTATGGGCCTTCCCATGTGGGACCCAACTTGCCCAAGTTTTCGGTCCTGCTAGCTTCATTCTTCCGCCATACGAGATCTCCCACTTTGAAAGATGTGTGTCGGACTCTTTGGTTATAATACTTAGCCATCTGTCTATGGCTTTCTGCTTGTCGGATGAGAGATATTTCTCTTCGCTCCTCGATGATATTCAAGTTCTCTCTTAGGGCTTCTTCATTTAGTTCCGGATTGAAATGAAGAGTCCGGTGAGTAGGGATTGTAAGTTCTGGTGGGATAACTGCCTCAGTGCCATAGACTAGGCTGAAAGGGGTTTCAGATGTAGTTCTGCCGGGGGAAGTTCTATGTGCCCAAAGAATGCCTGGGATTTCGTCTACCCATGCCTTTGCATATTTTCCCAATCTGGCCTTAATTCCCTTGACGATTGCTTTGTTCATGACTTCAACCTGACCATTAGCTTGTGGGTGTGCCACAGAGGTGAATCGTTGTTGGATATCCATATCCTGACACCAAGTCTTAAATGGATTATCTGCAAATTGTTTTCCATTATCACTGACTAGGACGTGTGGAACTCCAAAGCGACATACTATTGTTCCCAAACGAAGCTTATCATTCGAGGCCCGGTGATAGTTGCCAAGGGCTTAGCTTCAATCCATTTTGTGAAATAGTCCACAGCCACTAAAAGGTATTTAACATTGCCTACCCCAGGGGGGAATGGTCCGACAATGTCGATTCCCCATTTGTAAAATGGCCATGCGCTAGTCACTGGAATGAGGTCCTGCTTTGGCATTTTTGAGACTGACGCATGTTTTTGGCATGATTCACATTTTTCAATTTCTTCCTTTGCATCTCTGTGCATGGATGGCCAGAAGTATCCAAGTCTCATGACCTTAGTGGTTACCGAACGAGGGCCTGCATGCATGCCACAACTTCCACCATGTACATCCTGAATTAGATCCTTTGCTTGTGTTGGGCCGACACATCTTAGATGTGGACCCAAAAAAGACTTCCTAAACAGGTAGTTGTCTATGAGGAGATACATTGGTGCCTTCATTCTGATTTTCCTTGCTAGTTGTTTGTCTTCCGGGAGTTGTCCATTCTGAAGGAAGTTTTTTATTGGAGTCATCCAACAGTCTTCCTCCGTTATTGCGGCCACTTCCTTTGTTGGCACTATGGATTTCTCAGTTAGGACTTCCACCAACAATTCTTTCTTGAGGTGGGCGAAGGAGGATGCTGCAAGTTTGCTCAATGCATCTGCTATTTTGTTACGGTTTCTTGGCACTTGCTCTATGGTAAATTTTGAGAAGTCCGAAATGATTTTTCTGGTTTCTTCCAAGTATTGTTGCATGGAAGTTTGCTTTGCTTCATAGCTACCATTGATATGATTAGCTACCAACTGGGAGTCCACAAAAGCTTCTATATTTTGAACTCCCATCTTTCTAGCTATTCGTAGCCCTGATAAGAGAGGTTCGTATTCGGCTTCATTGTTGGTTGCCGGGAAGTCAAACTTAAGGGCGTAGGTATACTCGTTTTTATCTGGATCTGTGAGTATGAGACCAGCTCCTGACCCTTCTAGGCTGGATGCGCCATCTGTGAAGAGGGTCCAAGGAGGGCTGTCTGTCACTAATGGATCCTTTGGTTCTTCCATTCCTTCGATTTCAGCCATGAAATCTGCCAAGATTTGTCCTTTCATCGAGTTTCGAGGTTGGAAAGAAATTTCATGTTCTCCCAGTTCAATTGCCCATTTTGCTAATCGTCCCGACACTTCTAGTTTACCCAATATTTGTTTGATTGGTTTGTCTGTTAGCACTTGGATGGGATGTCCTTGAAAATATCTCCTCAAACGTCTAGACGCATGAACCAAAGAGAGTGCTAATTTTTCCAAACATGGATAATTAACCTCTGGGCCTTTCAGTGCCCTACTGATGAAATAGATCGGCATTTGTGAGTCGCCTCGTTGGGCTATTAAAACTGCGCTTACACATTCCTTGGAAGCAGCCAAGTATATAGTTAGTGTCTCTCCCGCTATTGGAGCCGTGAGTGTTGGGAGATTGGCCATGAATTTCTTCATTTCTTGAAATGCCACTTCTGCTTCTTCAGACCATGAGAAGTCTTTTTTCCGAATGCATCCCTTTAAGGTATTAAAGAAAGGGAGGGATCGATCTGCGGCTTTGGACAAGAAACGGCTAAGTGCTGCTAGCTTGCCATTTAGGCTTTGGACTTGCTTTTTGGTGGAAGGAGATGGCATGTCAATGACTGCCTGAACCTTCTTAGGATTGACTTTGATGCCATTAGGTGTAACAATATGTCCCAAGAATTTTCCTTCCTCCATGCCAAAACTACACTTGGATGGATTAAGCTTCATGTTAATATTACGTAATGTTTGGAAAGTTTCCAGGATATCAGCCAACATGATGTCTTCCGTATTGCTTTTGATAACTATGTCATCTACATAGGCTTCTATGTTCCTTCCCACTTGATTTTTGAAAGTTTCATCTATTAGACGTTGATAGGTTGCTCCAGCGTTTTTCAAGCCAAATGGCATTTTTTGGAAACAAAATATGCCTTGGTCTGTGTGAAAAGCTGTTTTGACTTCATCACCTTTTTTCATACAAATTTGGTGATAACCTTTATATGCATCTAAAAAGCATTTGAGTCTAAATCTATCTAAGGACTCCACTTTCCAATCGATTTCTGGTAAAGGATAGTTGTCCTTTGGACAAGCTTTGTTAATGTCTTTGAAATCAACGCATAATCTCCAAGAACCATCTCCCTTCTTTACCATAACTGGATTAGCAATCCAAGTTTGGTATTTTACCTCTCTGACAATCCCTGCTTCGACCATTTTGTTTACTTGGTCACATGCAGATTTACTACGATCCGGGGCCATGCCTCGTTTTTTCTGTCGGATTGGCACAGTATTGGGATTCGCGTTTAGGGAATGCTCTGCTAGTTCCCTTGGGACACCAGTCATGTCTGATGTCTGCCATGCAAAGACATCAAGGTTTGATTCTAGTAACGCTATGAGTTTAGTCTTTGTCTGTGTTGGGAGTTGTGAACCAATGGTCAGGGAAATGTTTATTAATAATAACTTTTTGTTCCGGACCATCAATGATTTCCATTGCCGGATCACTTTTGGGACCCTCTACCAGTTTTGGTTTCTCTGCCTGTTTGCACTCTTTAGGCCATGACGTTCTAGCCCTGACTGTGGTTATGCCAGTTGGGGTAGGGAACTTTATCATGCCATGAATGGTTGATGGAATTGCTCCAAATTTTTGTAATGCAGGCCTGCCCAGTAGGACATTGTAGGCCGATGGTGCATCAATGATTGCAAAATTAATCATTTCTAACCTATAGTGTGGATATTCTCCTAACATCATGTTTATTGCTACCTCTCCGATTGGCCAATGCGTCTCACCTGAAAACCCCACTAGAGGGAATTGTGTTGGACGCTTTGAATTTTGTACTTTTTCAGGGAGCTTCCTAAAACAGTGGGCATAAATAATGTCCATTGAGCTCCCTGTATCAACATATGCCTTGCTCACTTCATAGTTGGCTAACCGGATTTGTATTACTACAGGGTTGATGGAAGGAGTTTCAATTGGTGGGAAGCAAATAGGCTCCGTCACCCAATCCTGAAGGACTGATGCCTTCCGTTTGCGAGATGTAGTTTCTTCCAGCGCCATGTATATGCAATTAGGTGGGGTGGTGGATGGGGTATTGGTGGTTGTCTTTGGCTTAACTGAACCGATTTGTGATGAGGAATTTCCTTCCATGGAGAAGAAAAAATGGTGGTGAAACTAAGAAATGAAATGGAAAAAAAATAGAAATGAAATGAGACACCGTTGCTAAAACGTGTCCCACGGATGGCGCCAATGTTTGAGCAAATAGTAGCAGGCTCAGTAACTTGGGTGTTTGGGATTCAACCCCTTGACCTCCTGCTTAGCCGTGCAAACCTATCAAGCTCTTGGCGAGCCTAAGGTGGTCAAGCGGTTGGTTGAAGAAGATGATCGGAATATGTTTACTGCGGGAAGTGTATGAATACTCCGGCCAGGTACTGTGTGTAAGTTGGATGGGAATGATGAAGATGATGAATCTGGCCTCCAAAACCTGAAGTGTGGAGTATTTATACCCAACACTTCCAGGTATTAACAACGTATGGCAATGATGACCATTTATGGCTCATCAATAGGATTCCAATGGCTATTAACGTCTATGTCATTAATATAACTTTATTAATGCTCTGACGGTTACACTCAAGGATTAGGCTTGAGTGTCTGACTGGTAGGATGTCAGGAGCATGATACTGTGAGACGAACTCCAAAACATCAGTGTCTACACAAGTCCTTATACATGTCAGGCCATGAGTGTCGGACTGAGCGTTGGATCTCCAGACACAGGGGTGCTAGGTGCCGGGACACATCTCTCGGATCCCGGACACGGGGCCATGATTCCCGAACACAGGAACATTGTGTCGGGACACGGGCCTGGTTCCCGGACACTGCCGGGACACGGGGCTTGGCTCCCGGATACTGCCGGGACACGGGGCCTGGTTCCCGGACGCTGTCGGGACACGGGACCAGGTTCCCGGACACTGCCGGGATACGGGGTTTGGCTCCCGGACACTGCCGGGACACGAGGCCAGGTTCCCGGACATTGCCGGGACATGGGGCCAAGTTCCCGGCCACTGCCGGGACACGGGCTTGGCTTCCGGACACTGCCGGGACACGAGACCAGGTTCCCGGACATTGCCGGGACACGGGACCAAGTTCCCGGGCACTGCCGGGACACGGGCTTGGCTTCCGGATTTTGCCGGGACACGAGACCAGGTTCCCGGACATTGCCGGGACACGGGACCAAGTTCCCGGGCACTGCCGGGACACGGGCTTGGCTTCCGGACTTTGCCGGGACACGGGCTTGGTTCCCGGACACTTTCCGGGACACGGGCTTGGCTCCCGGGACATTGCCGGGAGTCGGGACACGGGCTTGGCTCCCGGACACGGGGCCAGGTGCGGGGCCATTTTTCCTGGTCGCGGGGCTTCTGTGTCGGTTCTGGCCCTTTTGTCACATTTAGTGGCCGGACGCCGGAGCCTTGTGTCCGGACGCCGGAGCCTAAGGGCCAGAGCTAGGAGATAGCATGCAACCTTTTGTAAGTCAGGTTATGTGTTTAGGGGGTTAATGGGTTATGTGTATGAGCCATTCCCTACTAACACTATCACGTACTATCACATTTATGTCAAAAAAATGAAGAAAGAAAAATTGTCAAAATTAGATATTTTTTTTTAAATTTAGGTAATTTATACGTTTTATAGTAATTCTCTTTTATAAAGTTTTACCACTGCTCTATTTGAAGATAAAAACGAGACGGTCGCAACTGTGTAATTTGTTTCATCTAACGATTAATGACTTGTGAAATAAATTATTTTAAAAATATAAAAAAAAAATTGGGTTTTGGTTTTAATCTTAGTAATTAGATTAAAATGAAATGAATGACCAAAATTATATCTTTTATTATTTAAAAAATTATATATTTTAATTGATTATTTACCTATTAAACTCATGTGATATTTATTTATTAAATCCAAGTTTGAAATAAGTTTTATAAAGGCTACTTATATATTATAAATACATATAGTCAATTCTAGCCCAGTGCAGAAACGGGCCGGCCCGTTTTAAACCCGGAAAACCGGCCCAACCCGGCCGACAAATATCGGTTCGGTCATCGGGTATGGATTTAGGATCATTTCGGGTATCGGTCCGGTCCGGTCCATACCCGATTATAATCGGATATACCCGAATTGACCGAATACCTTTTTTATATACTAAAAATATGTTTTGCAGCAGAGGGGATTCGAACCCTGGTTCCATACGTAATAGTGTTACCACTTACCACTGCACTACCACTGAGTTTTTATAATTTCTGTAAACATATTATATTTATTAAATATATTGGACTAAAACCTTAATATAAAAGCAACTATATAAAAGCAACAGACATGATTTCAAATCATATTTAGGTTTTTTTTCTATTGTGCGCTTATCATCAGATCGATTCATAATCACCGTCATCATCAAATCGATTTCAAAACCACAATCTGTCCCACAATTCAAGCTTATTCGAAGGAAGAATGTTTTACTAAAGCATCGATGCGAATAAAACCGATGAAACCACCGTATAACCACCATGAAAATCAAATGGTGGTCAAAATCAAAATCAAAATCAAGAATTTTTATCTTCTTCTTCTTCTCCGGCGAGTGTGCAAAGAAGTTGGGTACATTTTCAGGTGACTATTTGTGATGCTTTGAGTTTAGTCGGTCCGACCGACACCCGACCCGACCCGCCCGACTAAAAACCGAACCGGCCCGGTCTTCGGTCCGTATTTTCCCCTAATTTCGGTCTCGGGTCGGTCCCGGGTTGACCCGGTTCGGTCCGGTCCGACCGGGTTGCACAGAGCTAGGCAATTCAACTATGTTTTTTGTTTTATTTTAACAATAACAATTTTAACTAAATATATGTCAAAAGACCAAAACTCACTTTTGTTAATACAACAAGTTTAAAGTATAATATGTCGTCATCTTATCGAATATATTTTGGTCTTTCAAAAACATTTACGTTCATTTTTGTTATTTTTCATGCTTTTTTATTTATTGAAATTAGCATAAATGACACCAAACATAAATTTGGATGATCACTCTGAAAGTTTTACTAAACGATTGGCATTAATAGATAAAAAAAAATTCAAACTTCGATGACCTTCACATCTACTATCCCGATAAAATGAATAAAGTTTAACATTAAACCTACGAATACTACACGAGCCTCCTTTTAAGTGTCATCGTCAACACTTCTTATTGCCATATTTAATTTTTATTTATATACTTTTTTAGAAAGACGAATTATTACATTTTGCATTATTTATATTTTGTCTCCAAAGAGACTTGAGTCCATAACCTCGATAAAAGGAAAATATATATTTATAATCTCATTCTGATACCATCATATCAAAGACCCTTTAATATCGTCGAACAAGTGGAATGTCATCGTGTGCTTCACATAACAAATACGGAAATATACTGTAAGTTATACTCCTAATTACATATTTGTGTATGAACACAATAGGATCTCATAATTAGAATACAATTTGACATCGGTTGCATACTTAAAACAATTGTAATTACTTAAGCATCATCTTTTTTTATTTTCAAACTCTAAAAGGTCGGTGTAACCAACCTATTGTAAGGCTATGATAACTCCACAATGTCGTTTTCTAACATTAGTACACATTAACCAAACCTATTTTTGTAGTCGCTCTACTAAGATTATTTGGTAGGCAAATTTGCCATAAAAGTTATCAAGACCATCTATAACTCGACTTTGATCGCTTTAAACGAGAATTGTAGAAAGTGATTATTTTGAACACGAAAAGTATGAATATGTTTAAAAGTTCATAAACATTACGAATACGTAAGTACATAAAATAGCGATGTCAAGCATGTCATTATTTTACAAGTTTATAATTGAAACCACTAAAAACTAGATCGAAAAATATGTTATTAAGGGATGAACTCGGCTCATATTTATTCTCTAAGATACGTTAGACTAATTTTAACATATATGAACGCAAAAATGGTTTAATTGATTTGATCTAGACATTTAAAAAAAAAAATCATATATTAAAGCTAAAATACATTAAAACCCTAGTTAAAGGTAAAATTTTTCATCAAAGGTAATAGTTATAGTGTAACATCCCGAAGTCTAAACTCGATAGATTGTGAACATCAAACCATGATGAAAGATATTGATAGCCCATACATTTAAAGTGTTTGTTAACCATAGCTCACAAAGCTATGAATAAGAAATTCATGCATATAATAATATTATATCTGGAAGCGATTATTTTCAAATGCATGAGTGGTTATTTAAATAAAAGAACAGTTATTATTAATATATAATACAATTATATGTATATGAAGATTTTTTAAATATAATTAAAAAGCTATGTTTAGCAAAATTCTAAGTTTAAACTTATAAGACGGAAGACTTTTGTCTTTCTTTTTGTTTGAGATGGGTAATTAGAAAAAAAAAATTTACTTATAGTTTTTTTTTTTTTTTTTTTCTATTAATATAAGACGGGTTGTTACATATACATAGTAAGAACCCTATAGTTAAAAATGATGGTTTTCGTACACTCACATATTTTTTGATAGTTGTGAACACCATAAGTAATTTTGAAGTAACTGCTATAAATCATTAACGTGCGGTTCTTTTGAACCAAAAGTTTTTCCTCTGAATATGAATACCAGCTCTGAATAATCAGAGGTGGTCCAAAACTCTGAATCTGAATCAATATACTATGTTCTTTTTTCCTTCGTAACATCTGTTTTACTATATTAGTACTAAACTGTTACATTTATAATCGTCTTAAATAAAAACATTCATAAAAATGTTCAAACATAGTGGCAACATTTTTCAAATAAAGATAATATTCAAACAACATTTTCAACATTTTGCATTAATTGTGCCGCAAGTTGATCTCGACAATTGATCATATATTGTTGATCTGTTGTATTTCCATGTGGTTGAACCTCGTCCTCATCGTACTCGTCCCCATCTTGTACATTCTCGTTAGCATTTACTTCACCTCGATCATATTCGGAGCAAAAATCATCACTTAATCCTTCTTTTCGTATAAAATTATGAATAGCAAAGCATGCAATAGTAATATCTCTTTTGTTTCACCAAAAATACGGAGTCATTCTCTTCAAGATGGAAAACGTGCTTTCAAAACACCAAAAGCACGCTCAATCCATACATATTCATATACTTATTTGAACAAATTAATAAACTAATTGTCTAACATCAATTTCAAGATATAAAAATAATTAACAAAAGAAAGTTCACATAAAAGTCAATGTAATAGTAGGAGTTTATATGCAATCGAAAACAAATACATATTAAAAAAAAATTATATCACCTAAATCTAACAAACAATCATCAATATCAATTTATATAACGAAATCAAGTGACAAACCATTGAAAAAAAAATAAAAATTACTTGAATTTAAGGATGAAAAACTTACTGGTGAAGAGAAAGAGGGTAATCAGAGGTAAAAAAGAAGTTTTTTATGTAGGGTTGTATCAGAGGTAAAAAGAGGTTTTTGTCTCTGGTTAAGAAAAAAAAAAGAACAACAAAATTTTTAAACCTCTGACCGGGTCAGAGATCAGAGCCTTAAGACTTTTTTCTCAAAAAAGAAACAGCACCTAAGTAAAAATATGTATTTATGTAAGTCCCAATAGTTAAGATTAAAAGGACTTATAAGTCAATATTTGACTTACCAATGTCCTTAATGTTTATTTATAATCCCACTTAAAAAAGAAAACAAAAAAGTATATATTATATAACTTATAATGTTATATTTACAAGTTATGTTTAAAGGACCGTTCTCAATGGAGCGTTTTAGGGCGCGTTTTACCCTACCATAAACACCGTTATGGCTGGGGGGGGCCGTGTTTTGAACGGTGTTTTAGCCGGCAGGCGTTGCTCCGGACAACGGGGCCGTTTTAAACGGCTAGTTATTTATTTCTAGTAATTTTTTTTTCTTCCTATCAATATCCCAACCATAAACACAAATAATTATCTACACCAAATCATCTTCTTCTCTCTGCCGCTATTTAGCGAAACTCTTCTCTCTCTCGCCGCGGGCTCTAACAACGAATCATGTTATTGCCAACAACAGCACCACCTTCTAATTTCGTGGTAAACAACAATGCTATGAAAAAGGCTATCCACCAGACGAAAAGAGCGAAAGAAGCTCAAAAAATTTCAAGAAGTTGCAAGAAAGGATGTTGAAAGAGCATTTGGAGTGCTACAAGGGCGATTTGGGTGTTAACAAAATGCCGCAAGATACTACGAGGTAAACAAGTTAAAGCGAGTCATGTATACTTGCATCATATTGCATAATATGATTATCGAAGACAATGAATTTAATATCAGTGACTGGGAGGAATACTATACTCCAATACCACGAGAACAACGAACTTCACACGAAAGGTGCCAACAACAAATCCGAGTAATGAAAGAGATACGAGATTGTGATATACACCATTGTCTTCGAAGCGATCTCGTTGAACACATTGCTATGCTTCCTGATGACTATCGTTTCAGAGAATGATTTCTATTTATCTATATATTATGTATGTTTTTAATTTCGGTTTTTAAAATTTTTAACCTTTATTAAATCTATTTTTGTTTTTAATGCAATTAGTTTTTTTATTACTATGAATGTATTAAAAATACTATGAGAAAATGAAAGGAAAATGAAAAATAATACAACTGGTGGTCTTAGGTTATTTGGTGTTCTGGTTGAGAGGGTTTAGTGATGTTATGTTATGTTGATGTTATACTGACGTGACACTCCATAACACCAAAATCGATGTTATGAATGAGAACGGTCTAATAATTTATTTTTTTACACTATCTCTAATGATTTACTCCATACAATCATTGAAACAAACGCCACAGTTAGGCAAGCATGGGAAAGTCTATTAGAACATCTTTGGAGACAACAAATATTTGCGGCGTGTGTATTGGAAAGTCAATTTCACAACACAAAACTGACAACTTTTCTAACGTATCTTCCTACATGTCAAGAACTAAAGATGCTTGCCGATCAACTCGCTAATGTCGGTGCCCCGGTCAGTGAACAACGCCTTGTTATTCAACTCATCTCATGAAAATTATGATGGTGTTTCTTCCTTGATTCAACAAACCGAACCCTTGCCTGCATTTATGAAGCTCGGCTCGAAGAACTCCGAAAAGCAAAACTTGCTGAAGCCGCTGCAAACACCTATGTGGCTGCTCTTATCTCCACCGAGCAACAACCTGCCTACACTGTTGGAATTTAATCTATTTAATCCCATAAAGCTACAAGGAAAGAAGGAAAAGACAGATTATATTTGCTTGTTTGGGCTGCTGGACCAACAAGCCCAATAGAAGAAAAATATAGCAGATAGGTTATAACGATTAGAAAGTCACAACTTTTACTTTTTCTTTTTGAAACGTTGTATCCTTTGATGGCAACGATTAGACTTGTATATAGGATAGATTTCTGCAAATTGTAACAATCAAAACAACAATTCGATTCATATCAATACAAAGAAAGATTAGAAGCATATTATTTGTGTTCTTATATTCTTTATTATCGAGTTTTTTGATTCACAGCGAGTAACATTTGGTATCAGAGCCAAATCGTTCCAAGAAGAGAGAGCAGCGATTCGGGGAATCGTTCCAGAAGAAGAGAGAGACCAATTGATATTGATTCAGGGAATCAATCGAAGAAATTGAAGCATACCGAGAGAGAGAGACCGATTAAGAAAAGAGAGAAAAGAAGGGGAGAAAACAAATTGATTCAGGGAATCAATCGAAGAACGAAAAAGAAGAAAGGGACAAATTGATTCAGGGAATCAATCCAAGAATTCTGCACACCGGAGAGAGACAGATTGAAAAAGAAGAAAGGGAATATAGAAGAATAAAAGAAAAGAAAGCAGGGAAACAAAAAACACAGGTTTTTTCTTCCAATACTTTTTTTTTATTTTATTTTTAAAGAGAATAAATTAGAGATTTTTAAAAAAAAATTGCATATTATTACTATTGTGAATTAGACCGAAAGTTTTTTTTAGTTCAATTGCGATTAGAATTATATTGGTTTTAGAAGAAAACCAAAATTGAAAGAGATGACGGCTGACAAAAACGAAAAGATCGTTTACAAAGAAATCACCACACAGACATATCAATGCCCGATTTTAAACAACACAAACTACACACTTTGGGCATTAAGAATGAAGAAAATATTGATGGCAAATGGAGTATGGGATTTGATAGAAGGAACAAGTACATCAAAAGAAATTGATACAAAAAAGGATAGTTCTGCGGCAGCATATCTATTTCAAGGATTATCAGAAGATTTGCTAATGCAAGTTGCGGGATGTGAAACATCGAAAGAAATTTGGGATTCTTTAAAATCTAGATTTATTGGGACAGAAGATGTACAACAGGCGCACTCGCAACAACTTAAATCAGAATTTGAGAAACTTGTTGAAGGAAGATGAATCAATAGATACATTCGCCGGGAAAATGATGGGGATTATTACAAAAGCTGCGACATGTGGATTAACATTTGATGAACAAACGAAAATACGGAAGGTACTTAATGCTGTACCAGATAAATTTCTGCCAATAGTAGCAACTATAGAAATGATTGTAGATTTTAAGACCGTAAAACTGGAGGAGATTATTGGGAAACTTAAGACCTATGAAGAAAGGATTAAGATCAGAAAAGGAAGCCAAGAAGATAATAGCGAGAAGTTATTGTTCACACGCCATGGGAACTACAGGAACAATGAACGCAACAAATATGAACGATAGACTGACACAAGGAAGAGACCAAGGGAGACTCGCAAAAGATAGTAAAATGAAGATAGCTTGGACACGAGGAAAAGAAATTATGGAGAACAAAACTACCGAAGAGACATTAGAGAAATAGAATGTTATAATTGTCATGAGTTTGGACACTATGCAAGAGACTGCCCAAAACCAAACCGTAGACGAGAAATATCAAACTTGGTGGAAGAAGACTTAGAACCAACACTACTAATGGTTACATCTCTAGAAGCCGATTGAAAGAGAGCAAAGATTAAATAGATTAAGGGGGATGTTGGAATTTAATCTATTTAATCCCATAAAGCTACAAGGAAAAGAAGGAAAAGACAGATTATATTTGCTTGTTTGGGCTGCTGGACCAACAAGCCCAATAGAAGAAAAATATAGCAGATAGGTTATAATGATTAGAAAGTCACAACTTTTACTTTTTCTTTTTGAAACGTTGTATCCTTTGATGGCAACGATTAGACTTGTATATATAGGATAGATTTCTGCAGATTGTAACAATCAACAACAATTCGATTCATATCAATACAAAGAAAGATTAGAAGCATATTATTTGTGTTCTTATATTCTTTATTATCGAGTTTTTTGATTCACAGCGAGTAACATACACCTCACATACCACTCCTCAGAACAGCAACCCTAACAATAGGGGACGTGGTTGTGGTTCTCCAAACCAGCGAGGAGGGAATAGCCGTAGTAGGTGACCCGTACGTGGCGGATTTCAGCAGCAACGCACCAACCAGCAGCCTTCTTGGGGTCCTTATGCATCGTGGGGATGGCCACCACCACCGTGGGAAATGGCACCTTGCCCCTAACCTACTACCAGACCCTCACACCCGCCACAAAACCCTCGGTCCTAGGCCACACCAAGCTTATGCAGCCTCCTCTAAAAGCTAAAAAGTAGTTATATAAATATAACAAACAATTCAACTTTATTATTTGGAAATAAAAGCTTATAATGTGAACACTAAATAAAAGGTAATAAAATGTGAGTTCGAAAGTTTAAAAATATATAAATGGTAATTTGTCAACCATAGTAATAAAAAACCTGATAGATAATTGTTTAATTTTTTAAACATAAATATTAATATTAATTAATAAATAAAATATTATTAATTAATTTGAGTATAAAAGAAATATAAATAAATAAATATATATATATTACATTACGAGTTTGTGTGTGGGTAATCGGTTTTGGTATAGGGTTCGGGTAATCGGGACGGGGATTATACAATACCGTCTCCGGACCCGGTCCGGTTAAGAAAACGACCATACCCGCCCCCGTCCTCACAAATCCATCCAATTACTTCGTTTTTCGGGTTTTCCTGTTAGTTTTGATATTTTTGTCATCCCTAAGTATGATCAAGCCTATTGCATATTTTCTTTTAACAAATACTACGTATTGTATACATAACATATTGATTACACTTTTGTTCATGTCTTGAATCGAAAATAAAATTCACTTATTATTGAGCTAAAAAACATTTAGGGATATTGATCAATGTATTAGTAAGCTTTAAAGGGTTACTTATTTAAATTAAATTAGAATTTTATATAAATAGCATAGGAGTTGAGATCATGAAAAACAATACAAAAATTTAAAAGTAAAGACCAATCAAAATTTTTTATTTCAAAACCAATTTTAACTTTTTTTTTTCTTCCATATTAATTATTTCAAAAACCGTTAATTTATAAAATAAAAAAAAACCATTGGAATAAGCAAACTCTTTCATGATATTATAATTATTTTAAATTTAATAAAAAAATATTTCTTAGCCTTAAAAATCCATAAAAATATCTTGAGGGCCTATAGTGGTCTATAGTTATATTTTTCAAAGGTTTTGTCTCCTTTCACATTTTTGTTACCCGTATACACTAAAATATAAGCTACATAAAAATCTCAGTTATGTCGTTCAATTTACATAAATACCCTCAACATTTATTGCGATATAAAGAAAGATATCTTACTCGCACGACCAATGTATGGATAAATCACGTAGAAGAACAATTAAAGACGGGTCAACGATACAACCTTAATCTCCGTTTTAATGATCTATAACAACAACAACAACAGCAGCAGCAGCAGCAGCAACAACAAGTCAACACAACATCAACAACAATAATAATAATAAATAATAATAATAATAATAATAATTGTTAGATATGAGAATCAACCAAAAGTCAATTCATCATCACCCCTTACCTATTTATAGATAAGGGGTAAAATGTTCATTACAAGGTATAATCACATACTAGAAACCATATCAACTAATTCTAACCTCTACATATCCCCCTTTGATATTGTTTCTAGAAAAAGTAATTATTAACTTTTTACAATACATTTCAAAATGTTATGCAAGTTCTTTCTTCTAGTTTGGTGGACTTTCTTGTTCTTGAGAGCTTGATTTTTTGAGCTTGAGATTGAGTTGTGAAGATTCTTTTTCTTTGAACTCGGGATAGAGTTTTGAGCACTTATCTCTTTCTGTTGGCATTTCATGTTGTCTCTAGCTTTGATCGCTGCATAAATTGAGTTATTTTCCGGATCTTCAAACACATCTCATATCTTTGTATAATCTTCTGTTGCCAAGCAATTCTCGATAGCATCTCTTCCAAACTTATATTCTCTCTTTTCTGCTCTCCACTTAGCATAACCATCAGAGTTCACGCCATTTTGTTCATCACCATTTTTGATGACGGCTATCGCCTTTTTGATCAACCATAGAGTGCCTGTGTGAAAAAATGATGTATTCTTTGAAAAGCATAACAACGTTTTCACTCCAGTGAGGACTTGAGTAGATAATTCCTTTGTCGCCTATATTCAAGATCGCCCACTTTCTTACATGTTTTAGCTCAAATTTTTGTTGTAGAGCAACCAAATTCACTTTGCCTCTTCCACTATCAAGAGCAATCTAGAAATCGAAGTAAGTTGCTTCCTTCACTTTTCCTTCCATGAAGCGTTTTATTCTCGATTCAGCAAATATTTTAACTGCTCTTTTGTTTGACCACCTTTTCATTGACATGAAGAGCCATTCGATATCATTTGGATTAAGGTCATTAAAATCTGCTTAAGTGAAGTTGTAGACTTCTCCATTGCCTCTTGCGATCTTGAATGTAGCATACTCGATTCCGTTATGAAACTTTGAGCTTATATTTCGAACATCCGAGATTCCATGAACCGAGTATACATTGTCGACTCCTTTTCGCTTCTCGTGAATAAAGTGCTTGAAATTGCTCCATAACTCTTATTCGTTTGTGGTAAGCCCATGTAGAATAGCCGGGCTCTACCCTTTTAGGAGTACGAACAAAGAAGTCTTTAACCTGATCCTCCAGGACGGTTATTGATTCTTTTGTGAACCCTCTTTTGTTCTTCGATATCAATGTCATCATACTTTGGGAGACCAAAATCGCCTGACAAAGTATACTTGTAAAGCTCCTTATGTTTTCTTGCAATATCATGATCCTCTTTGTACATCTTCATCGTGAAGGTCTTTCACATCTCGTTGTTTTAATCTGTTATCAAACGCATACTTTCTCAATTTCCAATCTCCTTGATCCCTTTCATCATACTTTCTCAGTTCTCGAAAGAGGTGCACAAACAACCTTTCTCATCAACGGGTTAAGATCTTCATCCTTTTCAAGAACCATTGCGCTGTGATATAGTCTTCGACATATCGATCTTTATTTCCTTGAACATTTATTTCTTCATTCTGATCCTTATCCGCCTTTTCCATTTCAATTTCTTCAATCATTTCATTATCATCTCCAAGATTTACCACTTTTTCATTTGATCCCAAATCCAACTTGCTTTTCTTTAAACGTCTTTCATTTTCCCCCTGATTCGGTTGATCATCGGGATCATCATCCGAATGTCGACGTTTATCATTCTTTGCTTGAGCTCGGCAATTGGACTTCAAGGATTTGTACTTTCTAATCACATCTTCAAGTTCCTGCGTTCTTGATCAAATAACTCCTCCAAAATCGTTGGTTGATATTCTCTATCTAGAGCAATTGTATCCATGATCATGACATCTCGGATTGAATGCGGTTCTTTGTAGAATATCTGCTCAAGTAGAGTTTCTTCGATTAAGCCCCGAGGTAGAGTATTCAGATACTCTTTAACCACCTCATAATCCGATCTTGAATCTGTTGAAGGTTGTTCAGATTGTTGTTCGGTTTGAGATTCATGAATAGCTTTCCTCTGTTTCTGAAGTTTCAATGATTGTTGCCAATTTTCGCTTTACCCTCCTTTTCTTTGACTTTTTCAGTACCGAATCCGTTGTTGAGATAGGTTGTGGAAGGATTGGAAATAACTCGGGCCTTGGATGGATTGATCTATTAAGGAAATGGTAAATTATTTTTTGATTTATGAAGGACTAAGTTGTTTATGCTTCACATTAAGGAATCAAGTATTTGAAGAGGTTGCATGAGGTGTTTAAGGGATGATTATATAAAAGGCATGCATTTTTAATGGAAAAAGCCATCAAGGATATGAGAAATAGTCATTGTGTTGTTTCTGATAGTTGCATTTTTAAACATGATTGTCTCGTATAATCCAAATTAACCCATTTCTGAATAAATGTATTAAAGCTATCATATTTTCGTTTATTCAAGATATTATGCATTTTGATGCAATTTCTTTTTGTTTACACTTTAGGAAACTTTGGCAACCGAAACAAAAGATATGCATCATTTTCATTTGTATAATTTTAATATTTTGCGACACTAAACCAAGTAATAAACAACATATCTGTATTTGATGGTGTATCACTTTTTGTATGCTTTATTAGCTTTCTAAGTTCTATATTATCTTTTAACCTTTATGTTTTATTAATCATACTAGATTATTGTCCCGCGATAAAACGGATAAAGATAAAAAAATCGTAAATTTCATTTTTATGTAGATTTTAAGTAATTATGAGAAAACAATGTTACGCACATAATAACATATTACATTTACGTTTATACATGTTTATAGTTATAATAACATATACATATTTTACATTTATACACATATTATGATATTTTTATTAAGAGTTTTTAAAAAAACAGATAAAGTAAATTATAGTCCAAATTGAGCAATTTACAAATAAATTAGAATTATATATTTTTTTATTTTAGTGGAGATGGAATGAAAGATAGAATATAATCTTAATATATGATAAAAGATGGACCTTAAATGCCACATGGTGAAGGAAGGACCCTTAGATGGGTTAACCTCTTTAATTTCAACCGTTAGATCAAATTGATGATGTCATCAAACACTATTTTCATTTTACACCCTTTTACAATACATAATTACATTCTATTTTAATTTCCATCTCTACTAAAATAAAAACAATATTCCAATTTACTTAAAAAAATCACTCAATTTGAACTGTGATTACCTTATATTTTTTTTAAATCTTCTAATAAGAAAAACTAAAACATGTGTATATACGTAAAAATGTTTATATATTATAACTATAAACAACATGTGTATACACGTAAAGGTATATATTTTATTATACGTATAACATTGTCTTTTAATAATAACTTAAAATCTACATAAACATAAAGTTTACGATTCAATTTTTATTTTTTTTTCGCGCTATCGCGGGACAATAATCTAGTTATGTATTGTAAAAGAGTGTAAAATGAGAAATATTATTTAATAATATCATCAATCTGATCTACCGACTGAAATTAAGAAAGTAAATCAATCCAAAAGACCTTAATTCAGTATGTTACATCTAAAGTCACTCTTCTATTTGCGACATTTCTCAATTATATTTGCAACGTAAAGTCAAAAATAAATTTGGAATGGAAATGGTCAAAGGAAGAGGGGAAGACGCAGACGCGCTTTTTAATTAGATTTGGATTTGCTATAAACGTAGTAGACTGTACGCGCTTTCTACATGTCCCATTGCAATTTTTTCTTTTTTCTTTTCATGTTTCTTGTGATTTAATAATTAGATGACCACATGAAATCCCTACCACATGTGTGACCTTATACCTTTTTTTTAATGGTTCATATATCAAGGTCACATCACATAAGAGAAAAAGATTTTTGAAAATTCATATAAGAGAAAAGATTTTTCTTCTATTGTTGTCTTTCCAAATACCTCCGACTCGAGAATTTTATTTTTGAAA
>CAJVGC010000001.1:67948451-68007569 GCA_910822075.1 Senecio squalidus | reverse complement strand
GATCAATAAGATTAGAAAACAATCGATAGCGTATTGCTTCTACGTGGTGAATGGTGACAAGAAATATATTATTGCTCCAAACCGATTGTCTGAATCAGGAGAACGCATTTGCTTTAATAAAGTTGTTAGTGTTGTTTCAAAGCCATAGTAACACAAGAAACCATGAACCGCCTATGGATAGCTTTCCTTATATGGCAACTCCTTAAACCAGTAAACTCCCTAACACTAGTAAATTCGTATGTTACTCCACCTAAGCATTTATGTATAGGTTGTCTTTTCTCATGTAAGCAAACATGTCAGCCTCTTCCTTTATTAGCCTTATGATATAATAATCGTAACTGCTAGTATCACTCAGGATAAATTCAGTTTCAATTTCAGCAAGTTTTGAAGAAAGCTGAGAGACTTGCTGAAGATGAAACTGAATTTTGTTCGGAGTGATACTAGTAGTTACGATTATTATATCATAAGGCTAATAAAGGAAGAGGCTGACATTTTTGCTTACATGAGAAGAGACAACCTATACATAATTGTTTTCAGGGTAGGTGGAGTAACATACGAATTTATTGGTGTTAGGGAGTTTGCTAGTTCTGAGGAGTTGCCATATAAGGAAAGTTATCCATCGGCGGTTCATGGATTCTTGTGATACTATTGCTTTGAAACAACAGTAACAACTTCAATAGAGCAAATGCGTTCTCCTAATTCAGACAAATCGGTTTGAAGAAATAATATCTTTCTTGCCATCATTCACCTCGTAGAAGCAATACGTTATCGATTGTTTTCTAATCTTATTCATGTGACAAAATACTCTTCAATCGACCAACGGTTTCTATTAATGATTGGATTATGTTACTGATCGAGAACTCGGAAGTACTCTCTAATGATGTCAAGAAGTATGAAGGTGGTCCTGTTGTACTCGATAAAAAGGAAATGACACTTGAAGGATACAAAAATGAGAAAGATTCATGGACTCAGAATTGAAACGGATTATGCTCATACCAAGAATATGTTTCAGATTGGTTGTCATTGCCTACACTATCTTGATTAAAGTGTTTATCGTTCCACTGATACACTCATGTTTCTTTCCTTCATTTATAGATTTTGCCGTTTATGTTACTTTGTACTTGGTTCATACTTAAAGTTTAGGAGCTTCATTATCTCTGTGACATTTATTTTGATGGATCCTGATGTAAATATATTTTTACCAACATGAACTTTTTATGCAGTCTTGTTGTGATGAAACAACGGCAAGAAATCTTTGTCGTATTTAAAATATGCAGACTTTCGACCCATTTGACTCACCTTATTATCTCTTTTTTTTCTATTGAAATCGACGTATTTAAGTGGGTAATAAGAATGTTTTAATAAGAATGTTTTAACAGCAATTCTTTCTGTGAGCAGTAATTTTTAAGGTGGCAATCCTAACAGAGAAACACAAACAAAATTAGTTCTTTTTGGAAACCCACTTTTGAGTGGGTTCATTCACATGTTTTTGTTCCTTCCCAAGTTTAGTATGTGAGATTCTTTTCCACTCAGGGTTTTCTTAATTCCATTTATTTATTTCTTTCATACATTTCATAGAATAATGCCCTATGACTCCACAATATTTGCATTATTGATTTTTGAGATTAGTCTTTTGTGAATATGAGTTGTTTAGCATTTTTAAGTGACCGTGGTTTTTGGGATGAGAGTGACTTTTGTTTTGAAGATTTAGCTGAACTTTGTTTTTGGGGTGAGACTGACTTTTGTATCTAGGTCTAGTCTGATTTAATTGTTTGCAGCACACAACTTCATGTCCCTTTTCATCACAATTGTAAGAAGTTCTTTTAGGAAGTGTACTTTGTCTTTTTGAATTTGGTGAATTATTTCTGACGAGTGTATACGCACACATACTTACACAATACAACACCCGTTAAAGAGGATCGTTTTTCC
The DNA here is from genome assembly GCA_910822075.1 of Senecio squalidus. Lineage (NCBI taxonomy): Eukaryota > Viridiplantae > Streptophyta > Magnoliopsida > Asterales > Asteraceae > Senecio > Senecio squalidus. The sequence goes on along the minus strand of CAJVGC010000001.1, from coordinate 68,005,640 downwards.
TTTTTAGGGCCAATTAACGCAACAAACTCATTTTAGGCCAGAAAATGGCATAAAACAAAAAAAAAATCGGTAAGCCAAGATAGCCGATTTTACCTCCAAGGAAAAAGAACCCAACAAGGTCAAAACTTACACATTAGTAAGAGTTTACTAAACAAACTATTTAAAAGTTTTTTTTACCTCATTTAAGAATCGAAAACATTAGAAGTTTACTACTACTTTTGGACCTAAAACAAACGGAACTTTATAAATCGGTTACTATAACATTTAGAATAATTTTAACGATTCTTTATCTGAAATGGATACCATCAAACCCCTTCTTATTAAAAGACTCATTGAACAACACTCGTATAGTTTAATAAGAAGCTTTTCATTCATAAAAATAAACAAAATTTTATTCATACTTTAGAACCAAATTCTGCAAATTGAATCAACAGAAACACAAATATATGTACATTACCTCGATATATCGCTACTGAAAAAAACACTCAAAAACGAAATTCTTGTTCTATTGCTTCTGCCTGCCGTCGTTTTTTGCCTTCGTTTTTCAGGTCGTTGTGTTTCAGACAGATAATGTCGGGTTTTGTTATTCAACATTTGGGATTTGTTTTGGGCCATTTGTTTATGGGCTTATTAATATGAATTAATGTATTATAAAGGCAAAAAAAAAGTCAGGGTTTTTGTGATTGTATATTTAAAATAAATGTGTTTTAAAATATGTGCATCGTGAAATAATCACCAAAGTTTGTGCTTAAAACTAAGTTTGCTCCAATTTTTGGTCTATACAAAAAAAATGATCATAAAATTATAACCTAAGTTTCTAACAACGCAAACATTACTTATTGAATCATATTTTGAATTTATAAAAGAAAATGTACTTACTTGAGAATGTAGAATCAAATTGAGCTTCATTTCTAGTTTCTCTTTCTCCGATTATAACATGTTTTGTCCCATTATTTCTCCCATGAGGAATATGTAGTACCAATAGAGGTGGGTTAGTCGGGAGGGAACCGGGCAATGAGCACGAATTTAAACCCATTATATTTTGTGTAGAAATGAACCGTCATATTTAGTGTTGAAATGGCCATGCTAAGTTGGTATGAACTTCAAACAAAGAAAAAAAGCGTTAATTCTTTATTTAAAATCAAAATCTTAACAATTAGTGAGATATACAATCAGATAAAAACACGAGTAATGTGATAAATCTTCAAATACAATAGTTTAAGAAATTGTCTACACCAAAAATTGACTTTTCCACTACCTTTAACCAAGTAAGACAAAATATAGCTTCACAAAATCCTTTTTATCAAATCGAGGTTGGGATTTAAAATCACTACAATTAATAAACAAAGTATAATATACCAAACCAAAAATAAATGAACATGAGAATAAACACAACCAACCAAATCAATATATAAGGGAATATATAAGGGAAGACCTTGCTTATTCATAATCAAATTTACACACACGAACGAACTATATATATTTTTTCGCTTCAAGGCACAAATGCTCTTATAAATAACAATTGGGCATATATAAAAAAGGTTTCTATGTGTGTTTACATGAGAACTTTTCAATAATGCCTAATGATAAAGTCTCCATCAGAAAACATAAGAAAGCACAAGACCTTATATATATATATATATATATATATATATATATATATATATATATATATATATATATACATCTCGGATTTCACATGGCGTCGGGATGTTCAAGCCAAAACGATAAAAGATGCTAGTCTTACGAGATAATCAAGTGTGTAGAAAACAACAAAGTTTCAATTAATCACATACTAAAATTCATTCTAACCAAAATTCAAGACATGTGATTCGTCAAACAACAAACTCAAATCAACAACCACCATGATACGGTTACCTTGAGATGAAATGCAAAAAGGAACACAAACAAGTAGGAAAATAGTGTCTAAATTTATGTATTTTAACGCATCTCCAGTAAATATAACGCAAGCTTATTAAGATATTATAATCGTAGTTTTTTCTCTCCCTAAATAAAATTCTCTATAAGAACTCTGACTAGTGTTTAAGCCAAACAATTTATGATAATATTAGAAAACTGTTTTTAATGAGTTAAATAACAAAATGTTTCTTAAGTTTCAACTAGGTACAGTTAAGATTTCCCTATAAATATCGTGTTAAATGATCTGTTGTTTTAACTTGAAAATATTATTGTTTATCAAATTTAGAATTTTAGAAAGGGAGGTATGTTGCTCAACTCACTTGATCCAAAGAATTCTAAACTCACTCTTTATCCCATAATTTTTTTCAATATAAACTTATTAGTTTGGTTCGGCTTTTAGAGAAATATTGACGGTCAGCCAACTCCTTTTACACTTTTACAAAAGAATAAGACCTTTGAGATAATATTCACTTTCACTCAAAGATCTTATATTGTTTTTGAACTTTCCTTCCTAGAGTTGTTGATACTTATATTTCTTTTCTTAATACTAAAGTTTTGTTTCGAGCTTAGTCAAAAAGTATATAGATTTTACCTTATGTTTAAGAATTATTACGAATTAAGATTGTACATGGAACCACCAAAAATGAGGTAAGTTGGGTGTTTTAAACGTTTTAAACTCGACATCTATTCAACCTTGAAAAGAGGGCCCTAACCCTTGCTGACTTGCCTAACTGAGTGTCAAAAAATTTATTATCCAAATTTTTAGTCATATGTGAGTATACCCCTCAATAACTAAAAACATGATCATATTCTTAAACACTTTGTGATGCAAGTTTAGGAGTAGGTCATTCCTTTCAAGGTAAACTCGGTTTTCTATTGTTATAATCTGTGTAAAACGAACAACTTACCTCTTTTTGGTTTTTCTGTGGACATTCCTAGTTCGTAATATTTTTGCACTTGAGGTGAAATTTATAAACTAGTTCGAAACAAAACTTAAGTATTAAGAGAGAAAAAAGAATAAGTATCGAAACCAAAACTTCTACGATGGAAAGAGAAAAAAAAACAATATAAGATCTTGGCGTCTTAGGTAAAAGTGAAGAATATCTAAAAAGTCTTCTTCCTTGTAAAAGTGTAATATGTTGGCTATCAATAAATCTTTCCCTAAAATCTAAATTAGAATATTAAGTTCTAACTTTTTGATCATTATTTTTAAATATCAAACATGAATACTTTTAAACATTTACTTTAATCGATGAATTACAAAAATCTGTTTCAAATTATATACTTGTACCTTTGGAAAAACTTTGTAGTTTATTTTAAATCAACTTAAGTTTTGTATCAAAATGTATATTTATAATTATAAATATCTATAAAGTTTAATCCGAAAAGAAAGAAAATAAAAACACCTAACCCAACCAAAAGAAAGTTTGATCCGGTCTGAGTTTTTAAAAACACCATATTTACCAAGGTCTGATCTATGTAATACATCAAAAACCAGCCAAACTGAATCGTGTCTAACCTATTACAAACTATTTAAAATTAAAACATAAACCAATCTGAATACCCTGTATTTTATTTCTAAATCCAGCTCAGTTAACAGCATATATGATTAGCCCTATTTTATTTCTAAAAAAACATAAATCAAAATAACAAATATTGGTACACACAAATAGCAAAATTAGACCCAAAAAAAACATGTGAATTCATAATAATAATAATAATAAAGAAGATGAAAAAGTACCTTTGACAAGTTTGGAGATGATAAAGTAATTTTGTAGATCGATTGCATCGATTTGATGTGAAAAACTGCGGCAGAGTCTGCAACGTTTCAAAAAAATCGAAAACCTAACCGAAACCGGTTTGTAGAAAAACCGGTTAACACATAACCAAAACCGGGTGGAGATAACCGAACCGGTTTCCACCGGTTAAACATTTTTTGCAAAATCGGGTTTTTTTCGGTTTTTACCGGTTTTTTCCATAGATCGTCAACTGCTTCGTTTTAGAGACTATACATATGGTTATGGTGATTTCGATCCCGTCGTGGATGTCCATGGTTTCCGATGAGAGGAGTGTTTTTTAGAAGAAACCATGAAACAAGTTACGTATAGATGGTTCTGTGTATGTGCAATTTAGAAGAAACCATGAACCATGGACTTCCCCGACGGTTTTTATCGGTTTTGGAGTGGCGGCGATGTGGTGGTTGGATTAGGGTTTGGGGTGGGTAAGGTGGAGTGAGAAGGAACCCTTAGATGAGTGATGAGTGATGAGTGATGAGTGATGAGGGATTTTAGTTAACTACACAAAAGAGAAAAAAAAATCTTCTTTTAGTTTGGAGTCCATAAAGAATTGGATTTTTTCTTATTGGATTTTATAAACAGTTTAAAGTACTAAACATATTCAGAAAATAATATTTAGATAAATCTCAATCCGAAAATAAATTAAACTAATATCTAAAAAAAAAATTCTAAAATATCATATTTCAATTATTAAAAATTATTAAATAAATCCGAAAATCGGTTGATGTCTTTTTTTCTAATTCTATTATTTTATAAAACTTATGTTTGTATTATTTAGAATCCGAAAAAAAAAAAAACTGATTAAAAAACCGGTTCAAAACCGAAAAAACCGATTCCGAACATTTTTAACCGAAAAAAACCGGTTTCAAAACCGAAACCGATTAAAACCGGTTTTTTTTTACTGTTTTTTTTTTAATCGAAAACCGATAAAAACCGGTTTTGTTGCACCTATAAGCTTATATAAGGAGCTTATGGCTTATTGATATTTCGGCTTATGTTTTATAAGCCCGGATTTTCCGGCTTATGTAACCATTTATGGACTTATTACTGTTTATTATGTCATAATACACAGTAATAAGCTCATAAACGGTTATATAAGCCGAAAAATTCGGGCTTATGAAACATAAGCCGAAATGTCAATAAGTTATAAGTCGCTTATATAAGCCCAAACAAACACATCCTTATATTTATATATTAACAAACCCATTTGATGTGAAACACTGCGGCATCTCTGCAAGGTTTAAAAAAAAACGCAGATGCTAGGTTTTAATTTGTCGTTTCCAATCTTTTTGTTTTAGACCCAAACTTCTAAAGCCCAATGTATAAAAAGAGTTAGTATGGTCGGTTATGACCGTAAACCAAACCATAACCCACACACTTCTGGTTATTCGACATTTATTGGGTGTTAGTGGATCGATTATTGTTTATCAAATCTAGTTCGGTTAACCAATTAATTATCACAATAACTACTATTATTCTACTAAGGTTTATAGAAATATATAATTTGTTAATATAGTTTGCCGAAATAGTTAAAAGATAAAATTCATCTATATATTTACATTAAACATTTAACCAAAGCACATTTTAACAACTTATCCTATGCTATAAAAGTTAGAATTTAAACAACTAGCAAAAGTTGGCACTTAAAGAACTATAAAAGAAATATATGGTTCGGTTCGGTTCGGTTATAACGGATCGGTTTTTGACACTTAAAGAACTAAAAAAAAAACTATAGTTAGTTGATTTAGTTTATGTAAAGATAGAAAAAAACTATAAAACATAATTAGTAATATGTATATATTTTGAAAAATTAGTTTTACACGGCTTTACCTATAACCTTATCCGCATATAAAATTTTAACGGTTTTATACATCCACAACAGACGGATACTCACGGATCTCTGGTTTTCTATTACCCATTGTCATCCCTAAATTTTAGTGATGATAAATTAATTTGGAATCAATAGATGAAATGTGTCTTTTCTTTTTTCTAAGATTAAATAGAATTTCCGGTGAGTTTTCTTTTTCCGACAAGACCCAATATAACTCGATTAGATGCAGCCATAACAAAAGAATATGCAGCTTAAAACCAAATGGAAGTGAACCAAGTGCAAGCAAGTCCTAAGTCAACCAAGTTCAAGTTCAACTCCGGTTAAAAACTAGAGACTTATTTATAAAAAAAACTAAAGATTAATGTAACGGAATATTAGTTAAGAGTTCAAGAACACAGAATGTTAACTAAACGAAACCATAAACCACATCCCCCAAACATATAATACAATGCTTAAAACGAGTAACTGATGTTCAACAACATTTGACAATCGTTACAAGAAGTGAGTTTGAAGCATCAAAAAGTGTGATCTCAAACGGGCTAATTTCATAATATATTATACATTATACAATCACCGAACATCAAGCTTACCAGAAGGACTACTAAGATTCCCCATCTTTTCTGTAATCTTATCTAAAGTACTAGTATTCCACAAAGATTTAATTACATCTCGTCTTTCAGACTGAACTTCCTGCGTGTCACCACCTCCAGGTGTTTCTGTCAAAAACTGTTCCCAAAAAACATCATTTGCTCCTGTTTGGACTGGCGGTGGCACCACTGTACCACCACCGTCACCACCACCATCAGCGGCAACAGGCTCTGCATTCACATCAATCCCTGGAGACTTACTTTTCACCCGAGAATCTTGATTCGTGTACATCAATGAAACAGTAGGGCTGTCAGCATGATCAAATCTTGAATCATAATCATCAAAATCGTGTTTTTCTTGGCTGGAAGTTTTCACTACATCGTTCACAAAATCCACCCAAAATTTCAAAGACGAATCTAATTTATTTATTACCGCATTAGCATCTTGGTTCTCGTTTTCATCTATATTCGCCTCACTGTGTAAATAACTAGATATTAGAAGTCTTCTCTTTTTGCTGTTTGTTTCCAAATCTTGCAGACCTGACGAAGAAATTCTGGGCTTTTCTAGTAATTGAGCAAGAAACGAGATCATTTTCCCCTGTTTTAATTTTATCTCCTGTAAACGTTCTTTTAAAGAGGTTAATTTATTTTCATTTTCTTGATTCTCCCGCTTGTAACTCTGTAGTTGAAGTCGAAGAGAGCCTGCTTCGTGTTTTAATTTTGTGATATCGTTTTCGTATTCTTGTCTTTCTGAAGACGAAAGTTGAGTTAAAGAAGTTTGTTGAGAAGGTGTTGAGTGGCTATGGATTGGCTTCCGCCGGTGAATATTTTTCAAAAGGTGTCTTTGTCCTCTTATGAATTCATCGTTTGCAAATTCCCACTGGTCGGGATCTACTTTTCTAAAACCCTGTATAGAACATTTACAATAGATAGTATTATATAACGAAGTAAACTTGAATGTACAAAGAATATATGAAACTAAAACAGCTTTTGCTGCATCAATAACATTAAACAACCTAAGTGGAGGTGGCAAGATGGTCATCTCGGTCTAGTTGGGTAACGGGTCAAAACAAGGTGGGTCCAAACCAAATTTTATCCATTTTTAAATATGTTTGTAGATGATTAATGCGTTACTTATGATTACAAAACAATACTTTTTCCAATATTTGAATATAAAAATTTAGGCAGACACTTGTAAGCAGATAAATAAGAGTTTGGGCGAGCCATTGGACTCAACCCATTTGACATGTCGCTAAAAAATCTTTGACCCAATTGTGAAAAACACAACCCAATCGACCCATTCATAAATAAATGGGTCGACTTTGCCACCTCAACAATCAAGATAAGAAATATGAATCTCTAGAACAGTGGTTGTGAGTTCAGGGCTTTCAGCTAATAGGGTGTGTGTATCTTAAGCGTTTCAAGAAAATTGGTACAATTGAACCTAAAATAATTATGATCAAAGATCTACGCAAGCAAGAAGCTTTAAAATGAAATTAAAAAGACGAGCGTATAGGAACCAAACATTACAAATAAGAGTAAACAAGTAGAAGCATTATAATTATTTTTCGTGTAGTGTAATGTATGGTTCTCATAATGGGTAACTTTTTAGTTATTTATGCAAATCAACTAATTGACCCTTGGAAAAGTACATTATACTTGCACGTAAGGTTTTCTTGGCGATTGCATACCTACATATTATTTATCACTAACAGCAATTATGACATGAGAAATGTCGATTATGACATGAAAAATGTTGGTTACATTATAACAGAATTCTTAGCAGAAGTTCTAAATACTCCCGCTTATATCTGCTTAAAGGGTTACCTAGGCTTTACCCATCCCAAATGACTTCGGTTACCAACTAATTGCTGAATTAAGTGTTTCAAACACTAAATTTAGATTACTCAAGCTAGGGAGCATGATCAGTGTAACAGAATTAATAGAGTTTACCATGTTAATCCGAATTAGTGATTTATTCGGCTAGGAAGGTGTTGGCCCAAAAAAACTAAGTCAGTAGAAAATTAAATAAATCATATACATAAATGAAAATTAATGATTAAAATGACTTTGGGCTTAATCCGACAGAAAGCAAAAGGATGTTAACATACTCTATGAACACTTATATCTATATAGGAATATGATGTGTCAGGAATATATCAACAAATTGGGGATTTTAGTTAGACTTTTCGGTAGTTTAGACGTGTAGTGAGGTGTAGTTTCTGATAAGATATTATATATGCTTTTCAATTTCAATCTTTGTTAAACTCTTCCATTCAATATATATGTTTTTATAGATTTTCACGAAAATATGGGATAGATATTCACTAAATCCAAATCAAATATATGCAAATTTATTTAACAACATTGAATATGGATACGGACGTCTGTTCCCGAGAACTATCCATAAGTACTGCTACACTCCATTTCCTTTAGCAATTAATATACATTTTTTTGAAGCTTAACTTGTAACATATATAGATAAGTCATCATGTTATCATATAGCATATTTTTCCTCTATATCTTTTTTTTGCTTCCATTTAGCTTACGTTACATAATTCAATGCACAAAAAAGATATAATCCTATAAGGTTACGTTATCTAATGCATCTTCACTCCTGTTTGGATGTGCGTTTAAACTGGTATAATTCTATATTCAGATTATCTAGGGTCAAAACAATTACATTTGGATATACATATAGCGAGTTGAAGATAAATACCAACTATTAACGTAAATGTAATATTTCTTATATAAAAGAAAGATGAAAGAATATGCTTACATATGTATTAAGCTGTCGAACGAAACTGGAGAAATTGTTATGCTTGAAGTACTTAGGAAGCAATTCACTAGCAAATTCCGGTGGATTCCAAACAACAAAACTAGTTCCAGTATGACTCCAAGAAACAATATGATCAGTTAAAGGATCATCTACCATCTCATAAGTTTTAGTTAAAAATGGTGGCGATGAATTCGATCCCCCTTGAGAACCATCCATCACAATAAACCAACAATACGTAAAGAAAAACAAAACTTCAACCAACCACTATCCTTTGAAATTAAAATCCACACACTCTAAAGGCACCTCGAATGCAAATAGTCAAAATAAACCAACCTGTCCAAATAGATCAAATTACTAATAAGCACTCGAATATAAACACGAAGCATTATAAAATTACAATAATCTTATATTCATGTAATTATAACACAATTTTTAAATACTCTACAAAACCTACCTCTTTCAATAATAAATAAGGAGCTAATATATGACTTAAAACTCATTTATGTTGTTTCGTTTTATTTTCTCGTTTACGAGCTTATTATGACTTAAAACGAAGAGAAAAAAAATCTCATAAGCCGAAAATAAGGCCAATTATGAAAAATAAACCGAACCAAATAAGCTCGTTCTCGTTTGTTCAAATCAATAATCAGTACTATAACACTTCACAAAAGTAAAACGAGTGATCCACACTCGATTTCAAAAAATGTAAAATTAGGGTTAGTTCAAATCAATAATCATTACTAAAATCAATCCACAAACAAAAATTATCATAAACTTACAATAACTTAATAATTAAGTTAAAATTGAAATTAAAACATTTGGAAATGATCCTATTAACTAATTGATTTAATAAAAAAGATGAATTAGGGTTTAGATCAATTGAGGGATTTACCTTTGACTAGAATTGGGAAAATGCGTTGACTTTGAAAAATGAAATTGAGCTGGGTTTTGGTTATGATCTAGATTAATCTGGAAATAAATGGATTTGAAATTCAAGCCGCCAGGGAGACAGTTGGACTTTTAACAAGCCGCCGATGCCATGTGTCAATTAACTAAATGCAAGATTTAATTGTAATAATTAGGATTGGAGTACTATTTTAATTGATACTATTTTAATTGATACAATCTGTGTATCATTTTTTGGATAATCATCTTGATTCGAGTATATTTAGAGCACACGGTATAATAATTGTGATTCTGAATGATTGTGTGATTTTTTTGCTGACGTGTGTGTTTTTTGGTGGTGTGATAATAATGATTGTTCGTAATTGTGGGTGATTATGGAAGACATGAGACGTCTCCAAATGTCAAAATATTGTCTCATGCTCTAGTGTCGAGGCATAATAGTGTGGGGTTGCAAAGAATATTGTGGGGTTGCAAACATTATTAGTTATTATTATTATTATCTTGGTGAAATTTGACAATTTCATTGATATTTAAAATTTTTCTTCACAAAATGAAAGGAATCTTAAACTCTACAAACAAAGGAATTTGATGGAATGTTAGGAATTCAAGTTCTATACGGTTATTAATCCAAATAAGATTTGGAATGATTAAATTCTAATTCCCCTAAAATTCGAGAGCTAAACGGGCCGAAGAAAATGTAAATGCGACCCACTCTTTTGAAGAAAATAATGTTCGAAGAGGACTTTTCAACTCTTTAAATAGTATTAAAGTAAGAAATGTAGTAGGAAATCGTTTTACTCCTAGCCTTGTCATTTCTTTACCACCGATTAATTTCGATGGATAACAAAACACAATGTTGATATATATCTATATACACGATAACAAAAGCTTTACCTTCCCTAGCGTCTCTCAATATCAAGCCAATTAAATGAGCGACACACGGAAAGAAAATAAGTGAGGTCTTTTATTCTTTAGCATTATCGGCTAAGCTAAAGCACTATCCGTGATAACTTGAACTACCTTCTTTTCTCCAACTTCTTAAAGAAGTGCATCAAGCATTTCAAACAATTGCTTTGCGTCTTGGGCAAATGATGATGTTTCAATCGATCTTAAACATATGGTACCACGATTTACCAAAGAGTCCAAAGAGTAGCCTTTGTTTTCCATCAGTTCAACCATCCGACAAAATTATGCACCCCATGGACTTCCATTCTTCTTTATATTTTTTTTTCAACCCCTCGTCCACATGATCCACGTCTTTCTACAAATACGTAACTCTTTCCCCGTGATAATAAAGAATGGGGTTTTAAGACTTTACCGTACTCCCCAAAACACCTCAAAGCTTCTTTCCACAAAGAACATTTTACCATATTAAATCGCAAAGCTTCACCATACTAAAGTCGAAATAAAGAACGAGTTATATTTTTTTTGTATATTTTATTGTTTGGTTCATTGTTCTTTGTTTTTCTTTTCTCACAATGAATGCAATTTTTCGTGTAACTTTAGATTTTCATCATCACTTTCCATTTGAAAGAATTTATCATCCTTATCCCTTTTTCGTCATAAAATCCTTTTAACATTTTTATGAATATCGTTTTGGTGGTTCTATCGACAATATGACATTCATATCCTTCTTTTCTCGTTACCACAAGATGGTTTATCATTCTATTCACTCCGATAGACATTTCATATTTACAATAATTACATTTTAATCTAATTCTATTGTTTTACAATAATTACATTGTACCCTAATTATATTTTCTTGGATGCATGCACCTTAGTACAATGTTCCCAAGTTATATCGATTAGTTTCGTTTTTGTCATGGATGTAAAACAAATACAAACAGTAGCATAAAGAAAGTCTAACATAAAAAAGGTTATGTATCTTTTTTGTAATTTTTTGGTTTTTTTTTTTTTGTGGAATCATGTTATGGCCCGATGGTTTTCTGTTTTCCTCTAACTCGTCCGTTTTATGAATTAAAGTCAAAGCATTACTCGTGATTGAGGTTCCGAGTTGAATGCACCCTATACGGTACTTTTTACATGTCAATCTTAAGTTTGGTCGAAAATTGCAGATCTTTTCTTTTAACTTTCAAATTATATGAAAAACACTTATCTTTTATTGTTTTAACAATTTCGTTACTAATGACAATTAATTGACTAAAATGTCGATCGAACTTGACATAGAGAAAAGTATAAGGTCATTTTAATTATGTAAGAGTGTTAAAATCAATCAAATATAAGAACATATAATGTAATTTGTAAAGCTAAAAGACATGATCTTTAAATTTAAAGAACAATGAAAAATACATAACATCTAATTTACTTTTAATTTTTTTCATGATAAATACACACTTTCTTCTAAATCTTAGACAATGCTACTTTTTCTTCTTAAATTAAATTAGAGCTAAAGTAAACAATTTAGTATTTAACAATTAAAAGAAAAAATTACATTAATTCTTAAATAAAAAATACAATGAAACATTGACTAATAAAAAGCAATAAAACATTAAATTAAAAATACAATTTTTTTTCTCAATATTCCACTTATTCGTATTTTTTCGTTTTGGTGATAGAGAGGTTAATAATGCATCTCCCGATAAGTGATGCCAATAGTGGGAGAGCTTGACGATACTCATTTTTCGAGTCATCGTTAAAATGTTTTTGCATATCATTGTAGATTTCGTTGAACTCGACACTTTCTTGCATATGTGGTGGACCTTTGTAAAAGTTGGTCGTGGTTACGATAAACCTTGTGCTAATGAACCGCGTGAAAGTAATCGGTAACCTTTGTCCAAAATCTATTTTGTAGTTGATCATTTCTGACACTAGAATGGGTTCAAATTAACCCTTGAGCCAAAAGAACTGCTTGTTTGGTTGGCATTGAAATGGTGGAGGGTATTGATTTATGTATTGTGGAGTGGGCGATGAACCTTGATATATATAAGAACATGTGAGATGTAAACAATGGAGAAATAGTTACATAGTTGATCGGTGAACATTCAAGAGGGAAAGTATCTCATAACGAAGATGAAGATATGGGTTTCTTACAATATGATTGATAATCCTTGATTGAGGTTATTTTGGAAATAATGAAAATGTTGAAGGTTTAAAAATGTTGGTAATGGTTTTATAGTTGAGAAAAATATATAAGATATGTTTAGCAGGAGCGAAGATTTTAGAAGCTTTAAGTTTTTAAATTAATCTCTTAAATAGAAAGACGAGTTTGGTTATCAAAAGCTTTAGACTTTTAATTTAAAATAAAATCCTCAAATAAAAAGTTTTTTGAGCTTGAAATTTAAAAAAAAAAAAATCTTAAAAATAAATATTCCAACTTACAACATTTAGCTATAGCTTGTAACTTCAACTTCTAGTCTCGTAAACACTCAGAATGAGGGATGAAATATAAAAGGTGAAGGATTATATAAATATATATATTTTTTTTCTTCTAAGAAAATGTGAAACCAAGGAAGCTAGTGGCCTCGCCGAGCTCAATAAGGAACGGTTTGATGGTTCCGGTGAGCTCGACTCCCATATGACGAGCTAGGTGAGCTCGTTGTAGGTGGCCGAGTGGTATAATTAGAATGACATGTTTCATTTTCGAACTTTTCAAAAATTTACTTATTTAATATGCTAATTTATGAATTTCACCAAATATGAATAAAAAAGTACGCAAAGGCATAACACCGAGCTTGAAGTTGTTTGATGCATTCTAAAAGATAACTACACCCCAAAAAAAATCTATTCTGAAACTAAACCGCTATGTGCATACTCATTTTGTACAAACTTTTGTATGATTCAATATATCCTACACTAATCGAAAATTTACACTACTTTCCTACATATTTCTAGTTTACTTATAGAACCAATTCTCGCTGGCAATAATGAGTTGATCTCCGTCTCTAATGAGTTGTATATCATCAATAAGAGCTCCTAGTTTATCTAAAACTTTTCTAGGAGAAATTGAAAACTTTTGTGCACCGATATCTAGTAGCTCTTGGAGAGTTTCAGGAAGACGTATAAGTTTCCCTGTTTCATCGTTTACCTCAGGACAACTAATGGTTACTCTACAGATTTTATGCGCTCGCGCATCTGCACCATACCTACGTAGCGGTGATGCCATAAACTCCATTTCATCTGCATAATGTAAGCAAAATTGAAGTTGCGTGTTTCCAGAAAAAAGTTCCACGAAAACAAAATTTCCAATTTCTAGATTTGATAGTTACCATTTTGAAAACTCATTTTTAATGTGTTGTACTATCTCTTATATCTTATACCATTTTTAAGACTTCTCTAATTTTAAAACACGGAAAAAGGGTGAGGATTAGAACATGTTTTCTAAATTTTCGACACTTTTCGACATAAAATTACTCTATTTCTGTAGAAAATTGTAGTTTAAAAAAGTGGAAAAAATAAAAAAATCCTAAGTACTATCAAGAAAATGCTTACCTGTACTTTGTTTCCTACTAGCAGATGAAACAATCCCGAAAACCGAATTACTAAAGTCATCAGCCCGTCTCCTGGCATCTTGTATTCCAGCAGACGAAGTCCTCGACATTTCCTTAGGCATATGACGCATTTTGGGCTCACTTTGGTATTTCTTGATATACGCCGCACCATCAAGTTTCGTTTTAATCTTACTAGGTTTCTCTTTAGGCAATGGCATATTCCGAAACAACTCTAATATATCTTCGTGCCCTTGATGATCTGCCAAATCGCGTGGGGTCCACCCATGCATATCTGGAATATCAATATTTGCTCCATGATTTATCAAAAACTCTACTACTTGTGTTTTCTCTTCAGATATGGCTTTATGGAGTGCGGTTGTTCCTATACTATTCCGAACTGTTACATTTCCGCCATGTTTTATTATGTCTTTTAGCAATTCTATGTTGTTTTGTTCAACGGCGTAAGAAGCGTAATCGCCCACTTCACCTGAAGCTAAAGTTGCACCATTGTCTACAAGCAGTTTAATAATGGGTTCATTTTGCCCGATGATTGCACTCCACAACGGCACATTTCCTTCAAAATCTGCAACAACACAACACTAATAACAATCAACCTTCACTTGTGTAGTGTAAGTTAAATAGAACCGAAAAAACATTTATCTGTTGGTGTTACATATGTAAGGGATCTACTTTCAATGTTTTCCTAATTTTAATGTTCCATTACGGATTTTGTTCCTACTTTCGATGTTCATTACGTTTGTAGCAGTACTGTCAATGCTTCATTATGTGGACGAGGGACTAGATCCGTGATGAAACATTGAAAGTGAGACCAAACTTGCAAATGGTGTGATCATAAGATACCTCTTTTATTAGGATCTGCTCCATGATCTAAGAGTAAAAGCACACATCCTAAATTTCCTTTAGACGCTGCAAGATTCTGAAAAAATTAAACAGAAACGAGTTTAACATAAATTAAGTTCAAATCATAATTTTAATCATATTAGATAATAATTTTTAGTTTTTTATTTTTTTTTATTTTTACAAAAGTATTTCAGGCCAAACCAACCCAACCCGTTTTGACCTAAATTTATAGTAAGAAATTGCATACCAATACTGTCTGTCCGGAATTGTCCATCTCATTTGCGTCAAGGCCACCTCGTTTAAGTAATTTATGTAGCAAAACATCATCACCTCTTGATACCGCAAAATATAAACTCAACGGCACGTCCATCCTTCCTTGAGACAACATATTCTCTGTATCTAGCAATACTGCTTCCATTACCGGGTCTGTTTTTTCTTTTAAATGCTACGTCCATATATATAAACAACCGATAAGTAATACAATTTAACATGTCACATCATTTGTAGCTAAAACAAAAATAAAGTAAAATAGAGGTTTGATATGAACCTGAAGAAGATTGCTGATGATTATTGTGCCATCTGCAACATTTGACTGAATGATGTTGCGAAATTGGGTGCGATTTAGTCTTAGCAGTTGGCTTAATCGTCTTGTACGAACTGTAAACACTTGTGGCCTATAACAAAGTACACCTATTTCACCACATACATCTCCTGTCTTTAACTCTTTAACAATCTACAAACCATGCAAATAAGAGTCTTTAATATTACAACAACACGTTATAAACTGCTTTGTTATAAATTACCTGTTCAACTCCACTTCTCCGAGAGATTAACTCCTGAGTAAAAAGTCCAGTTACATATTTTAGTAGCAAAAAGAAGATATATAGAATCCAAAATATCTCGTCATGAATTGAATGTTTTATATTACCACTGCACCAGACACCAAAATGTAGAAGTCTGTGGGAGCTTCATTTTGCAAGATTACGTCTTCTTTGGGTGGAAAATACTCGGCTTTCATCTCCGACACCTACAAACATGTAATGAAAATAAAAACATCCAACTTATCAAAGTTATGCATATATAGGGTGGTATGTTTGACTAGTACTAATAAAAAAACATACAGAGTAAATTGGAAGCAAAATAAACAAAAGCGTAATATGTTGGTTCTTACCAGTTGAAACAATGTGTCGTTTGACACACCATTAAACAAGTACACTTGATCCACAAGGCCGTAGAAGAGAAAATTTGAAATACTTGATTGAATGGCTTTCGGAAGCAGATCGATAATTTCTTGTTGTTGCAACCATTCTGAGTCAGCTCGGTACTTTAAGCATAAGTGGGAAAGCATTTGATCCTGCAAGCGAGGAGGGAGGTGGTTCCTTTGTGCAAACCCTGATGCAGCTTGAATGGTCTCTCTCTACAATATACAAATATTCGCACATTCAACATATAGATAAATTGGTCGAAATTGTCATCTCCAGATATACGTTGTATGTCAGGGAAAAGGACTTACAAATTTCCTTGTTCGACCAGTCCTATCAACAATTAAAGTGGTCATATTTCCAATGAAATATGCACTTAAACCCATGTTGAAGAGCATAAAGCATGATGTAAATACCATTTCCTTCCAATTGACAGCATGTATATCACCGTAGCCAGTGGTAGTCATTGTGGTAGTAGTCCAATAAACTGCCCGTATATAACGTTTTGCTAGATTTTCATTATTTACATCCGTAGGGGAAAGTGCCAACCAAGTAAGTGATTTATCCTTGTAACGGTGTGCAATAAGATACAAAAGGCAAGCAGATAAGTGAACCGTAAAGAGTGAAACCTACAATCTCAATAAAAGCTTCATCAGTATATATTGAACAAACAACACAAGTAGAGCATTAAATAAATAGATAATAATAGCTAAAAATGAAAGGGGCCAAACATGTTGAAAATCGTCCAAAGTCTATTTACGTAAATCTTCCTAAAACAATTTATTTAAAATTTATATTATTATAGAAAATAATATGATATTTGTAATCATAATCAAACTACTTTTTTCTAAGAAAAATAAATAAATGTGCGAAAAGTGTTTTAGGTCAACTCATCCTCCCATTCTGGCCGATCTCACATGACATGTACCAAAAAATATATTTGATTCGTTACCCGACACTCATGACCCACCCATTTCTCCATCGCATAGAGCAAAACATACATATACTTACGAAAACAAGCTTTGCGCATCGAACCCAGAAGTAGTTGAAGTTACGATTTTTCTCCAATCTGTTCATAATTATACAAAGATACAAATCAAACTACAGAAAATTAGTTTATGAATTTGAAAGGCATATATATGAAGAACCGCTATTAGCAATTTCATAAACACAAAAAAAAACATAAACACTTGATATAAAAGATAAAATTTACCTTGCAAACATTTGACTTACTCTTCGAAGACGCCAAAGTCTAAGCATATTAAAGTAACCGTACGGTTGCATGGTATCAGGCAACATGCTTCGACCAACTTCAGAAGGGATTGTGGATATCAAATCAAATGCGAACCATGTTTTTAAATATCTCCAAGCAATCAAGTTACGATCATCAATGAGTAGGTAACTAGTTTTATCTAGGTATGCAACAAAGAAGGTTAAAACAATGTCAATTGCAAAGAATCCATTGACAACATTGTCCGTGATAGCAAGAGGACGGTCTGGTGCATCTAGAAATCCAAACTCGAATGGAGAAACCCAAGCTACGTAAAACACTAGGACTACTAGATATCCTTGCCAAATTCTGCATGTCACAAAAAATATAACCTAGTTAACTCCATTGTACTGATTTTCTCGTTAGTACCATATTCGACGTAGTGCAACTTTTAACGACATGATATATTTAGCAAAATATCCTTAAAATGTAAGAAAAAAAATATTGGTTACATGATGAAAAGGTTACCAGTTACATACAATAAAAGCTATGAAATTTTTTGATACAATAAACCCTGCCTTAATTTACCAGAATTACCAAAAGACATCCATTTGTAATTGTGTTTTATATAAATAAACATAGAATGTAAATCCTTTTTTGTACGAATATAGCAGGTAGATCCACAATATTAAAATCAACACTACCTATAACGACGATTTAAGGGGTTGATGGTGAAGGGACGAAGCTTGACATGGCGCGTGGATTGTGCACCAAGCGACGGAAGAATGCTGCTACGGAGGCTGTGGACCGAGGAGAGACGTTCGTCTCTTGAAATGGCCTCGAATTCACCGGAATCCTCTCCGCTACCACCACCACCTCCTCCCAATCTTCCACCACCTACCCATGATCCTTTTAACATTCTTTTTCTTCTTCACAACATTTAAAACCCTAATTTTTTTTGTAAAAAAAAATTATGTTTTGTTTTTTGTTTGGAATATATGTGTGTGTGACTCTGAGCCCTTTTCTTCCTCCCCATCCGTAGCCATTGAAATGTTGGGAGACAACAACCGTATCAACTAACTTTTATTCATTTCCTCTTGTTTTGCATAATTTTCATTTTAAAACCCTCAAATATTACATATTTTCACTCTATGCCATTAATTTTGATACATACTTACTAGAAGCCTAGAACTATTAGGTTATTCATGTTGTGTTATTCCGAGATGGTGAGTCTTTTATTTAGATGTTTGTGATCTCTCAAAAGGAGAATTTTGACGAGGGTCCCTAACCCCATTTACTATTTATTGACCATTTTCCTTACCACTTCAATATGTTAGATAAAGTTTAAATTTAGAGCACTCGGAGTGATAATCACGATTGTGAGTGATTGTGGGATTGTTTTTGTTGACGTGACATCCACAATGAGAGTTGTGAGTTTTTTTGTGGAGTGATAATGATGATTGTGGGAGATGTGTGACCCGCATTTTTTTTTTTTTAAAAGACATTTAAATAAGATAAATATAAGATTTTATTAAAATAAAAAATAAAAAACTACAAATAAGTATTATATTATCAAATTTAAAACAAAATTAACTTTTTATAATATATAAAATTAAAAAAAAAATTAAAAGCACAAATGAAAAAACTTTAGGATTAAAATACAAATAACTAAAACTATAAAGTCAAAAGTAAAACTTTAAGAAAAAGACCAATTAGATTAGAAACGTGCAAAAATTAAAACTGCAAATTAACCTTTCATCTCCGATCTATTTGCTTCATTTTAGAAACATGCAACAAAAAAGTTAGATTAGAAATATATGACATATTTTTTAATATTATAGGAAATAAAGGAAAAAAAGAAGGAAAAAACACCCAATCATCACCACGGCTCGTTTTGTGCAGAACGGAAGCCACAACGAGAAGTCGACGGAGTGATAATGAAATGATGGCGTCGTTGTGAAGGTGACAACAAGTGGGATAACGACCCACTTCTTATGCTCTTATAGCTTTTGTAAAGATATTAGGACACTTTACATGGGGTGGGAAGAAAACCAAAAATTTAAATACTACAAAAAGTTTAATAGAAACTCATATATAAGTCTGATTTTAAGGTAAAATCGGTGTGTTTTAAATTATACTCATTTAGAGGAAAAGACATTGGTTTCTTAAATTAGATTGGTGTTTCACCGGTTTAATTAGGTAGCTTATCCCTTATTTTATGTTATTCAACTACCACAATATTTTTCTTTTGTGCACCTCGATCAAATTTACTTTATAACAACTTTTCAAGAATCATAAGTGTCATTTTTATCTACTTTTTTCTCTCTAAATCTTCAAACACTAAGTAATATACCACAAAAATCCGTCACCGCCACGATTAAATCACTTTTTTCTTTCTAAATCTTCAAAAACTAAGTAATCTACCACAAAATTCCGTCACCGCCACGATTAAATCGAATCATTTCCACTACAAGTCATCCTCATCCACATCATAATGAATTACTTCTACGTAACACAAACTACTACATCCATCAAATCGTCACATCCGGTCGACGACTACCACCACCTAATCGGCTTACGTAGCCTCGTCATGCTACAAATCATCCCCATCCACACCATTACACACCATTAGGTTAATTACTTACATATTATTAGATTTCGACCATTTCTCAAATTCATAATGTTTATTTAATTGAATATAAATATATATTATTTTTACTTTTTTTTTTTAATTAATAGAGTTGTTCTATGTTTTTTTTTAGCAAATCACTTTTGAAAATATCTAGTTTTTCACGAGCTTGGCCAATTTCCTTTTGTTAAACATGCAAATTGCTACGATCTCTCACATAGCACAAAAAAGCTTGTTTTGACGATTAAAAGCCTTTTGTGTCGTGAGAGAGGTCAAATAGATTTTTTATCAAGAAAAAAATGACTAAGCTCGTAAAAAAGTTCATTTTTCTTTAGAGCTAATTGTTAAATAACGAAGAACATGTTCATTATTTGAAAAAATATTATAACTAAAATATATATTAATATTCAATATAATAAATGATAGATTATGTATGAGAGGACAACCAAACTACTTCAAACACCGATAATATGGTTTCAGATTATTGAAGAACTGAATAACCGAATCAAAATATTATACAAAATTTATCTTTTTTCTATTACTATATTTATTAATAAAATTTACTTAAATGTATAAATATGGTTTGTTTTGATGAAAGTAATACAACTTAATTAGATATAAGAGCACCCGGAGTGGGGTGTCACACCCCGCTCAAAGCGGAACGCGGAGTGTTCCAGTTAAAGATATCAATAGTCAAGGATTACAACATTCAACCGTAAACAAAACATCAAAATATATTAATCATGCCTCGAGGTTTTAAAATACAATACAAATGTCAAATATTCGGATCATAAAGGAATTACATCAAGCAAAACGAATTCCAAATACAATAAATAGATGATCCCAAAATAAGCAAGGCATGATCAAATAAATCCTCAAACTCCTGAAAAAGTGTTAAAAACGACATCAACACAATGTTGGTGAATTATTCGCAATAAGTAAACAAGATTTGACCCAATAAAAGATTTAATAAACATATTAAGTTTCAAAAGCATATCTTGATGTATAACCCTAGTGTGAGTATAGATACCAAAGATTAATATACACTGAACCTGACCACAATCCCCTAACCTAAGGCGATGCAATACCAAAGACAACAAATAATCATACGGCCATAACATTCACTCGTAGGGATATCCTCTCGAGTAATGAGGGTTGGTCAAACCCATATAGATCTATATATATGCAACCGTGGGCAAATAGCTAACAAGTGTATGAGGGGGGCTTACCAAAAGCCTAAGAAGCATCCTAATCTAAGGTGATACTAATACACTAGGCATACAAGATATACATCATATAATAGTTCAAAAACGCTTTACAGCCCAAATAGTAAGAGAAAAAGGGGCTACGAATAACTCACAAAATAAGCTCGGCAAGAGATCGGGTAATAATCAATAAGAAGCTAGTAATCTGCCGCCTAAGTGCCCTAAAACAATACAACATAGTCTAAGTATCTCAATAAATACAGTACGGTTTAGCCTTGTCGGTTAAGTTTAATGTTTAAGATTTATTAAAGTATTCCAACGATTTCCAAGTCGTGTCGTGATGACGGATCCAGGTGACGATGTTCCGCGTCGATAGAGACGATAGGAAAATATCGATAATTTCACGTCATAATGACTATTAGAAAGGAATAACATTCCGAGCCGAATATCGACTACCAGGAACATCAGTTGAAAAGAATAATGTTACCAAAGTTTTATTGAGTTCGACCAAAGTCAACGTCAAAATGTTGACTTGGTCAAAGTCAAAGATGTTGACTTGGTCAAAGTCAAAGATGTTGACTTGGTCAAAGTCAAAGTCAACTAAGAGTCAACGTTTAACGTTTTGAATAATCCTTAAGTAAAATAGTTAAAAATTGTCTTTATAAAAAGTTTAACGAGAGTTGACTTTAGTCAAAGTCAACTATACGCGATAACGAGTCAACGTATGAAGTATTTGACGAGAATATGTCATAAGAATATGTTTCAAAGTGTTTTAAGTTACAAAATTTATTTCATAAAGTGTCAACGACAACATAATACGTTTAACACAAAAGAGATTACGATTACGGTCGAGTTATAGGAGAAGTGTTTTTAAATGGAAGATTATATGTTTTTAATCAAAACCGTTATAATAAAAGTCTTATTAGAGATTATTATTTATTTTCAAAAACATAAAATAAAGGTTCGGGTCGAAAAATCGTGTCGGAAAATGGTTCGGTTGAAATTTTGGTCAAGCTTAAAAAGTCAAAAGGGTCGGGTCAACGTACGTACTCGGGAACAAGCCCCGACACCGAGAATGGTGGCCTGGTCGCTGGGTTTCTCTTTGAGTCATTTCAACAAACACTTGGTGTGCACGAAAATGGACAACTAAGGTTTTTCAAAGTAGAGTAAAGCTATCCAAACGGTAATCAAATCTCAATATTTTTACATGGTTGGAAAGAGGGCAAACAATGCTACAATAATTAACAAAGTTTAGGTCATAATTAGCTCTTTAAGTTTACGAAAAACAGTCACAAACTAGGTACCCGAAGCTGTTCTTGAAACAGAAATGAAAAATGTCCAACTTTAAACTCGTTTTCCGGATTCGTTAGGCAACGAAAAAGGCTCTAGTTTGTTTCTATGGCTAAATTACTGTAATTAGAACAAAATGAGTCAAAAATATGAGATTTTACCTCAGTGGTTCGACGGGAAACTGAGCTCGAAGTAGGCCTCACGAAACTGAAATTTCTAAAGAAAGAAGAGAGAATGGGTATTTTCGTTTTATATAATTTCCGGTATGAAAAGGTTGTAATTTCAGTTTACTTTTCCAGATTTATTTAAGTTTTAGTTATGTTTAATCCTTTTATTTTAGAGCTTAAAAAGAGTTAAAAAAAATGAAAGATTTATGGTAAAAATCTTACCAATTTGAAAGAGAACCGAGGGAGAAGATGAATAGAGGACTTTGGCTTCGATTTGGGTGAAATTAATTGACGGAAATGGTGATTCTTGGAGGCCGAAAATCTGGTTTTTTTGAAGGTTTTAAGGTGTATAAAAATGGTGTTTTGTGTGTTTGTTTTGATTTGAATGGAAAGGATGAGATATTGGTGATTTATGGAGGAAAAGACAAAAGTCAAGATCCCCTTTTGGTGGGCAAAATGCCAAAAAGTGGTGGTCCTCAACTTAACTCACATTGTTAAAATAAGGACAAAAATTGTGATATTTTTACCGTTAAGTCCCGTTAAAGGACTAGTTTTGTAATAGATTTAGTTAGAGGACTAACTTGTAATAGATTAAGTTAGAGGACTAACTTTGTAATGAAATTTTGAAATATAATCTTCTTAACCGACGATTACGGCGTAAACACACTACTTTAATAACGTGAGTATACTAACTATTAGGCACTTAGGTGAATCTAAAGCTTCCGTCTCGAGAGACAAAGTAAACAAAACACATAAACCCGACTCAAATGCATAAAACGTGAGTAAAATAAAGCGAAATGCAAGGGTCCAAATCATTGCGAATAAAAAGAGAAATAATCGATAAATGAAATATACCTCGAAAAGACGGATTGTCACATGGGGGGTTCTGGCCTCGTTCTCAACCCACAACGACCGTTGTGGCCGTTATGATACCGGCGAGGCTCGTTGTGGGCTCGTTCTCACCAGAGCGTTGTGCCTACAACGAGCCGTTATCGAGTTTTTTTTTTTTTTTTTTCTTTTTTCTTTTTTTGTTTCTTTTCTTCGATTTCTTTTGTTTTCCTTTGATTTGTTTCTTCGATTCTTTTTTTTTTTCTTCGATTCCTTTGATTTGTTACACTTTGATTTGTTTTTGCAGGTGTTGCAGGTTTTTATTAGGAAGAAGACAAGTGGTTTGTTTTATCTTTTTGTTTATTTACATATTTATCCTAAAGTTTGGTTTATTTGCACTTTTAACTTGTTTTTAATTTTAATCTACATAAATGATAATTTGTTTTACACTTTACAAAAATGTATTTTTTTTAATTATTGAATTGTATTTTTTTTTTATATTATGTATTTGTATTTTTATTTTAATTATTGAAGTTTTGTTTTTTATTTTAATAAAATGTTATATTGTTTTAATTATTTATTTATTTTTTATATTTAATGTTTTAAGAAAAAAAATTAATAATAATAAAATAATCTCACAACCTCCACAACCCTCCCTATCGTAACAACCCCACAATCTCACAACCCACATTCTCACTGCCACGTCATCACATTTTTCCCCCACAACTCTCATTGTCACTCATTATCACTCCGGGTGCTCTAATTATATAGGGATATCAAATAAGACATTTGTACACTTTCTAACAAATCAAAGTTTATCTAATATTTTTTATCAACTAATTTTGACCTAAATAACAAAGCAGACTTAAAGCTTGAGTTGATATTTGCTTCCAATAACATCTTTGACTCACGAATACGCTCAAAGTGTGTGACTTTGATTCAATTTTCAAACATTTTTGGAGGATCATGGGTCGAGGTAAATATTACCCAACATTGTACGCTCCTAATGAAAGAAGTAGTTTGCGCACATTAGAATATGTATGATACTCACTTGTTATCGTTCAATTATCCTTTTTTATTTATTTTTTGTATAGCTTGAAAGCTACCGATGCAATTTTGAAGAATAATAAGTGGATTGGTGAAGAATAGTAACATGAATAATAATAAGATGATTAATGAAGAATAATAACCTTAAAAGGAATATATCATATAAGATGTTTAAGGTTTAAATTGTTACTTTTTATTCTCTAAGGTTTAAGACAAATTTATGATTTATTTAGGTTATGTTAGCTTTCTTTTCAAGGTAACTAATTAGGTTAAATATTCGATACATTTAAGGTTTATATAGACTTTGATATTGATTAAAAATAAAACTTTGCTTTTTTTATCTCTAAGAATTGCCTCATTTGAATTCTTATGAATATTCTTGTTATTTGATTGTTTGGCTATCGTTTCGGCATTATTTGATATCAGAGCCAATGGCCGAACAACGAAATCGTGGAAGACATCTAGTTCGTAGACTCGCCGAAGCAGGCAACGAATCAGATCCGTGTGACGTGAAGATTTCATGCCTCAAGCAACGGATTCAAGAACTTGAACGCCAAGGGGAGAATACCGGATATGAAAATACATGGAAAACCAATTGATTTTCGTTGAAGATCAACGGAGTTACCGTGTAAGTGATCGGAAGGAACCCTTACGTAGTCTCAGAAAGCAAGTTACTTCGTTTTCTGAGTGCGTCGATAAGGTCCCTCCAAACTATCGTGATTCCTTATGTAGTCTTGGGATGCGAGTTTCAGATCCTAAATTCATTGGTAAGGTTCCACATTATTACCATTTGAGGACGGAGGAAACCGAATCGAAACCTATTGTCTGGGACATAGGGGAGGAGGAAGATGAGCATCCTTTTGTTAACAATTATGAGTTTTTTTAAAACAACGAACACTCGAGGACGAGTCTTTTTTAAGAGTGGGATAAGAGAGGATATGATGATAACGTTATTTGGGACATGTTGGTCGAAGAAGACATATTGGAAGAAGAAGAATCGTTGTTGGTTTATAATACTGTAACGAAGAAAAAGAAGACTCGTCTGATTTGATTAGGTTGGAAATCGATGACATGATTGAGATGAGTAAAGATTGTTTGACTAATTTTTTGAGCGGAGGTTGTCACAAAATTGGTTAATAATTTGGGTATGAAGATAATCAAGACCCGAGGTCGGGTTTTCTCAAGAGTGAAAATCTAATGCAAGGGCTACAACTTTGGGTGTTAAGAGTACAAAAGACAAGTGAAACAAACTCGAGGACGAGTTTTCTCAAGAGAAAGAGAATGATGCAGTTTTGAAAAATAATAAGATGATTGGTGAAGAATAATAACATGAATAATAATAAGATGATTAATGAAGAATAATAACCTTGAAAGAAATATGTTATATTAAAAGTTTAAGGTTTAATTTGTTACTTTTTCTTTTCCAAGGTTTAAGACAAATTTATAATTTATTTAGGTTATGTTACCTTTTTTTTTTCAAGCTAACTAATTAGGTTAAATATCCAATTTATTTAAAGTTTATATAAACTTTGATATTGATTAAAAATAAGTTTTACTTTTTTATCTCTAAAAATTGCCAAATTGATTTTTTTTTAAATATTCTTGTTATTTGATTGTTTGGCTATCAATCCGGCATTAGCTGCTTTATTTCAAAATCTCTTGTTGGTTTTCATATTAAAGGAAACACAACCACGTAAAAACACGAGCATGAATGGAAACATCCGAAATCACACAAAGGGGTGTTTATTTCGGCTTATTAAACGGGCTTTAAGCTTATGTAATTTTTCATAAACTCATTTTTTCTGGCTTATGAGCTTATGAAACTGAGTTTATGGCTAATTTAAAGTAATAAGGTCAACTTGTTAAGCTTATAAGTCGAAAAAATTTGGCTTATGGACTTATAAAAAATTACTTAAGCTCATAAGGCGGTTATATAAGCCGAAACAAACACCCAAAAATAACAGCAAAAAAAAATAAAAATTATATGGATCTAACACGACCCGACCCGATAAAATTACCCGGTGAAGTTGAGAGTGAGAAACGTAGGACACGTTATTGCATATCACCCATAAACTTAAATTTAAAAAAAAAATCCATTTAATATGTAACCATGAAAACTTAGTATCAAGCTTGAGTGAACCAAAACGAAGAATGGAGACTGAAACTGCAAGAAGAAGAGTCGACACAATCGCCGCTCATTTCTCAGCTGGCGACGGCACCGGTATCTCAACTCATCTCTTTCCTCTGGTAAATCATCTCTCCATCGTTTCATATCTTTTTTTTTGCTTTAAAATGACTACATATTGATCAAAATTGAAATTTATACACATATTTAGTGTTTTAATGTGTTAATCTCATTCTATTTCGCGTTCTAACGATCGACGCGTTATTTGTGAACAGAGTTACTCACTTTCACCTGTTACTTACTTCAAATTTGAATGTGTTAGTAAACTAGACGGATTCTTCCTATGTCACCATATTTCTTTCAACGGACTAATATATATAGGTTGAATAGTCATATATAACAGTTTACATGTTTTACCGATTATAGTTTCATTAAATATGTTCGATAAGGTGATCTGAATTCTTTATCACATATGTCCTATCATATCCTTCTTTTATTCGAGGACGTCGTTGCTTTGATTTTTAACTTTATGTTGTAACCTTCCGTTGACTTGTTTTGGTTACTTTTATTTTCTTAGAATTGCAGCGGTGATTTAACCTCTATCAAGAGGAGATGTGATAATAGTATGCATTTTTCCAGACAAGATTCGAGGTCCCAAGGCTATTTCATGAGGCAGGCTTCAACAGAACAGGTCTTCAATTTGTCCCAAATTACCCTCATGCGTTTCTTGAATAGTACTGTAATAAATTTATACTTAACAGTTCCGGAAAACAAAAATGTTTTGTAACAAAATCCATATCAATTTCTGACTTGAAAACGTCTTATATGGTCAACATATTGTATCTATTTCTTCGGATTGATTGTCTAACACTGGCCATTACTTTGCAGGGTTGTTTGGGCGAGTCAAAGGAGTCTTCGGAACTCATGACACCCTTGTTTTCTCAGCCAGCCAGCATTAATAATTCTAATGTACCAAAAGTTAGGCATCTTCAACACGCTATCAGTGATTACATGTTACCTTATATACAACCACCTAAGTTTTCCCGAACAAGCATAGAAAGAGACTTGCCAATGAAATTCACTCCCCAAAACAGCACTAAACGTCTCGGTAATCATATTACCCACATATCATTATTGTTGAGTTGATTTCTTTTTAATGAATACACTGACGCTTAATATTTTACAGGAGATGAGAAAAAACGATCCCCGAGGATGGATGTTGCAGAATCGAGAGGAATGTATATGTTGTTGATAGAGCTGCCAGGGATTAGTATAGATGATATAAGAGTTGAAGTTGATAATACAAAGTAAGATAATTTCTCTAAAGCAAGTCACTTGTAACGCATGAGTACTAAACGTGGTAATTCCGACCCATTTACTTATGAATGGGTTATATTTTATCTCAAACGGGTCATATAAAAGTTGTAGCTGAAAGTTGTCCAGAGTCTGTTTTCGTTCATACAACCTCCTAAATCAATTTATTCAAAGATTTACTCCTTTCAGTCGAATCAAATATTAAATGATTTGTCATAATATTATTTATTTAATCATAAACGTATTAATTATATTTTACTTCACAAAAATGGACCAAAAAGTATTTGCGGGTTGATGTCATTTTCTAAATTATTAACAAATTTGTTGATAGTCTGACTGTACAAACAACCAATGGGAGGACTACAGCCAGCTCTTTAAGTGACCGTTCGAACTCTTCATATTCCAAAAGGGAGATTCTAGAGGGACCCTTTCATATCATGTGGCCATTACCCTTTGACGTGAACCCAGATACTGTTTCAGCTGAATTTGTGTAAGTCAGCACCGAAAATTCATTCAATCTGTCAGCATTTATGGATCGATTTAAGCTTTGTTTTATCTCAAATGGGTACAATGGGTTAGATAAAAAGGTTGCCAAAAAGAATTTACATATATATGGTTAGAGCGGGTCGATAGCAGTCCAATCTGTATTTTCAATTCATAAAACCTATTAAATAAAACTAAAAAGGCATTTGCGGGTCAACCCAACCCGAGTCAAACTGTGTTGACTTGTACTAAAAAATTACTCGTTTTGACCTGAATCCATTTTGACCCGTTTTCTATCTGGTTTTATCAAAGGTCTTTTGTTTGTGATGGCTTTGCATTCAATGTTATTTATGCAGGGACGGACTTCTACGTATTACCATTACTAAACTTCGAGTCCCAGCCTGGTGATGCAGAATAATTATCAGGTTAATCGTACATATATGTACACTTGTATATTGTCGTATAAATCGAACGTTATATCTGGTATGCATACAAGCAATGTATAAATCACATAAATATGTTAATATTATTATCTGCATCGGTAGATGCAAGACCATATTTCTTGTAATCCTTGGTGTTGTCTTATAAAAACACAGAGAGGTTTTTCTTTATTCAGAGTATCAGCAAGTCTCTGACTCAGATGGCCTGTGGTAATCTATAACCGACTAACCGTATTAGGTTATTTTATTTGATAACAAAAGTCCTGAAAGAATGCATGAAAATGGACAATTGAGACATGTGAATGCATCAAAAGAAAACATAGTAATTGACACTTTAATGTCCAAAATCGTTTATTCTTGTGAACGGAGTGTGTGTGTGTTTTTTTTTTTCTTTTTTATGTAGAGGCCGCGCATAATTGAAGTTAGAGTTTTACTAAAACAAATATTTGAAGCTAAGTTTTGTATGCTATGTTGCAGTCTAACAGGTAATATCGAAGAAAAATAATATCAATTTTCTGATTTATTTCTTAAGATCCATGTTGGAAAATGTTGATTCTTTGGACCTCTATAATATATAGCATATATAACATTTATGTACATTATTTTATATGGATGTGTAGCCCTTGGATAGAGCTTCACAACGATATATTATATATCCAAAACGGAGTTAAGGTGAATGAGATATCGACGCTTAAAGTAGGGTGTTTGATGCAAAAAACTGAGTTGGTTTGGAACTTGTCCCACATCCGTTGTGGAGACAAAATTTGTGGTGCAAGAGTTTTGAACGTTTGTTCAACGGCTTGTGAGCCATACACACACAAACTACTACGCACAGGGGTGCAAATCCTCGTCCGAAGCGACCTGCGGACACGAATGCAGCTCTAAAAACCCGAGCTCGTGCGGACCAGTTTTTGCTACACGGTATCTTTAAATTCTGAAATTTTGTAACAGCTATCAGCTTTTTATTTTTGGTAACTAGTATCAGTTACGATTTCATATTAAACGTGAGTTAATAGCTGTTAATGACGAATTATATAACAAAGTCTCAGTTTTTGGAATGAGACACACCTTCTCTCTCGTTTTTTTCTTTCTTACTCACGAGCACCATTTCCAAACAATTCAGGCAAGTTAGTTACTCCGGCAGTTTGAGATATAAAACTGTTTTCGTCATTGTACCCTGGAAACATACGCGTGATAGCACGCGTAAATGTTTTAAGGGAATCGTGTATATATCACGAGTCTTGACTTCGTTTACCATTTGATGTTCTTATATATATATATTTTTTTTCAAATTCGTATTCATATTCTGTTTCTTATTCGTTTGATTAACTGTTTGTATTTCATTAATAATTATAAACGGTATATTCTTACTACGCGTGCCCTTTCATACAGTTTATAAAGACTATTTCCTTCTCTCTAACGTGAAACTGTAACTATACATCTCGATCTTTTGTTTTGTTCTTGAAACAATCTGGGATCTAGTTTCATTTGTACCAGAAACACACGAACTATTATCACATTTGTTTTTAAAAATTGTTGTTGTCATAATATGTTGGAACACTAATACCTTTTCGATTCTTTTGTTTTGTTTTTAGACAAACAGTTTGCGGGTCGATGTTCCAAACAGAAATTGTTCAAACATCTTATTATTCGTCAAAATCAGTTTAACTTTGAAACTCTAAGTATCCATATCGATATTTTATTGTTTACCAAAACAATATGCGTATCTAGTTTCAACCTTTGCTGATCATATTTTATAAGTTGTTGGTTCGTTTTAAACATCATATATAATAGCTTATTGCGGGTTATGCTATATTACTCGTTTATTTAAATCGGGTTTTGTTAGACATTTGTTTCTTTTTTGTTCATTATAATCCAAACAGCCATTGGGCTGCAAATTACATACAAAGAAAACGGATTTTTAACAAAGAAAACTGGTTCTTGTTTAACGACGTTTACGGATTTCGTTGAAACTACAGACGATACTCGATATATATATGTTGTTAAAATCAGTGTGCGGGCTGGATATGAAACACAAATTCTGAGAAAATAGTATTCTGAAATCAGTGAACGGAATTCTTGAAAACAGTTTTCTAAAATTCTGAGAAAACGGGTTTTGAACTTATTTATTGAAAACAGATTATTTGGTTCCTCGAAACCATATGATTGTTTCTTCGGAACCTGTCTATTATTTTGAAAAAAAAAATAGAAATCAACTTATGTGTTGTGGTATTAAATAGAGAACTATTTCGATAAACGGAATAAGAAATTAATATAATTGATTTCGTTAAGGAGTCGAGGAGTACGGGCATTCAGATTTATTAGATTCGGAAAATTTTGTGGCCATGATATCTGAGATAAACATGGTAGGAACCAACTCGAGAGATTGGTGGATTGACAGGGGTGTTACCCGTCATGTTTGTTCCGAGAGGAGTTTGTTTAACTCATTGGAAATAGTTGAAACGGAGATAGGCTCTTCACGGGCAACTCATCTACTTCGGACATAAAGGGCGAAGGAAATGTGATATTGAACATGACTTCTGGAAAAGAGCTAACACTTAGAAATGTGTTATATGTGCTTGAGATTCGTAGAAATCTCGTTTCTAGATGGTTGCTCATCAAGTTTGGTTTTCGCCTTGAACTTGTGTTAACGAAGGGTGGAATGTTTGTTGGTAAGGGTTATGCCCTAGATGGAATGTTTAAACTCAATCTAATTGATTTTAAAAATGAAATGAATAAGACCGTCACTAGCTCAATTTACGTGTTAGGGTCTTCAAATATTTGGCATGCACGTCTTGGTCATGTAAATTTTAATTCCACCCGTCACTTAATTAAATTTAAATGCATACCATCATTCCATATTGATTCAAACTATAAATGTCAAACATGTGTTGAAGCCAAACAAACAAGGTCATCGTTTAAATCGGTTGAAAGAATAACCGAACCCCCTTGATATGATTCACACCGATGTATGTGACTTAAAATCGGTTCCCACAAGAGGTGGAAACAAATACTTCATCAGCTTTATCGATGATAGCACGTAATATTGCTATGTATACTTACTTAAAAGTAAGGATGAAGCCATCGATAAGTTCATTTCTACACGAATAAAGTTGAGAATCAACTTAACAAGAAAATCAAGGTTGTTAGAAGAGATAGAGGAGGTGAATATGTGTCATCATTTGCTAACTTTTGTGAGCAACATGGTATTAGTCATGAACTCACTACCCCCTATTCACCTCAACAAAACTGTATCGCCGAAAGAAAAAACCGTACCTTGAAGAAATGGTTAATGCCATGTTAATAAGTTCTGGACTAGGTCCAAACATGTGTGTGTGTGTGTGTGGGGGGGGGGGGGGTTATCTTGTCATCTTCTTATCTTTTTAATAAGGTACCTCGAAAGAATAAAGAAGAAACCCCATATGAACTTTGGATGGGAAGAAAACCATCATACAATTACCTACGAGTGTGGGGGTGCCTAGCCAAAGTACTAGTGTCGGCACCTAAGGCTTTAAAGATAGGGCCAAAAATTGTGGATTGCATATTCATTGGATATGCTCAAAATAGTAGTGCCTATCGATTTCTTGTGCATGATCTAAGAATCCTGATATACACAAGAACACAATAATGGAATCAAGGAGTGCTACATTCTTTGAAAATATATTTTCTTGTCTAAACACGGAAATTGGAAGTTCCTCTACATACGTTGATGAGAGACAGGAACAACATGTGGAATAAGGGGTTGAGCCTAGAAGAAGTAAAAGGGCTAGGGTTGAGAAATCGTTTGGTTATGATTTCCTCACATTCATGGTGGAACATGAACCTAGAACCTACCGCGAAGCGGTTACTTCTTCGGAAGCACTTCAATGGAAAGAAGCCATCAAAAGTGAAATAGAATCTATTTTACATAACCATACGTGGGAAATAGTGGATCTTCCTCAAGGTTGCAATGCACTAGACTATAGATAGCTCTTTAAGAAGAAGACGATGGCGGATGGAAATATTGAGATACAAAGCAAGATTAGTGATCAAAGGTTACAGACAACGAGAAGGTCTAGATTACTTTGATACGTATTCGCTTGTAACGCAAATTACCTCCATCAGGATGGTACTTTGGAAGTTCACCAAATGGATGTAAAAACTGCTTTTCTAAACGGTGATTTAGAGGAAGAAATTTACATGAAACAACCTGAGGGTTTTATTTCCCATGGACAAGAGAACAAAGTTTGCAAGCTTGTTAAGACATTATATGGCCTAAAACCCAAACAATGGCATCAAAATTTCGATCACGTCATGTTAGAGTGTGGTTTCAAAATAAATGAATGCGACAAGTGTGTGTATGTGAAAGAAACACCTAATGATTATGTTATCTTATGTCTCTATGTAGATGATATGCTTATCATGTGTAATGACGATAAGATAATAACATCAAGAAGAGATATGTTGAAATCAAAATTTGACATGAAATACATGGGTCTAGAGGATGTGATTCTTGGAATCAAGATCACACGAACCCAAAATGGTTTTGTGTTAAATCAAACACATTAAGTGGACAAGGTTCGAGAGCGATTTAACGTGGGGGATTCCGGTCTAGCTAGAACTCCAATAGACACGAGTCAACATCTATCTAAGAATAGAGGTGAAGGTGTTTCCGAGCTAGAATACTCAAGAATCATTGGTAGTCTAATGTATCTGATGAGTTGTACCAGACCCAACTTAGCATACGACGATAGTAGGCTAAGTAGGTACACAAGCAATCTGATTTCTGATCATTGGAAAAGTATGACAAGATTACTTCGGTATGTAAGATACACGCGAGAGTATGGACTACACTACAATAGACATCCAATTGTTATCGAAGGATACAATGATGCAGACTGAATTTCTTATATAAAAGATTGCCGATCAACAAGTGGATACGTGTTTACACTTGGAGATGTTGTTCTAGCATGGAAATATTGCAAACAGACGGTTATAGCAAGATCAACGATGGAATCTGAATTCATTGCCCTCGATAAATGTGGATAAGAGGCCGAATGGTTGCGTCAATTTGTAGAAGACATACCAAGATGGCCTAAACCGGCAACGGCCGTATGTATACATTGGGATAGTCAATCTGCAATTGGCAGACCTCATATCATAATGTATAACGGTAAGTCAAGACATATTCGACGTAGACATAACACGATACGACAACTTCTCTCAATAGGAGTTATCTCAATTGACTATGTGAAGTCAAAGGATAACATAGTGGATCCGTTTACGAAATAAGCAGAGAGTTAGTTAGTAAGTCGTCAAAAGGAATGTGACTAAAGCCCTTGAATGAATAAGTTTATGCAAAAAAAACCGAACCCAGTTGACTGGAGATCCCAAGATCCGGGTTCAATAGGACAACCTAGTTGTATGAATGAAGGGAGGTCACTGTGGGGGTAGTTTATCTACCTCCTAAACCATCTAAGGTAGTTTATCTACCTCGTTCGAAAGGTTTTCGGGGGCATGAAACTCATGCGATCCCGCGGACACAAATGCAGCTCCGAAAACCCGAGCTTGTGCGGACCAGTTTTTGCTACACGATATTTTTAAATTCTGTAACACCTATGAGTTTTTTATTTTTGGTAACTAGTATCGGTTACAATTTCATATTAAACATGAGTTAATAGCTGTTAATGACGAATTAACCATACACGCTCCTATATATAATATATACTAAAAGATGTGCATTAAAAACCACTTGGCAAACTATTGTTTATTAGATGAGTTTTAAGATTAATTTTACCCCCTTAGATTAAAATAACGATGTCATCATATGACATCATCATCAATATTGTTTAAGACCATTACTTTAAATCTTAAATTATTTATATATAAAACTTTTTTTAATAAAAAGAAAAACTATTTCTTTTTTAATTTATCTTTTTGACTTTTCCTTTTCTACAAGAAAATAAAAATCTATAACCGTAAGAAGAAAAAAATAAGTTAATGTTGACATACAAAAAGAGACATTCTATAATTTTGTTTTTGTTTAACAATAAACGGATTTTATTTATTACACGAGTGTAGACTAACTCTACCAAATAATAAAAAAGAATTGTGACATAAAAAAAGAGACATCATGTGAATTGATATATACAACTATACGAGATTAATAACATAAAATAACCCAAAATATAATTTAAAATCTGAAATTTGATAGAGTATAATCATCAAAATACTCAAATGATCCACATATAAAACTTAATAGAATGCAACTCTCTTATTGACTTTATAAACACCATAAATCAAACTTTTAATAAGTTATAATTGTATTATTTTCGATAGAGTTATCTACGTATACAAATTTAAAAGTGAAACTGAAAATACGTACATATAAACGAAACAACAAATATTTGGCATCAAAACTCATATTGTTAAATAGTGTTAATGACACATGATGTTTACCCAATTTTTATATATTATATCTTTGTTTTTCTCAATAAATTCTCCGCGTATACATTGGAAATAAACTAGTTACCTCTATATAACAAAGTCTCAGTTTTCGGAATGAGACACATACATATTCTCTCTCGTTTTTCCTTTCTTACTCACGAGCACCATCTCTGAGCAATTTTAGGCAAGTTAGTTATTCCGACAGTTTGAGATATAAAACTGTTTTCGTCATTGTACCCTGGGAAACATACGCGTGATAGCACGCATAAATGTTTTAAGGGAATCGTGTATATCACGAGCCTTGACTTCGTTTACCATTTGATGCTCTTATATATATATTGTTTTCAAATTCGTATTCATATTTTGTTTCTTATTCGTTTGATTAACTGTTTGTATTTCATTTATAATTATAAACGGTATACTTTTACTACAATCCAGTCTTGTAATAAATACTCACTCATATATAAACCATATTCAAAACTTTTCAATTTAAGTTCTATAACATATAACTAAAAACTCAATAATTAAAATAAAAAGGGAAAAAAAAACTTAAACAAATTAAAGTATTGATAACCACAACTGTTAGAGCTGTGTCTAAAACACGAGCAAGGATAAACATAAAAACTTGTATTCCATAATTACAAAAGATGAAATCTATAAATACAAAATAATCTTTTATTCAACATACAACAAAATAATACAAAACAAAATAATACATGTAATAACTAATTAACCAAAACGGTAAAGACCGTAGTTATCAAAACTCAACTAGGAGCCTTGGTATTTAGTGTAACGGGCGAAGAGAAACCTTAGCAAGCGGGTCGGGTTAGAAAAAAAACATAAGCTAGTTCATGAACGTATACTACCATTCCAGACATTTACAGTAATTCCAAACTCTCAGTCTCTACTACTCCCAGAATCCACATTTTTTCTCTTATTTATTAGGTATGATTTCTTTCTCTTTTAATTCCGTAATTTTGCCCTAATTACATTATTTGTTTTCACAATTTACATAATTTAATTCAATTCCTTGATTGATTGATTGATTTCATCAGTAAACAAACAACAGATGAAATGACGACTCCTGCCGCCCAATCCTACCGGTTTGGCGGTCCGGCGACCGCCTCGGTACCGGTTTCCGGAAACATTGAACCTCTTAACAGAGTCCTTGCTGATCTTTCTACTAGAGCCATTCCAAAGGTTGTATTACTTACAAGTTACAACACATTCATTTCATTTTCCGACTCGTTTATTGTTTTCGGTTTATTACATTGTCAATGACTTTAGTGCTACTTAATTATGTTGAGTGGACTCTGAATATTATTAGGTTTATTGATTTTGATATAGTTTAAACTATCGTTATTGTTGAGAAACGAATCTCATTTATTAGGTCAAGTTAAGATTAATTAGAGCTAAGTCGATACATCATTTAACTTGAAAACAAAAAAATGTATAGTTTGGAGTATTGATTAATAGGTGTAGTTTACTTTTTGTTGATTTAAAAGTGAAACCGGCTAGGTTAAATATTAGTAATTCCGACACATATATTTTGTTTGTAAGAATTTTTCTTTATCTTGGGAGTGGGTAATGGATAGGTATGTATTAAAAGTTGGAATATAAAAGGATACGCAGTTGTTTCCAAGATTATCGATTTAATTAATGAGCAATGGTGTAATAGAAGGCTTTTGTTGGCATTTTCGTTAGTAGAATCTTTAACGGTAATTAATCATTAACTATTTTCTTGTTTGGACTAACATTTATGATGGTTTTGTTTTAGTTCGGATTTGTATTGAAATTATGTGTTATTGAGTGTTCTAATTAATGTTAACTAATCGATAGATGACTACATAATCTGTATCAGTAAGTGTACTTGAAGAAACCCACACACATTAATGCTAATCATATATATTTATGTCGACAAGTCTTTTTAGCGCGCTTAAGCCAATAAATGCGTATATACTTTTTTAAAAATAATGAAAATTCCAAATTTTAAACTTGCTACATCATCTGACTCATATAATCATTGCTAAATAGGTAGTTCATATGGTTCTCGTCATTCTAGTTTTTCGTTTAAAAAGGTTTGACCAATATATGTATGTGTAGGCATTTAATATCTGGATATGGTTGAATGGCAGGACGGTTATGCTTTGGCTTTAAGAAGACATGTTGAAGAAGAGGCACGTTCTCTTAGTGGTGAAGCCTTTTCTCGTTTCATGGATCATTTATATGATCGCATTACTAGTCTTCTAGAAAGCAATGATGTTGCTGACAATTTAGGCGCTTTAAGGGCTATTGATGAACTCATAGACTTGAAACTTGGAGAAAGTGGCACAAAGGTTTCCAAGTTTTCTAATTATATGCGTATTGTATTCGATACGAAGCGGGACCCAGAAATTTTGATCGTTGCCAGTAAAGTTCTTGGCCATCTAGCAAGAGCAGGTGGGGCCATGACAGCAGATGAAGTGGAACGTCAGGTGTGTATTGGTTATTCTTTCTTAAAGTGTTACTTCGTTGCGCTTGAGATAACTTTTAGTACTTATGCCATCGCAGGTGAAAAATGCATTAAAATGGCTTGGTGGTGAGAGAGTTGAGTATCGCCGCTTTGCTGCTGTTTTAATCTTAAAGGTAAAATATCTGTGTTGGGGACTACATTTTGATTTTTCACTAATATTTTCTTGTATTATTTATAAAAAACATTTCCAAGCTATGTTATGTCAATACTTAAACTAAGGCTGTATAGGTTCTAGTTTCCTTATGCAACTTATTTTCATTTTTCACGCCACCTTAATGCTTAAACTAGAAATTTGTTTCATATTTTGTTATCAGGAAATGGCTGAGAATGCTTCTACAGTCTTCAATGTTCATGTGCCCGAATTTGTGGATGCCATCTGGGTGGCATTGCGGGATCCAACATTAGCTGTTCGGGAGCGAGCTGTCGAGGCATTGCGTGCTTGCCTTCGTGTAATTGAAAAACGTGAGACGCGATGGCGCGTGCAGTGGTTAGTACAAATACAAAAAACTTCAGTTGTTTCAGAATTCTTTGAAATTTGACTTCAAATTTATAGACATCCAATATAGACCGTGACTTTCCCTTTTTTTTTCTTTTTTTTTTGCTTGCATGATTTGAATATTTTGCCCCCACTAAAGTTTTTTTTTTATCAGCTAAATCTGGTCTATATATGTAATTTTTTAAGTGAATTGAGAATTTTGATTCAATTTTGACATCAAGTGGTAACAGATATCCAGAAATATTACATCAAAATAATTGTAATCAAATCCCCTATATTGTGCCTGAAATCATGTCTATCTAGCTGACATGTAATCACTTTGAATCAGTTTATATGTAAAGTAATTATTGATGATAAGTGGTAATTTGGCATCAAAACACTTGCAATCAAATTCCCTTTATTGTCAATCATACCTGCTTACCTGACATATATAGTCCGGCGCACTTACTATTTCTTTATTCCTTGGTCTTGATATATAATGTTTGTTCGATCAAGTTCTCAAAAATCCACTTATTAGCTATTTGATATGTAGGTTGTTCATAGATTAACTTTTGTGCTCAATATATTTGTTATGACAGGTACTACCGTATGTTTGAGGCCACACAAGATGGATTAGGGAAGAATGCTTCTGTCCATAGCATACATGGTTCTCTACTTGCAGTTGGGGAACTCTTGAGGTTGGTGGATAGGCTTATGATGTGCAATTTTTTTTCACCATACACGATTAGAGTTATTATCTATTATGGGCAAAAAGAGGTGGGAAATGGGGAAGATGTATGCTTGTGTTATTGTAGCATACTCGTTACCTGTGACCCCGTGCTTCCTTAACAAATCTTGATTTCTTCGATTGACTTTTTCATGGGACAGAAATACAGGTGAATTCATGATGTCAAGGTACAGAGAGGTTGCGGAAATTGTTCTTAGATATCTGGAGCATAGAAATCCCCTTGTTCGTCTCAGTATAACATCATTGCTTCCTCGAATTGCACATTTTCTTCGTGATCGATTTGTGACAAACTATCTTGAGGTTAGTGTAATTCTTTCCTTAGATCATTTTAAATGGATATCATCTGTAAAGGACTAATTTATATGTCTTCAATATTTTCTTGTATACAGATATGTATGAATCATATCCTTGCGGTTCTTAAGATACCAACTGAACGTGCCAGTGGATTTATAGCTCTGGGGGAGATGGCTGGTGCTTTGGATGGTGAACTTGACGACTATTTGCCGACAATAACATCTCACTTACGTGATGCGGTCTGTTTTTTTAAGTTATTTCTAATTACTGCCTGTAAACTTATCACTTATAAAACGAGCCGAGCGACTCATTTAAGTTTACATAGCTCTTCTTGTTTTAAAGTCTTATATGTAAAGCTCAAGCTGACTCTTTTATATAAAAATATATTATTTAATTATTTTATGTATATATATATAATTAGTTTCTTTATTATAAATTTAATGTAGTATTAGAATTAGTTTTTGATAATTTATTAATATATCTACGTTATTATATATTTATATATTCGAAGGGCTCGTTTAAGCTTGTTTGGGCTCGTGAGGTTGGTGTACGAAGCTTGTGCTCGTTTATTGAACGAGATCTTTATTAGGCACCAGCTTGGTTTGAGCTCGTTTAGGCTTGACACGAACAGAGCTTTTCACGAGTCAAGCTGGAGTAGCTCAGGAGGAGCTCGGCTCATTTACAACCCTACTTTCAAGATTTTTTCTCTTATGGAATATTACAGTAATTGTTATGTGTTTATTTACTCTGCAGATTGCTCCTCGTAGAGGTAGACCCTCACTTGAGGCTTTAGCTTGCGTCGGAAACATTGCACAAGCCATGGGTGCCGCAATGGAAACTCATGTCTGCAGTCTTATGGACACCATGTTTTCTGCTGGCCTTTCTTCTGTATTAGTGGAATCACTTGAGAAGATAACCATCAGGTATACTAGTTTCAAGGAAATTCAAGGTTTATGTTTATGAAGTGTTTCGACTAATACTGATTGGTGCTCGTCTCAGCATTCCATCATTACTGCCTACTATCCAAGATAGGTTGCTTGAATGTATTTCAGTAGCTCTTTCAAAGCCCCACAATGCTCATGTGAGGACATCTGCAACTCCCAGCCGAGGAAACATGGCTAACAACTTGAATCAAGTGTCAGAACTTAGTGGGTCTGCTTTGGAGCAGCTTGCATTACAAACACTCGCGCGCTTCAATTTCAAGGTAATATTGAGCTGTTTAATAAGGATAACACGTCTCCTATTACTTAATGTTATACTCTTGTTCATTTAGGGCCACAATCTTCTTGAGTTTGCTAGAGAATCAGTTGTAGTTTATTTGGAAGATGATGTTGGAGCCACACGGAAGGACGCTGCTCTTTGCTGCTGTAAATTAGTTGTAAATTCCTTCTCGAATAATCAATTCAGTCCTAGCAGGTCCAGTCGAGCTGGGGGAAAACGGAGACGTCTTATAGAAGAGGTTTGATTATTTGTATTTTTCTGTATTACGAACTTTTTGTTTTTTATTTTATCATTTACCCCAAAATATATGCTTTCTGGTTGCTCATGAGAACCGTCTCTAGGTTGGTGTTGCTAGGTACATAAGTCTATCTTCCAAGTGAAATGAACATGAGAACACAGTGATCCTTTTTTGTAAATATATATTCTAAAAGAAATGTAACTTTAAAGCCAAGTCATTTTAGATTACTATTCGTATATTTACTAAAATTATCCTCACTTGACAATTTGCATTCAGTGGTATATCAGATAATTAAGTAATCCTTTCACTGCAGATTGTGGAGAAGCTTCTTATTGCAGCTGTAGCAGACGCTGATGTTTCTGTGCGTAACTCAATCTTCTCTTCCCTACACGGGAACGGAGGATTTGATGATTTTTTAGCCCAAGCTGATAGCTTGACTGCTATATTTGCTGCATTAAATGATGAGGTACATTGCAAGTTCATATGTGTTTATTTTACATAAAACCCCTTATGGCCAACGTTAGGAAATGTGTGTATGGTCGCAACTACAAAAAAAGAATTCTTTTTCAGTTATTAACTAATGCTAGTGATGAATGAACTTAAGGAATAATATATTCAAACTAATTCAGAATGAGAATGTTATTCTCTAATGCCTGATCAGGCTAGCTAAAATAATTAGTTTATCTTTTTATATGTTAGGATCTTCAAGTTCGAGAGTATGCAATATCGGTTGCCGGTAGATTATCTGAAAAAAATCCAGCATATGTTTTTCCAGCACTTCGGCGACACCTTATTCAGTTGTTAACTTATCTTGGGCAAAGGTTGAGTTGATCGTTCTGTCACCAACTTCTATTTTTTTTTTCTATCTTATCTGATGACTTTACTTTGCTCATTTCACAGTGCGGATAGCAAATGTCGAGAAGAGAGTTCAAAGCTGTTAGGTTGCCTAATCCGCAGTTGTGAACGACTTATACTTCCGTATATTGCTCCAATACACAAGGTTTTTAACAAGCTTGCACATTATTTGTTTTTTAATCATTTTCTTCTATAGCTCATAGCAGTTTCTGGCAGGCGCTTTTGGGTAAATTATGCGAAGGAACAATAGGAATGAATGCAAACAATGGCATCATTACCGGGGTTCTAGTGACTGTGGGGGATCTAGCTAGAGTGGTAGGTCACTTAGTTTTTTAGTGTTGGTGTTCTAACATGGCTGGTTAGTCTCTTTGAGCAGTTCTTATGATTATACATTATGTTCACCCTCACATATTTCAGGGCGGGTTTGCTATGCGAGAATATATTCCTGAACTTATGCCAAGAATTGTTGAAGCTTTACTGGATGGAGCTGCTGCTACTAAGCGGGAGGTTGCTGTTGCAACTCTTGGTCAGGTTGTACAGAGCACGGGGTATGTTAACTTTGTGTACTCTAGCAAGATTAAAATTGTCATTTTATGTAGTGCTCTACATGTCACACTGTCATTTGGGATTCCATTTTGCATTATTCACACATACTGCTTGCA
Source organism: Senecio squalidus (assembly GCA_910822075.1). NCBI lineage: Eukaryota > Viridiplantae > Streptophyta > Magnoliopsida > Asterales > Asteraceae > Senecio > Senecio squalidus. The sequence continues at coordinate 67,963,141 of CAJVGC010000001.1, read as the reverse complement.
AGTAGTTCATATGGTATCTGGAACCGAGCTTATCGATACTTATGTCACTGGTTGAGTTTTGGGTATAAACTTGTGGTGGCAAAAAGAGAAATTACTAGGGGCACCAAGAGTACAGAAAAAGCATACAAATGTTATGATATGATATCAAAAAATAACATCCATGATCTTGGGTCATATGATTGGTATTTGAAAAGGCTGAACAATATCTTAGTTGAGGAATTGAGTATATTTATGCTCTGTGTTTAGGTATGCTAATAGGGTTCTTTATTTTATAAGTAAACATGCCTAACGGAAATTTGGTGGTTTTTGTCTATAGTTATGTCATTACTCCATATAATGAGTACCCTTTGTTGCTCGGGCTACTCTTAAAGTTATTGAATGGCGAGCTGGCATGGTCTACGCGTCGGCAAGTTCTAAAGGTATGCTGTTGAGCGCTTTCTATGACTTTTTGTATATGGGTTTATGTTGAAACTCTCGGGCGATGATCATTATTCATTAGGTTCTTGGCATAATGGGTGCTTTGGATCCTCATGCTCATAAGCGCAATCAGCAAACCTTACCAGGACCTCTTGGTGATGGGACCCGTGCGGCCAATGATGCGGGCCCACACATTCAGTCCAACGATGAGTTGCCAATGGATCTTTGGCCATCATTTGCAACATCAGAAGATTATTTCTCCACTGTAAGTTTGGAATAGAAAAAATAAAATTAGAAAAAGGCGTCACTGGTTCTCTAACTCTCATTAATTACTTTAAGGTTGCTATCAATTCTCTCATTCGGATACTTAGGGACCCATCTCTTTCTAGTTATCATCAAAAAGTCGTTGGATCTCTAATGTTCATTTTCAAGGTTTGCTGACTTATAAACTGCTACACATAAATTGTAACATCATTCTTCTGCTGCATTGATCCTAATATCCTTATATTAATATTTGTGCAAGATCAGTCGATGGGTCTTGGCTGCGTACCATACTTGCCAAAGGTTAGTCCAGTTAGCTTTAAATTTTAGAGCATTTTTCTGATTAGTGTTGGTACTGCATGAGCCAAAAGCGATGTAGCATTATATAAACCGGAATTCGTTTTTAATCACTACTTAAGACCAAGAGTACTTTTACTTTCTCTGCAAACTTGGATGGTTATTCTTTTGACGGTAACGGGAAAATGTGTTACATATCTTCTGATATATATCTTTTTCAATCTCTAGGTTTTACCTGACTTCTTTTACACTATCCGCACATGTGAAGATAGTCTGAAGGAGTTCATAACTTGGAAGCTTGGAACTCTTGTTTCAATTGTGCGACAGGTAAAATTAGGCTTCCTGCTTTCTATATATATATATATATATATATATATATATATATATATATATATATATATTTTTAGCTTGTAGGTGGTAATTCATCATTATTGGTTGCCTATGTAGCACATCCGCAAATATTTACCAGAGTTGCTCTCTCTAATATCGGAATTATGGTCATCGTTCAGTCTGCCAGCAGCTAACCGCCCTGTTCATGGACCCCCGGTAAAGTGATTCTGCTATTTTTTTAGTATTTTTATCCTAGTTTAAGGCATAGGTGATGATACAAGAATGATAAAGATCAATCTTTCGGCCTTAATTGTGTAATAATCTAATAGTTTCATCTACTCTTTTGTCTTCCTCGTCAGATCCTGCACCTAGTTGAACAACTTTGTCTGGCCCTCAATGATGAATTCAGGAGATATCTTCCTATCATTCTCCCATGCTGTATTCAAGTTCTGAGTGATGCAGAACGATGTAATGATTTCACTTACGTCCGTGATATTCTTCACACATTGGAAGTATTTGGTGGTTAGTGTGATTGTGGAAGTAATTGAACGTTATTTAAGGCTTTGAGTTGTAATGAAGGCCAAAATCCATAATGTAACTTTCTTTACAGGAACATTGGATGAACATATGCATCTACTTCTTCCTGCACTCATACGGTTGTTTAAATTGGATGCTTCTGTTGACATAAGGCGTGCTGCAATAAAAACCTTGATAAGATTGATTCCTCGTGTTCAGGTTACTGGATTACCATCCGACCTTTATTGTGATATATTTATTATAAATTAGTGGCTAAATGAAATCAACCTGTTTTGTTTTCGTTAGGTTACAGGCCACATATCAACACTTGTGCATCACCTGAAGCTTGTATTGGATGGGTATGTTTCTCTTCCACATGGCATGTGGTTTTGGTGCCATTTTTTGTATGCAAGTTTTTACTGGTCAACATATATTAATATAAATAACTACTCTTTTCTTATGAGGTTATGTGTTTCTGATGTTCGGGTATGTATTTATTTTCTTTACAACATTATCTTCATGTATGCAGAAAAAATGACGAGCTTAGGAAGGATGCTGTTGATGCACTTTGTTGTTTGGCACACTCTCTTGGGGAGGACTTCACTATCTTCATCCCATCAATTCACAAGCTTCTTCTTAAGCATCGTTTGCGGGTCTTCTTCTGATCCTTATTTATTCTCAATTTCTTCTGAGAATCATATATGGAATTCTAGGATTTAAATTGTTTTTCAAACTTCCATTTTCAGCACAAGGAATTTGAAGAGATTGAGGGGCGGTTGCAAAGGCGTGGACGGATAATCCTGGGAAGCGTGGCAGCACAAAAGTCAATCCGGCAGCCTCCTGTTGAGGTTATTAGTGATCCTTTGGGTGATATGGAGAATGATCCTTATGAAGATATGCACAAACAACACAAAGTTCATCAGGTATTTCAGTGTATCTTATCACTCCAGTAACTAGTTCCTTCTCAAAATGAAACATATATAATGGCTTCTTGTCATTATTCATCTATATCATGTATGCTAATCATATGGTCTCATAGGTTGATGATGCCAAATTACGTGCTGCCGGAGAAGCTTCTCAGCGTAGCACAAAAGAAGACTGGGCAGAATGGATGAGACATTTCAGCATTGAATTACTGAAGGAATCACCTTCCCCGGCTTTACGAACGTGTGCTAGGCTTGCACAGTTACAGGTACCATTCAGTCAATAATTGTATAAATAACTGTCTTTTGAGTTTAAATTTGAACTAATTATATTTGCAGCCGTTTGTTGGACGAGAGCTGTTTGCTGCGGGATTTGTTAGCTGCTGGTCACAACTTCATGAGTCTAGTCAAAAAGCCCTTGTTCGCAGTTTGGAGATGGCATTTTCTTCTCCTAATATACCCCCTGAAATTCTTGCAACATTACTAAACTTGGTATGACCTTACCTTTTTAAGTGTTGTGTATATAGCTTGTGTACCTCTTTTAATTCTTAATATAAACTGGAAACACGTTTTTTATAGGCGGAGTTTATGGAACATGATGAGAAACCCCTTCCTATCGACATCCGTCTCCTTGGCGCTCTTGCTGAAAAGGTCTGATGGCTTCTCAAAGTTGTATTTACAAAGATCTGATGGTTAAGCTTACATTTCATTTTCTAGAAATTGCTTTGTTTATATGTATTATTCTGTTGCAGTGTAGAGCATTTGCCAAGGCTTTGCATTACAAAGAGATGGAATTTGAAGGTGCACTTTCCAAAAAGATGGATGCAAATCCTGTTGCTGTAGTTGAAGCACTTATTCATATTAATAATCAGTTACATCAGCATGAGGTGGATAGATATTATATTCTCTATATTGTACCACTAGTGTCGTAATATCGTTTGTCTGTGTTCTGGATCGTTAACATATTTATAATTTTTTTTATATTAATTCAGGCTGCAGTTGGTATATTGACCTACGCTCAACAGCGTTTGGATGTGCAACTTAAGGAATCATGGTATTTTATACCTATTTTCTCCTATTACTAGCATCTTAGTCTTGCAAAAGTTCCTTATCACTTCTATTTCTAAGTAAGTTATGTTGCTTGCAAATACAAGGTATGAGAAATTGCAGCGGTGGGATGATGCCCTTAAAGCATACACTGCAAAATCTGCCCAGGCATCAAGTCAACTTCTCATTTTGGATGCTACATTGGGTATTGTTTAACCCTAAAAACTCTGATATTCATCACCCTAAAATATCTTTTAATTTTTATGTTATTGACCTGTAATTAGGACGTATGAGAAGCCTTGCTGCACTGGCTCGATGGGAGGAGCTTAACAACCTATGTAAGGAGTACTGGACACCTGCTGAGCCAGCTGCCCGATTAGAAATGGCACCAATGGTCTGTTGATCATTTATGAGACTCTTAAGCATCTTTGTCCTTTTACATTAGTCTTAGCTTTATGTTCTATTCCTCAGGCTGCTAGCGCTGCCTGGAACATGGGCGAGTGGGATCAGATGGCAGAATACGTATCTAAACTAGATGATGGTGATGAAACCAAACTTAGGGTGTTAGGGAACACTGCTGCCACAGGTGACGGAGGCAGCAATGGCACATTCTTCAGGGCTGTCTTGTTAGTTCGCAGGGGAAAGGTACTGATTAGAATCTGGACTTGTTAACTTCTAATTGTTCTTTTTGTATATCTATCGACTTCCTTTGTTTATCAGTATGATGAAGCTCGCGAATATGTTGAAAGAGCAAGGAAATGTTTGGCAACTGAGCTTGCCGCTTTGGTTAGCTTCTCATTTATGTTGTCTCTTATATTTTTGTTTGGTACAAACCTCTTAAATTTTTAATATTATAATGTGTAGGTTCTTGAGAGCTATGAACGAGCGTACAGTAATATGGTTCGTGTTCAACAGTTGTCAGAGCTAGAGGAGGTATTTTCTGTTAACATTTATTCACATTTTCCTCTGTTGTTTTGACAGACGTGTTCTAAAAAATGATAGTCCTATTATTTAATTGGTGGCAGGTCATTGATTACTGTACTCTTCCGGTTGGAAATTCTGTTGCTGAGGGGAGAAGAGCTCTTATTCGTAACATGTGGAATGAGCGCATAAAAGGCACAAAACGAAATGTTGAGGTATGTGGTGAAATTGTAGGGATATGTATTATCTGATATGTTTGGATCATGATTATGCTGCAGATCTATAAACTCTATAATCTGAAGACTTAATGGAGGTTATGAATTGTTTCGATTTCTAGGTTTGGCAAGCTCTCTTGGCGGTCAGGTCACTTGTATTACCTCCCACAGAAGATAGTGAAACCTGGCTGAAATTTGCTTCGCTTTGCCGAAAAAGTGGTAGGATTAGTCAAGCCAAATCCACTTTAATTAAACTCTTGCAGGTTGGTTCTTTTTATTTGCTGAATTTCTTCGTCCCCCCCTCCCTCCCTCCTAAATAGGTATTTTACTTGTTACTATTTTTTCTTAGTTTGACCCAGAAACAAGTCCTGATACTGTACGATATCATGGGCCTCCACAAGTAATGCTTGCTTACTTAAAATACCAATGGTCACTTGGGGAGGACCAGAAGCGCAAGGAAGCTTTTGCTAGGCTGCAGGTAGGTTAATGATTTCATCTTTAGCTAAAGATTACTTTTATGATTAAATTATCTGTTAACTTTTTTATTACCTAAATCCTTTTTAGGATCTAGCCATAGAACTTTCAAGTACTCCTGGTCATCAAGCATCTACACTCACTGGCTTAGTCAGTGTCCCAAATGTATCACTTATGGCTCGTGTATATCTGAAACTCGGAACATGGCAATGGGCTCTTTCACCTGGTCTTGATGATGATTCTATACAAGGTGGGCCACTCTGATGCAGATTAATTCTTAATGTTCCAGATATGCTTTAATTATCATCTTCTGACGATGTATTGTTTTTCTTCCAGAAATTCTTGGCTCGTTTAGGCATGCGACTCATTGTGCCACAAAGTGGGCGAAAGCGTGGCATACATGGGCTCTCTTTAATACTGCAGTGATGTCTCATTACACACTGAGAGGTCTTCCGAATTTCGCTGCACAATTTGTTGTTGCCGCAGTCACTGGATATTTTCATTCTATAGCTTGTGCAGGACATGCTAAGGGTGTAGATGATAGCTTGCAGGTGGGTTACTTGTTAATTTGGTATTGTATTTGTTGAACTTTATGCATGTTCAGTTTTTTTAGTATTCGATCTATACTTTTTTTAAGGCGTGATAAATAATATGATTAAGCTATATCACACTTCTGTTATGTGTTGTGGAGGTGCTAAGCATGATTTTCCTTCATTTTTAATGTTTCTGAGTTACTTATCATGTTTTTAGGATATCCTTCGTCTTCTCACTTTGTGGTTTAACCATGGAGCTACTGCTGAGGTTCAAACGGCATTACAGAGAGGTTTTTCACATGTTAATATCAACACATGGCTGGTTGTTTTGCCTCAGATTATTGCCAGAATACATTCAAATAATCAAGCCGTGAGAGAATTAATACAATCTCTTCTGGTTCGCATAGGGCAAAGCCATCCACAGGTCTGTTCTATTCTCATCTTTTTCCATATTTTTTTCTAATCACATGTAAGCACCGGATAGACTTATCTATTCCAAACTATGTTCCAGGCTCTTATGTACCCTCTTCTTGTGGCTTGTAAGTCAATAAGTAATTTACGTAAAGCTGCAGCTCAGGAGGTGGTTGACAAAGTTCGTCAGCACAGCGGTCTGTTGGTGGATCAGGTGAAGTTATAGCATCAACTATTAATAAGATGTGCTTTTAGATTTTTGGATGTAAGCTGACAACTAGGGGTTTATTTTTTAAAGGCACAACTTGTATCAGAGGAGTTGATTAGGGTTGCAATTCTTTGGCATGAAATGTGGCATGAGGCACTAGAAGAAGCTAGTCGCTTATATTTTGGTGAACATAACATTGAGGGAATGTTAAAGGTTTTAGAGCCGTTGCATGAAATGCTTGAAGAAGGTGCAGCTAGGCATAACACAACCATAAAAGAGAAGGCTTTTATTCAGGTATGTCCTCATTTCAAATATTGTTTCTTTCCAAGCTATATATATCTTTTTACCATCATATAATAACATTCTAATACTTTTTTGTGTGTGTTATATATATTGGTGTGTCTTCGTGGAAATTCAGACATATCATCACGAATTATTAGAGGCGTATGAATGCTGTATGGAATATAAGAAATCAGGAAAAGACGCTGAGCTTACTCGGGTACAGATAATCTTTGAATCAATGTTTGTGCTTGAACATATATGTTGCTAGTTGAATTTCTTTAGATTGATCAATAATGAACCATATAGCAAGCTGTAGCATGTCCTTTGAGTACTTGTAGTCTATATATTCTTTAATGTTCAGATTTGAGTGTTCTTTTTCAGGCGTGGGATCTTTATTATCATGTATTTAGGCGTATAGATAAGCAGCTTCAGTCTCTTACTACGCTGGATCTGCAGGCAAGTATCTTTTTCCTTGCATTTAAATATTTTTGAAGGGCAATGCAAAAAGTAATATGCATCTCACATGTTCCAAAAATGTTGTCGAAAATTTCCCTTAAGATCATTGTTAGTTTTCCTCTTTTTTCGATATGAACTCATTTGTTTAACTCGGTGTTGCTACTCGGTTGTTTTCCTTGTGATACAGTCAGTTTCTCCAGAATTAGTAGAGTGCCGTGACTTAGAGCTTGCTGTGCCTGGGACATACCATGCAGGTATACCAATCTCATATAATATGTTCTAATGGGTCCTGAAATTGCAGAAGCATAATAATATATAGAGGTGTTCAGATGAGCAGGTCAGGTAGATTGGGTTGAACCAGTTTAATTTCATTATGGGTCGAAAAGGGCCAGGCTGGTTGTCCTCGCAACCATTTTTCCCCCCATTATTTTATAAACAAAGTAATTTGTTAATTATGGTTCCGGCAACATTTATTATCGTATAGTAATCTAAATCCTTGACTAAAAATTAACTTAGGTGATTGTAAGCTTTGAAAATAAACTTTGGATGACCGTTAACGTGTTCAATTTATTTGACTTGTTGCCCTTATAGCTCAAGTTCTTTTGTTTTGTCCTGCTTGGTGACCCAACCCAAATCGCTCATATATCAGTAAATGGGTCTAAGTTAGTAAGTTACCACCTCTACTAATATTCTTGCATGCCTTTTGTTTTGCAGATTTACCGGTGGTGACTATTGCATCATTTGCACCACAGCTTGTTGTCATTACATCCAAACAGCGACCTAGAAAACTGACGATTCATGGCAGTGATGGGGAAGATTATGCTTTTTTGCTTAAAGGTCATGAGGATTTACGCCAGGATGAACGAGTCATGCAGGTTCTCGTTGTTGTTCTACACATAGAGATTGTCTACACACTATTTATTACAGTTGCTCACCACATTTTCTATTTTCCAGCTCTTTGGTTTAGTAAATACTCTGCTAGAGAATTCCAGAAAAACTGCAGAAAAAGATCTTTCCATTAAACGGTATGAGGTCATTCCGTTATCTCCAAATAGCGGGTTAATAGAGTGGGTCCCAAATTGTGACACTCTGCACCAACTCATTCGAGAGTACAGGGATGCCCGGAAGGTTCTCTCTCTTTCTATGCATGATTATATATATATATATATATATATATATATATATATATATATATATATATATATATATATATGTTTCATTAATATATCTTCTTACTGATTGCTTCTTGTTTGTAGATCACCCTGAATCAAGAGCATAAGTATATGCTTAGTTTTGCTCCAGATTACGATCACTTGCCACTAGTAGCTAAAGTGGAGGTATTCGAGTATGCTCTTGAGAATACTGAAGGAAACGACTTGGCAAGGGTATGCATGTTTATTATATTTCAGACATATAATATGCAACCTTTGTCTGCCAACCTGTTACTTGCTGAAATAGGAATATGCATTATAATAGATCCATCAATTCAAATCTGGATTTCTCTTGTAGGTACTTTGGCTTAAAAGTCGCACATCAGAAGTCTGGCTGGACAGGAGGACTAACTATACAAGAAGTTTGGCTGTCATGAGTATGGTATGATATATCCCTTTAACAAGTGATATTTTGAACATCTCATATCCTCGTATTTCTGTAAGTGTATAAGGGAAATTAATGACACATTTACAGGTTGGTTACCTACTTGGATTAGGTGATCGGCACCCCAGCAATCTTATGCTGCACCGCTTCAGGTACATATAATGATAGATTAGGTGTTTATTTGTATCCTAATATTGGTAATATTATTGTGTATCTGATTTTTGTTATATAGTGGGAAGATCTTGCATATTGATTTTGGAGATTGCTTTGAAGCGTCAATGAATCGAGAGAAGTTCCCTGAAAAGGTATAATTCTACTTAACTCTTCGAAAATATTTTATTTTTAATTAATTTATTTTTCTTTGACATTCATCTGTAACTTCGCTCAATTCTGTATCCTTTGGTAGGTTCCATTCCGTTTGACTAGAATGCTTGTAAAGGCTATGGAAGTTAGTGGCCTTGAAGGGAATTTCCGTTCAACTTGTGAAAATGTGATGCAAGTTCTTCGAACAAATAAAGATAGTGTAATGGCTATGATGGAGGTATGGATGAGCTCTCTCTATGTATGTTTGTATAAATATTTAGTTCAGTAAAAACAAATGTGTAAATAATGTTAATGATGCAAATTTTTTACTAGAAGCCTTGTATGCGTTGTCATAGAGGTTGCAGTTTTGACCCTTTTTTGTATAAATGGGTCGGTTCTGATTGAGTTTTTTTCTCAAGTGGGTCAAATACTTGGTGTTTTGAAGTATATATCTTATACAAGTAAATTGGTCGGTTCTGATTGACTTTTTTCTTAAGTGGGTCGAATACGTAATGTCTTGAAGTATATATCTTATACAGGGCATTGGCAATTATATATGCTTCGTTTGATACGTCAAGCGGTTTCTGCTTTAGGTTATATTAACTTAACTAAACGAGATACAGAAGTGGATAAGTGTTTTTTAACCTTTGTTTTAGGCGTTCGTCCATGATCCACTTATAAATTGGCGTCTTTTCAACTTCAATGAAGTCACACAAATGTCAACTCTAGCCAACACAAATGCTCAGCCAGCTGTAAATGATGAAGAAGGTGCTCCGAATCATCTTGTTCAACCTCAACGGGGTGCTCGTGAAAGGGAGCTTTTGCAGGTCTTTCTCTCATCCATATTAAGCTTGCAAGTCTCAGTTTTTGTTATTTTCAAATCATGCTTTATAATGATTGTAATTGTAATAGGCTGTCCATCAACTTGGTGATGCTAACGAGGTTCTGAATGAACGGGCGGTCGTAGTTATGGCTAGGATGAGTAATAAACTTACCGGAAGGGATTTTTCATCTTGTTCTTCGGTATTACCAAGCACCCTCCCGGCAGACAACACTGGTTTAATTACAGGAGATACTCGTGAAGTGGATCATGGTTTATCTGTTAAGCTACAAGTTCAGAAGCTTATTTTACAGGCCTCTTCCCATGAAAACTTGTGTCAGAATTATGTCGGGTATGAAACCTTTGCTTCTCCTTTCTCATATTCCATCACCTATTTCTGCATGCTACTTTTTTGCATATGCATTTATTCTGTTCCATTTTATAATTAATAGTCAATGATTCATCCATTTTCTGATACTATTGCGTATAATTAAAGGTTTGAGGTGGGCGTAGTTTTGTTTAACACTTAAACTAAAGGTGACATAATGGGTAGGTCGAGTAGCTTGGGTTACTGGAATATGATTACAAAATTTATATTGATTCTGTAACAATGGCTTTTTAAAGAAAACGATTTTTTAATGCATTTCACCCGTTTTCTTTTAAAGCTGGACCACATAGTTAAAAAGAGTGCCACATGTGCCCTTTAACCCGGATGCTTACATTAGTCTTTTGAACGGGGTTTGATGTAAGATTAAGACTCATTAATAAAGTTTTGAATGTATTTGATCATTTTGGATAAAAAGTTTTGTAAGAGTACTAGTGGGGCATCATATTTGAAATATCTCGTTCTTTTAGCAGTACATGCATTGTAGTTGCCGTTTAATAAAACCGAGCTTTTGATTTCTGCAGGTGGTGTCCATTCTGGTAAAACTGGATTATTAAAGTTATATGTAAATATGCATCTGTACATATATTTAGGTGACCCCTCCTGTAACTTGTGTAAAGAAGAATTCAACGGTTTTTATAGTTTGTATATAAGTCGGACTCTTTACAAAAATTGCAACATGTTGGGTTTAGTATTAAAAGTATGGAATTTGAGATATTTTTTTAGATCACTTGATGCATGTTCTATTGAATCTATCGGTATAACTTTACATCTTATACTTTTCAAAATTGCTTATTTCATGTACATTACGCTCTTTAATTTAAACGTCAACTGAAAATTATTAAAGTACTTTCAAAAGTAAATGAAGTGCTGATGAAAATATTTGGTTTTTTTTTCCCGATGTACAGTCTTTTTCTCGCTCGATCTGACTAGAACGTGTCAATGAACCACCCTAGCGACCAGTCATCTATCTTAACTTCCGTCTTTGACTTCAGTGAATGCTAATTACTTATGGAAACTAAAAAACTTTTTAAGGATTTGGATGTCATTCGTATGAATATAAATTAACATAAATATGTTGATATTCGTGTCTGCATCTCTACGGGCACAGACAATATTTCTGGTAATCCTTGGTGCTGTGTTTTATGTTTTCGGACTCAACTTTAATGGCAGTAGCCAGTAGGAATGTAGGTTGCTTAGTATAAAAGCCGGGGCTAGATAGATTAGGTGGGCCGATGTTGGCTTTTCGTCGTTATATAATAGGGTCTTGAGAAGCTCCGTTTTCGTGTTCAATGTATTTTGGTTTTTTCATTCGATCACAAATTCGTCTAAAAGTGATTAAATTTGGACTATGAAATTGACACTTATAGTCGGGTTTACTTTCATAAACATTTGTACTTTTTAATCCTAATCTAACTAACTGTGTATTTTATATGATGTGTAATCTAAAAAGTATTACAAGATTAGTACCTATAGAATTTTAAAATTACTATAAGCGGAGACAAAGGAAACGGCGTTGGTTAGAACAGGGTAAGTTGGAACCGAGCTGAATCATAGTGTCCGTTAGAACAAAGTTGAATCTTCTTGGGTCGGAAGATAATTAAAACAATAGCAACGTACATAGCACATCACTAATACCTAAACTGATTTGACAACGACGACCAAAACGGACCAATTGGATTTCGAAAATGAGAATATGTAGAAGACACAAACAAGCCTACCCATTGGAAAACACAGGAATGTTTGCACAACACGGAAAAATTTCCAACATATTTAAGAACGTCTGGCTATCATAAAATTACATCATACCATAAGGTCCATAATCATAATCATAATACATAATATAAATATTAAGCAAATGGCAACATGCTGCAGCCATAATTTAGCTCCAAATCGACCAGAAAAACTAGAAAGGCAGCTTCCAGTCGACTTTCATTTTTAAAGTCAAATCATTTCCCACCATAGACCCATAACTGCTGCTACCGTTGCGTGGCACAAAGAATTCATTCAAGCCCTGCAAAATATATTCCCCGGTGAGGTCTTCACGTAAGTATACCTCAATTATTAGGGAGAATTGTGCGGGTACAACCAACACAGATCGCTTCAGGTTTAATTTCCCAGACTTAACAAAACCATCAGGTTTGATATCCAAGAGCCTTCCCTTGTACTGATTTTTTTGACCACGACCACAACGATAATCAAAGTTATTGCCATAAAAATAATTTATGTATCCATCAAGTTTTGTTTCGTTAGAAGCTACAACGAACTCTAGTTCCAGAGCTGCGTCTACCACACACTTTAATGCAACGTAATAGAAGTTTAAAGAGCCACCATTACCTTTTATAATCTTAGAACCGGAACAGCCATCTGATAAGTTGATAACCAGATTCCCATCACAAACTTCAAACGGTTCATTCTCATTAAGGTCAATCGGCTTCTTGAAGTTATCAAAGGGTTGATCTAACTCGTTATACACTTCCATATCATAGTTATTATCATTCTCCACGACATGTTTACTTTTTAAAGTCATTGAACCGTGGTTACAAAAAGTAAAGTGACTCAACGGGTTAACCCCTTCATTAATGTCACCCACATTCTCCTCCGTTTCAGTAATGATAACTAGTTTGTTCATGTTCTCGTCCTTTTCAGTATTAGCTATAACATAGAGTTTGGCGTTGATCTGAATGTAGTTAGAAGCAGGAATTGAACAAGAGATGTCACGTAGAGAAAGAGAACTGGGGGGGACAGGTATGGGATCATTAGCTTCCCGATTGAATACATAGTGTGAGGACGACGCCATATCTGGTGAGAAACAACCATCAGGGCATTCAGCAGCCTGAATAAAGCCATACATCTTTTGGCGTTTACTAAATGGCTTTTTCTTGTAAAAAACGGAACGAAACTCGAAGCGAAATGAGGGAGTTTTACAGAATAATGTCATCCTAGCATGCATCAAACAAAACAACTATAAGCAAATTAAAATTAAATGCAAATACAAAATTAGGATAAACTTTTTTTTAACCATATACTCACAGGTGTTCTTCGGTTAAATCTGAAAAGTATGATCCTTTAGCCACTGCTGTTGATTCTACAACGGTTAGATCTGAAATTATAGCCGATGTTGTCATGTTTCTTTCTGTTACAATCAATCCAGTGTCGAATAGGATGAACCTGTAAACCCTAATAACCACCAAAATAAAATGTGACTTTTCTTTCCATATATTAAATTATTTATCCGTCCTATTTTAATTGTCATATCACATTTATAATAGGACGTGTGACAATTAAAATAGGACGTTAGTAATGAGTATGTTTGATAATAATATTTGAAAGATGGTTCGATAAAACCTAATATAGTTGGAAAATAATGTCTTGTAACTTGCATTGTGATCAAATACTACCACCCTTTGCATGTTGTATGAGACCTAGCAACTCGGAAATGTCCATGAATTTAAAAGTTGTAGCGCACTTATAGATTGTAGTCCATTTTTATTGCACTTATTTATATTTACTTTGTGAATATGAGAAACATATCAAATATCATGGTTTCGGTCCATTAACTCCATCGTTTCCCTTCCCATAAACTGATCTTGCGACCCCTCCCTTCGGCTTCATCTCTTCTACTACCACGTCTCCCTTCTCCCCCACAATATGCGGGGGGCATTTTTTATTTTATTTTATAATAGCAGAAATAAACTATATATACCAAACTAGCCAGAACCTATATAAATAAAAAAGGGACCGGCATTAATAAGAATGTTACAAGTCTAATGGCTTGTCGCGCCATATCTCCCAAATATAACACTTCTTACACATACCATAACAAAAACATAGTGTACATACATTCTGCTTCTAATGTGTTTATAAAGCATGGCGTTTCTATCTTTCCACTTAAATATTGTATTACTTACATCAACTTTACTACTTAATAGGAGGGTCTGTCCGAAGCACGTGCAGGGTGTACGACCGCATAGGGCCCCGAGGTCGGAAGGGACCCATATTTTTTTGTTATTCGTATATATATATATATATATATATATATATATATATATATATATATATATATATATATATATATATGCGTAACAACTTCAAATAAAAAAAATATTTATATCCAGGTGGCGTTTTAAAAGAAAAATAATGTTCTTTATTTTTATGAAGGACCCATTCCTTAATTTCACACAGGCCCCTATATTCTAAGGACCGGCCATGCTAATAGTTAATACTTAATACACTTCCTTTTCTTATTCAATTACTGATGTTTAATTATTTTTCAATATATTTTTTATAAAGGA